>OZ012741.1:581258649-581635823 GCA_963859935.3 Lathyrus sativus | reverse complement strand
GAATTGCTACAATCACAAATAGTGTGTCTCCCTATTTATAGCTGATATTGCTTGTACACCAAGTAATCTCTCTAACTAACTCTATTCACCTGAGTACAATATGCATTTCGACTACCTATCGAATGCCCACAACTTCGACCCCTTCTTGATAAATTTGATTATGTTGGACTCTGTCAAAATAAACCTTTTCAACAACTTCATACAAACTTTGACACTAACGAAAATAATCTTACTTAATATAAAGAATTACATATTTAACAAACCACATAATCCATTGTGTCTACGATATCTACATTCACCGTTGTTCTTAATCGCTTGAATAATTCGACCTGCACAACCTTCATCATTATGTCTGCAATTTGATTATCTGATATGCAATGTACTAGGCTCAACCTTCCATTCACTACTTGTTCTCTTAGATAAAGAAATCTCATTTCGATGTGCTTACTTCTTCCACGTGCTATCGGATTCTTCACCAGATTGATAACATACACGTTTTCGATCTTCATGGCCATTCTTCATGATTCTTTATGTCATAACCTAAAATTTCCCCTCCCCCCTTAAAAAATAATTTTACATCAATTACCATTACATTTAGTCATTGTGTATCATTAGCATGCATCAAGGTCCACAGTTGATCCATTGCATGGTCATATGCACATTTTCAAGAGTGTGCATTGATATTTCATGAGAAACTTGTGGTTTTCTTAACATTAGAAGAAATTTTTAATAACTAGGTCATTTTAGCTTCATTCATACACACTTGTTTCTATTAAGTTACTGATGAGCTTTTCCTTTTCATACATGCATTCATTATGGGGGTTATTGATAAAACACGTTTACCTTTCAATTCATGCATACATTCATTCTTTTGGATTTTTATTGTCAAAATAAGTCCAAGTTTCAAAGGATTTTTCATTTAGTCCATATCATTCTCATTCCATTTTAAGCATGTTACAATTAGTATTCAAATAGTTTAAAACTTTAACTAAAGCATAAACATTCAAAATTCCAAAACATAACATTCATTTTAGGCTCAAATATCACTACATTGCATCTAGAATTCACAAAAAATAATAATTTAAAATTTAATGTTTAGCATTATTTTACATTTTGGTACATTTTTGGAGTTTTGAACATTAGCAAATTGTTTACAATTTAAGTCTAAAAACCTAAAGATTTTTAATACCTAATCTTCAAGCCTCCATATTGCTCCATTTTTATTCACCTTCAAGTAAGCTCCATGTCCACTAATCTTCAAGTCATGCTCATCACCCACATGAAAAACCCTAGGGCATCAATTATGTAAAAAAAAAAAAACTTAAATAAAAAAAGAGCTATGTCATCCAAATTGCACTAAATTATCAAAAACCATAACCAATATGCAGTCATAAAACAAAGTTCACCAAATTTCTTAGCACCAAAGACAAGTACAAAATTCCATTGGCTATGTCACATTTCTATTGTGTAAGTGCTCTTGATTGGCTACATTTTATGGCAAAACTTTAGAGTCTGCATGTATGTCATACTGATTGTTAGGACATACTTAATGATGTGTGTGCAGGGTAAGTTAACTATAAGTTAAGCTGAATGTCATACAAAATGTCATAACATTGAACGTATGACATCCAGCGGGCAAAGTTATTTTTCTGGTATCTATAAACTAGGAAACAGAATAAATGCTCAAGCTGGATATCAGAAGAATTTCTAGAAGCCCTAGGCGAACTAGAAGATCCCTGAATTAAGTGGCAAGTGTGCAACTCTTTAAAAATAGGTTTTGATATGGATAAAACCTAATTAATGCACCAAGGCCCAAAAGGACTGATAGCTGCTATAAAGATCAGAAGATGCAATCCTGAACTGAAGCACTTGACAACAAAAGGAGAAAGAATGCAGATTGTAGAGTCCAGAGTCCTGTGTAAGTGAAGAAGGCTAGTCTTCACGTGTGAATTCTGTCTAGGAATACTTGTACTCCAAGCAATTGTCTGGTGGATGATTTTCATTGGACAAGTAGATTCTAGGTTGTGTCTCACTCGAAGCTTTGAAGCAAGAGTGTGTGAGTTCCTTGATCAAAGCTATGAAGCAAGATCAAGGGGTGTATGAAGTGTCTCTTCATATTGTCTTATGTAATTGTTTGATATCACTGTTGTGTGATTGAGGGGGAGTGAGTGGGTATACTCAGGTCTAGAGTGTCTCTAGGTTGAAGTGTCATTGGGTAGGGATTAAGTGAGGAGTGTAAACTAAAGGTTTAACTCTGAATTGATACTACTGATAGTGAATTTCCTCCCTGGCTTGGTAGCCCCCAGATGTAAGTGTTGTTGACACTGAACTGGGAAACAATTGTTGTGTTATTTACTGCTTTTATTATTACTGAGTATTGGCTGTTAAGTAGTAGATGTCACAATGGATGTTATAACTTTGAGAATAACATCCATCGCGTGCTTGCCAGAATTTACAATTGGCATCAGAGCAGGCACCCTGCCTGTTTAAATCTAGTGAGATCTAGGGAAAACAAATTTTGGTACTATGGATAAAGATATAGGTTTCACTAATAGACCTTCAATTCTGGATGGATCAAATTATGATTATTGGAAGCCTATGATGATTGCATTTCTAAAATCCTTAGACAGCAATGCTTGGAGAGCTGTAAACTCTGGCTGGAAACATCCTGTGAAGACTGACAAGGATGGAATAGATGTGTTGATTCCTGAAGAGGAATGGAACAAAAAGCAAGAGGCCTTAGCTCTTGGAAACTCTAAAGCATTGAATGCCTTGTTCAATGGCATAGATAAAAACATCTTCAAACTGGTACACCGTTGTGAACTAACAAAGGATGTTTGGGACACTCTCAAAACTACTCATGAAGGAACTTCCAAGGTTAAAATGTCAAGACTTCAAATGCTGACCACCAAATTTGAGAGTCTAAGAATGAAGGAAGATGAGACTATTCATGAGTTTTACATGAATATTCTTGAACTTGCAAACACCTCAGGAGCCTTAGGTGAAAAGATGGCTGAAGAGAAGCTTGTAAGGAAGATTCTCAGGTCCCTACCTAAAAGGTTTGCTATGAAAGTAACAGTCATTGAAGATGCACAAGACATATGCAAAATGAAGGTGGATGAGCTTATAGGTTATCTTCAAACATTTGAGATGGGCATGTGTGATCAGTTTGTGGAGAAAAAGAATAAAAGTATAGATCTGGTCTCAAACACTGCTGATTCAAATGAAGAAGATGGTGAGAAGGAAGAAAATTTATCAGAAGCAATAGTACTACTGAGAGACAATTTAGTAAACTGATCAAAAGAATAGATTAGAAGTCAAAGCCCTATATCAAAAATAGCTCCTCTGACAGCAGCCAAGTGTTGCACCCTAAAATTTGCTCAACCTATTTCACTTGATTTATGTTTCAATTGCATTATCATTTGCATAGATACATCATGTATAATCTAATCATTTGCATAACATAGCATAGCAAGGTATCCAACAAGGGATCAAGTGCCATTCTTATCTAAAAGAAGCACATCAAGGTTTTTTATTCAAGCTAAGGAGCATCCAAGTCATCAAGGAATGTTTGAAGCTTTGAGAAGTTTGAGGGTCAGCCAGTGGACTTTTCTCCTAATCTGAGGTGTATTGAGGGTCATCAATGGGGGAATGAGCTATGAATTGAGGGTATGGGATGTTTATGAAGCTTATGAAATTCCTAGAGGGTCATATTGAAGATGGGACAAGTCATTGATTCAAATACAAGAGCCACAGTTGAAGTGCAGTCAACTAGGGTTTCATCTGGGTCAACCCTAGGTCAACTGAGTGATTGAAGAGCATCAAGGCTTAATTGGAGGATGCGGGATTCATGAATTGATATGTTGATACATGTGTGGTGTTGTTTCAAGGATAAATCAAAGAGAATCAAGAGTAGGAGGAGTTGCCAAATTAGGGTTTCAGTGTAAAATCCCCTAATTTAGGCCTCACTTCCAAGCCAGATAAGTCAAAATGAAAGTTTCAAATGGATTCTTGGCCAACATAAGAATTGTAGGGCTTGATCTTAGCTTTAATTTGAGTACTATAAGTCCTCAAGAGGATTTGTAGAACTCAAGTTATGGTCTTGGCAATCCAGGGGTATTTTGGGCATTGATGATTATAGGTCATTTTCCAACATAGGTCAAAATCTCCATCTTCCACTCCTCAAACGAAAAAATGTTCAACATGAGATGTGCTTAGAATGGTGTTTTTGGGCTAGGTAAGAGGTCATGGGTGATTGGAAGGGCTTGTATCACAAAATTGAAAAAATGGCCTAAAATAAGGGTGAATTTTAAATGAACCAAGGATGAAAATTGGGATTTTTGAACTATGGGTCCAAACCTAGCCATATGACATACCAAATTGATTGGAAAGCATATTTTGAAAACAATGACATTGCCACATTTTTGAGTTGAGGGATGATTCCATGACTCCCTTTGTAAAGTGGTTACTTACATCATAAGTCACATATGCAAAACCTCTTTTTAGAGCATAACCAAAGCCTTAGCCCTTGCCAATCCTTTCAATATGTCATCTAAGGAGAAATTGGGTCAGAATGAGGTGCAAATGCAAGCTTAGAACTCAGCTACCATGTATGAGTTTCTCATGATATTTTCAAATGCAAGAGATGTAGAACTTCTCATTGGATCATTCCTGAAGTTTCTAGAGCTTTCCTACAAGTTCTATATAAGATTTGTGATTGATACAAGGCATTGGTTGGTGGAGATTGGGGGAGAATTGAGAGATTGCATTCTGAATTTTCATCTTGCAAAACAGAATCGGTTACAACAATTTGATCCATTTCAATCCATTCTTTTGTGTTCAATAGCTTCCTTTGGTGTTGGTGAGTGATTCCAGATACAATTCAAGGCAAGATTGGTGCAAAATCGTGAGAGAGCATTTTGGATTCATCTCTTGCAAGTCAGAATCGGATTCAAGGATTCAAGAGGTTTCAATCCAATTTGTTGCATACAGAAGCTTGGTAATTGATCATAGAACGTGTCTGGAAGATCTTGGAGATTGATTTGGAGGTTTTACCACTCTGTTCATCCAAGATTTGCAGGTATGTAAACTTCTTTCTATGGCTTGATTCATGTAGATTCCTTAGGTTTTAGATGGTGATAAGCATTGTAGAACATGGCTAGGTGGATTCTGGTAACAATTGGCACGATTTAGAGACAAAATTAGGTTGAGCACCATTTCTGTTCATGATCGTATCTTGCAATTCTTGGAGGTTTAAACCTATTTTGATAATGGATTTTACTCAGTGTGAGGTGTAGTTGATGTTAGGCATCTCAATTTTGAGTTTGGATAGAATTAAGGTTTAAGCACTTTCTGAATATTTCATCGTGTTTTGAGAAGGAGAGTGATTCAATGTCAATGGATAGCATGAATGAATTCCTTGTGGAAAAATGAGCCAGATGATGTTATTAGGGTTGAAGTTTGGCGAGGATTAGTGGAGCTGAGGTTTGGAGAAGAAGAAGGTTGAAGCTCTGTTCAGCCATGGCGTTTTTCCCTCCATCATTTGAAAGGTAGAAGAAGGTGTCATCACCCTTGGATCTTAGGAGACCTTTGACTGGAATGATCATCCAACGGCCACAAGCGCGTTTTAAGTTGTGAAGGAATTCTGAGAGGAGGGTGAAACGCACCGTTTCACTTAATGAGTTGGCATGGGCTTAGTGGGATCTTGCTAACCACACCCCTTTCTGAGGCCCAATTGGAATTTACACATGACTTGCTTGCTATTCGTACCAACTCTTTTCCATTTTCAGTTGTTTTTTCATTTTTATTTTCTGAAATGAAAATTGGGCCTAGCGCGCTTCTTATATGCACCCCCCTCTAAGCCCATTTGGTGTTTTGTACTGATTCTGATTGCTATTTGTCACGCCCATTTCCCATTTTCTTTTATTTTCCTTTTATTTTCACATTATTTTAGGTTAATTGGAAAAATTCATAACTAATTGAAAAAAGATCATTTTAAGGTGAGAATTTTTTCTCTGTTTTCCTTAGGGTTTCTATAATTTAATAAAGCAATAAAAACATTAATTCATGCATTTTTTATTTTATGGCATATTTTTACAATATTATTGCTTTTATTTTGCATTTGTTGGATACCTTATTTTTCTGAATTTAGTATGAGAGATTGGTGAATGTTTTTGAGTTGATTCTTGTTGAATTGATTAAATTAGAGGTACATGTTCCCTTAGAGATTTTTCTCATATTTTTATGATGAAATTTAGGTTAGTTTTGAATGATGAACTTGAGGGTGCTAGGATTAGGGTTTTACAACACTTAGGTGTAGTTTAGGGCATAGTTTGGAGACTTAGGGTTTGATTTAGGTCTTGGGGTTTATATGGGGTATAGGGTACATAGTTAGGTTCCCTTAAAAATTAATTTAGGATTTTATGATGAGTATTCCTATTTTCTTTGATTTTTGCAAATTGGGTGATGTTTGTGTGGTGCCATCTTGGGCATTTGGCTTGTTTGCTTGGCTTGGGCTATTCTAATTGGGCTTGGGGCTTGGGTTTTGCTTGTTGGAGCTCATGAAGACATTGTAAATGGTTGGATACAAAGGATGGAGCTTGGAGCATGAAGTTTCTTATCCTTGAAGGTTGCTTTTGAAGACTTAGGAGATAGGAGATATAGGGAGAGCTTTAGATTAGACTGATTTCTTCTTTCAAACATAGAGAGCTTCTTGTACCTCTATTCCATCCTATGACACAAGGTCCCCCAAAGAAGTTCCATCTCTACTTAGGAGGGATGTAGAGCATGCTTTGGTTGGGTAGAACCTTGAGGATACCCTTCACTTGCTATGCTAAGATCTTAGTGATTTCCCTGGGTTATCATTAAGCTTCTTAACATTTCAACTCCATCTATCATTAGTTGATCTTCTCCTGGGTGGTGGCATTGGAAAAGGGAACCTATTGGAGAATGACGTCTATTTAAGAGTGGTGAAGATGAAGCTTGTGCCTGTCAGAGCTGGGTATCTGTTGAAGACTATGGTTTTGCTGCTGATTGAAGCTGTCTATTTGTTGGGGTTCATTGCTTGATAGAGCTTGAGGTTTTTCTTGGAGATAAGAGCTTATCTAAAGCTTGGGGACCATTGAAGAGTGAAGAGGGGGGTTTTGCTTGAAGTGGGTTACTGTCAACTTTTTGCTGTTAATCAACTGTAGCTGTCAGAGCTGTCGCTGTTTGAGCTGCTTACTGGAGGAGCTGGTGTTGCTGTCAGAGCTAGTGTGGGGTTTTATTTCTTTTTCTGTATTGTCTATTAGGCTTGTTCAGCTTGCCCCTTAGGTTTGAAGTGAAGCTGTTTCACTTTGCCTATTGTTTTCCCAGGTTCGAGGTTGAGTGGGACTCCTTTGCCTCGCTTGTACTGCTGCATCTCATGCATGTTTACTGTTTACTGTATATATCTGTTTCTTTTGCTGTTTATCCCATAGGATCTATGATTTCCTCTATGCAGGAGGGAATTATGACAGACATTAGGTTGTAATCCATGCATGACAATATTAGGGTAGTTTTTATTCCCCTTTCAAACCCTAGGTTTTTTTTAGAATTTCTTTTCTCATCTCAAAACAATTCAAAACATAGTAATAAGGATGATCGATGTCGTACGCTACGAGCCTTAAGCTATTTGAGAGAGGATTGCTGGAGGGTCACTCTTCAGTAATCTGACTGCTTAGTGTGTTACCCATAGGGTGACATACGGCGTAGTCACCCTTAAATTATAGTCTCTAGTGCGTCAGAGATTGCGAACATCATAAAAAAAACAGTTCTTGCGTAAAAGACTGAAAACAAACATCAAAGTGTCATTTTTGTCCGCTTGGACTCTTAATCAGGAGAAAACCTTTTCAGAAAGATAAAAAACAGTCAGACAAATCTGTGTCTTCCGTAGCCCGAACTACGTTTGCTCTGATCTTTCATGCTGTATGAAAGTATGTAGGCATAGGATGCCGTATCCTAGCGAGCAACCTTCCCCTCCTTTCCCGTAGGTAGGCGAACTACGTTGACTCTGATTTCTTGTTCCAGACGGGAATACGTAGGCATAAAGTGCGATACTTTGCCGAGTCATTTTCTTTTCTTTTTAACCCAGACCTGTAGAGTAGATAGAATAACACACCCTTAGATAGAAAACAAGTGTGGATCCCGTCGAGTACGACGGACGTGAGGGATGATAATACCTTCCCCTTGCATAACCGACTCCCGAATCCAGGATTTGGTTGCGATGACCATTCCTTTCCCGTCTTTGCGGTAGGTTTACTTCGAGCGTTTCCTTTCCCTCCTTTGGGATAAATAACGCACGGTGACAACTCTTCTGTTTAGCAGGCGCCGATTTTCGCAGTAGCGACAGTTGGCGACTCTGCTGGGGACTCTGGTTCCTTATGCGAGTCACTCCTAGCGCTTGTTTTCCCGTCGTGGGTGTTGTATAGATTTACTGTTCTGTCTTTACTTTCCGCATTTTATTATCAGCTTTATATTGTTACTGTTGTTGTGGGAAGGGGGTGATCTATTGAGAGATAAGCCGGACCTGGGCTTGAGGTTACACATAGACTTAGAAGTAGAGAGTAGTGGTTAGCCTGCTTGCTTAGCTCGCACCAGCTAGCCGCGAAATTTACGCTCGGACGAGATTCTCTTTGATGCTTCTTGCCTGGCCCTTAGGGCTCGACAAGTTGTCTGACCCGAGGATTGTCGACTCTAGGGACCTATCAATTGAGATTCAACTAAGTGAGGTCGCTTCAAGGGATGATGATGACACACCTCCTGGGTATCGTATCATCGCTCTTGAAAGTCTGTGACGTTGAACCCGCATAGGATGCCGTACCTCGTCTGCGAGTTAAGTACATACCTGTGAGGGGTAGGTAGGGCTGTTTGCAGGAAACCTTTGACCTCAGAGTACCTGGTTTATCTCTGTCAGTGAGATATGGTTACAGGGTTCACTTGAGTGGTTGGTTTGGTTTGAGATGAAGATTGGATGGTTCTCAGGCTTCAGTACAAAACAGCGTAGTTCATCAGCATTACACTTGGATACCAAACTATTGATTAGTTTGAATCGTTAATTCAATTTGCAACCGAACTTTGATTTGTCCAAAGGAAGGGATAAAGATCGAAATTCCCACAATGCAATGCAAATGCAAGCTAGAGAGTTTAGGTTCGAGGGTTGGTTAAACTTAGGGAAGGTACTAGCATCATAAGTTTCTGTAGTACTCTACAGGAACCTCTTGTTTTATATTGTTTATTGCTAAGTGTTTATCTGCTTAATGGTTAAAAGACCCTAGTGGTTTATATCTAAGTATACTCGATAAGATGTCGCATCTTATGCCTACATATCCTTACGGGAGTGGAATCAGAGTATGTTGTAGTTCACCCTAAAGGGTTAGAGGAGCTCTTTGAATGTGGTCAAAGTTCCTACGGGTTTAGGGTAGTTGTTTTGATTGGGTTTAGGAGAAGAGATGAGTCTTCATGTTAAGGGAGATATAACCACCACAAGTGTAAAGGGGTTGTAGGAAATGGTCTTTGCATCGTCTTAAGAAAAGGTCTTAAATACTCGGATGGTCGCCAAGTATGCCTTTATCGCTCTTAAGGCAAAGTCCCTACATGTTTGATTGTATTGTTGTGGGCGTGGAGATTATATCTCACTTAAGATGATTAACATCTATTCTCTATTTGTGTTTGAAAAGTTGTATTGTGTTGATTGTTTTGTCTAAGTTGTAAAGATTAAGGTCCTTCCTATGGGGTAGGTCCTAAACTTAAATGATCAACTTGAAGAATCAAGGATCGAAGGGGATATGATGCATATGATGTGCACTACACACGACGTTGAATTATGTGTAGGGTTTTCCTTTGGACGGTATGCAATACGGTAATATAAATTGCGGTAAGTGTAAAATGACTGTAGAATAAATTTGCAGAAATGTAAAGCCATACATATACGCATGAAAGCGCTGAAGTGTAAGTGCGAGTGTCGTGAATGTGCACGATTGTTTTGTATATTATGATGTTGATTGATTTTAACTGTTTGACTTGATTTTATGAGAAAAGATTTATTTAGATTTGAATTGTAAGAAAAAAATTGGTTTGGATAAAATGTTTCAATATGCTAAATGGTTTAATTATATTATACAAAACTTTAAATGAAATGATTTATTTCATGGCTATTAAGAGTTGAATTAAGTAAAAAAAAGAGAGTGTTTCATTATTTCTAAAACACTAATTAGGCTTGATTATTAATTATAGATAAATTGGTAAACGTAAATTATTTATAAAAGATTTTATATTATAATGAATAACTATTATCTTTTAAAGTTATTAAGTTGATTTGAAAAAAACTAAATAAAGCTTATTAAAAAAAGAGTTAATTTGAATTAATTTTATTAATAATAAAGTAGAGATTTTTATCTGAGAAAATGAGTGATTCAAATATTATGAAATGGTTATTGGGGAAAAGTTAATTAATGGTTAATTGATTAATTAAAAAAAGGTTATTAGATTAGTTAGGTGAGATTAACGATGGATTAGAGGGGTGGTTAGTGTGTGTGGTTAGTGAGTTAGTGTGTGATTAATAATTATAATCAAGATAAAAAATAAAAATAAAAAAACAAAGGGAACCCTAATTTTCCCAAATCTTCCTCCCCCCCGTGTTTCCGTTATCGCGCCTCTCCCTCTCTCACTCTACTCATCTTCTCCGATCACAAACTCGTTTCCCCTTCAATTCTTCACCGATACTCATGTCTGTACCTGAAACACAACCCAAAACGTTAAATCATTCGATAATTTTTTATACGCGGGAAGAGCTTTACCGAAGGTGTGCGGCGGCGTTTGGAGATGACAAGAGTGGATGCTCTATTGGTTGAACTCGCGGCGACTGAGGATGAATTCGTCGGCTAAAGATAAGTTGTTTCCGTCTAATTTTGAGTTTAGAGTTTTAGGGTTTTCTTTCGTGTCCTTTTTTTTCTCTTTTCTTGCAATCTCCGAACTCCTCTTTATATAGACTTCTGAGTTGAAAAACAATTGAATGATAGTTTAAATGCCGATTGATTGTTGATTGGGATTTTCCTTATTGGGACCAATCTGACTTGAAAATGTTCCTCTTTCGTGAAAACAAATATTTGAAAATTTTCCTCTTTTGTGCGATTGTTTAATGTCTGTTAATGGAGATCCCCATCTATGATATTGTGTCAATTTCATTAACTGTCCATGTTCAATGCTTTGGATTTAGGTTGAATATTTTTCGAATCTTTTTCACACAGGTATATTCCTCAATGTTTTTACTAATCTTGAATTTGGCGGTTTGGCAGGTGCGGATAATAATCAAATTGGGCCGGAGAACGAGTTAGAAGGCCCAAAAGGGGGAAGACTTGTGTTGGATGCGTGGAGTCTGTTGGTTTTGTTGGCTGCTCTTGAACCAATACCTCAGTTTCGAATTCCCTTTCCATTTCAAGTGCGTACAGGATATCCTTCAAGTTGGTTTTCCTGTAACTTGGTTCTCTTTCCCTGGAAGAATGTATTGTATTTAGTTCTGCCATATCTTTACTCACTTCTGACTACCGCTTCATCGTCACTGTGTCGCCTTGAGGAAGAACTCTGTAATTTGATGCTCGATGTTTCTTGGTTTGTAATACTTCAGCAAGCTCAATCTCCAAAGCACCCTTTCCAATGTATTACCACTGACAGAGGTTTAATTGAACACGGGGAACATGTTTCCTAACTTTTGATTGGCCTCATGTAACTGTGTCAGTTTTCTGTGAAGACCTGGGAAACTTGTCTCATGGTTTGGACCATCTTCTGTAGGAAGCATATTATCGTTTTCCAATTCTTTATTCAGGTGGTCAGTGCTGGATTTCAAACTTTTTAGCTAAATTCATGTGCTTGTTTTCTTACCTTTTTTGCAAGGCATCCATTCGTAACTCTAGATGCATGAGGATCCTCAGGTTGCACGCTGAGGGTTGAGTTTGCACTTTCTGGTTCGTGACTTAGCCGCGGGGTTTGATCTTTCTTGAGGATTTAATGAAGACAATGTGCCATTACCCTCATTCAGAACGTTCACACTAGATTTCAAAGTCTCAATTGATTCCTTCACCAGGGTAAGCTCTGCTTCAATTTTGGACTTCTCCTTACTGCATTTCAGAAGAGAAACTTCAAGCTCTTGTTTTTTCTTGTTCACAGCGTTCAAGGGATATCACTGAGCACTCCTTTTCATCCTTCAACAGGTCGTAAGGATTTAGCAAATGGCGTTTGTCAGATGTTACAACCTGTAACTCAGCGGTATTACTTCCCAACTGTTGATATATATTTGATAGATTGTCTTGCTGATTTATTAGTTGTTATAATTGATGACATTCTCGTTTTGTTTCAGCTTATGGACAAAGCTTCCAAAATGTTCTTGCCGGCTTATTCCAGGATCCCAATCATGTTTCTGTCTGGACGAATTTCTGTATAGCTGACATTCTTTAACGGGAGTCTTGATACGCGTAAAGCTTATCGGACAAATAATTGAGAATTGTGATGCCCCCTCAATGATATCTGAATCTGAATCGACGGTAGCAGGTTGAACATAATCTGGTGGAAGAACTGGACGCTGCTGTTTAATATTCTTGCTTTATATTTTGTAGGTGTAGAAAAAGACGGCTAAGGATCACAAGACGCACGGTCATGACTCCCTCGACAGCATGACGTTTCGTAACTTAATTGGTGGGTGAAGTTGTTGGGCAAAACAGATAAACTTCCTTATGGATATCTGAGTATTTGATAGTGGTTCTGCGTGATTGAATGCTGATGCTTCCGTACTCATGTTGACCATTTATGCTTTGCTTCGTGTTTCAGGTGATACCGGCATACCAGTCGATCTTATCCAACGGCAATAGCCAGTGTATACCGAACCCTGTCAACGGTAACTTTTGCGTGAGATCCTTGCTCCAAAATTCATGGACCAGTAGCTGTTGCGGAGGAAGATATTATTGATTTTGTTGTAGCAGCTGCAGCTGACTTTGATTGTTTTGCAGGGACCTTTCGAGGGAAACATGATGAGGGCAAATCTCAAGATAATCGCAGGAAGGGGCGGTCCCCTGACCGTGTATTGTTTCTTGACTTGTTTCAGAAAGTTCTAAACTAATGGTCCTCTGCTGCTACAGGCTTAGTTCAAGGTCCGCACCCGCTAAACGCAGTCGTGTTGTTATTGCCAAAGTTACTTGTAAGTGGAGTTGAGAAAAGCTGTCATGAAGAATATGCTGTTGGCTCTGTTTTCACGTTGTAGGCCTTTTCTGGTTGCTACTTAAATGAAGAAAATGACTCCTACTAACCACTCCTGTTAGAAATAAGTTATTTAGAATCTCTAAATTTCTGGCTTCAACTTGCAGTGACGAAAAGAAAGTTGGTCGTGAACTGTGTGTCGCGCTTGGTTGGAGGCTTTGACTGATGTTGTTGTTGAATTACGTAGGTTGTGGCGGTTGGTAGCTATGCACAAATTTACGAGCAAACGGAGTTGTGTAGAGGGACGCAGTACGAAGGCTACTTGGAAAATCACTCAAGTGTGGAAAACAAGGTGTTAGCAAAGTTGTAACCATTCCAAATTGTGTTCCTCATCGAAGATGATACCGCTTGCGGACAAGCTAGGGGTGACAATTGTGACCAGATAGAGTGGCAGGATTGCATCCAATTGTTAATTTTAAATTCCTCTACCAGTCCATGTTTTTGCGAGACAATTGTTGTAACTGCTTTTAATATTTCAGCTTCACAAAACATTTTTGCCTTCATAAATTGTGTTGCTATCTCAAAAGGCAATAGATACTTGTAGTTGTCATCAACCTTGACTTGTATTATAAACTCATCCCGTCGTATGAATATATAATGGACTCAGAATTCACGCATTAACGCCTCAAGGAATTCACGTGGATCTTCCTTCCACATAAGCTCAAGTTTTCCATAAATCAAGTCTTGACACTTCAGTATTTTTTTTAGCAAAATATTGAAATCAAAATACATTCGGATGGGTACTTAGTCTTAATCCGAACTCGTGTTGCAACGTCTCGATCCCAACGGTATCCAGGGAGGGATGTTGATGCGTGTCCTGATGAGGCTTGGTAGGGAATGTATTCATGGAGGTGGTACATCAAACCTCTCGTGTTCTTGGGAATAATTCAACAAAAGCTTAATCCATAAACCCACTGAAGTTTGATTTTTAATGAGATATAGCCGGGGAGCGCATCCAAGGAGTGTCTTTGGTATGTTGATCTAAGAATGTTCAACAAATCTAACAATGGGACCCAGATCAAACAGAAACTTTAGGACCATCTGAACTCGAATTCCTTTAGTCACGTCTTAAAGTATTCGTCTGTGAGGAAGAATACCATCTCGCCTTAAAATTACCGCATCTGCACAAGTTGGTTAGTCGTAAAATATAACTATTAAATTAAAGTCAAATAACAATAGGAAACTGCGCGAACAGAGGTGGGGTCTCGCAGTCAAAAATTAGGGTGCAATAGATGCCCCTATTTAAGTTACTCCTATTCGGAGATATGGAGGTTGAAATCTCCGTCTCGACGAGATAGGAGGGACTTAAATACAAACATTGCACAAAATTTTTTTGGCCATAAGAAGCCACCGAATGCATATGATATGCAATGATATGAAAATGCAGGACAGAGGGTTCTGTGGAGAAATGACACCACAGGGAGAAACTAGACACGACGCATGGGAAGGACAAACCCAACAAAAGGAGACTCTACAGAGACAGGAAACAAACATCACTGGGGAATCTTTAGAAGTAAAACAGTATCTCATATACCAGGGACATGGTGATGGGAAAAAAAGCTTGTAGTCGAAAGATGTGCTTATCGTAATGTTGTGGTTGGTAATAATCCAGATGAATCGAGTTAATGGTTCATCTTTATTTGTATTTTCTTTTTCTTCTTTTTTTTGTTTTTCTGTATATCTTTTCTTTCGGAACTCAACTTGAAATAATAAAATGTATGACTTCCCCGAGCAGCATGACATGGGAATCATGGGTTGGTCTCAGTCTCTAATGTCATTGTAGTTGTAGATGTTGTAGTGGTAGAGCTTCCCCGAGCATCATGACATGGGAATCATGAGCTGGTCTCGTCCTCTGATGTCGAACTTCCCCTTGCATCATGGTATGGGAACCATGAGCTGGTCTCGGTTCCCGATGTCGAACTTCCCCTTGCATCATGGTATGGGAACCATGAGCTGGTCTCGGTTCCTTCCCGAAATGATGAAAACTCGTGAGAGCACCTTCATAGGGGGTTGTAAATTTGTAGATTGTAGATTCTCGGCTGTGGGCCATAATGTCATTGTAGATTGCAGGTTGTAAATTGTAACACTGTAGAATTGTTGATGTAAATGTTGTTGTTGTAATCTGTAATTGTAGAATTTTGTAGATGTGATCTTGTACTTGTAATTGTAAATTGTAGATGCAGTTTGTATTGTATTGGCAATTTGTAGAATGTGCACCGGGGATCTTCAGAGGAGCTGTAAACCGGTTGATTTGTGGAGTGTCCTCTTGTAAGGAGATATGTCGTTGATAGTACTCGTAATGAACTCTCTGAGGAAGATCATTTCTGAGGAATATCTTTTGCTGTAATTGTAAAAATATGTGAGATTGTTGTAGCAGGAATCCTCAAATGGGGAAGTATCTGTAATGTTCTCTGTTTTGACTTGATAATCTCGAAATGATCCACTGGGGATGAACGAATTGTCTTGAGAAAATTGTTGTTTGTCGTTTTGAGAATAAATCTGCCCAAAACTAGTTGCTCAAATAAAGAGATCTTCTGTCTTTCAGCTGTAAGTTGTTGAGGAGGTCTTGTAGTATTGCCGAAGAAGTATCACGTCTTCAATGGTGGTCCTCATAATGTCAAAGTGCAAAATAAATGCACTCTTGATCCATGCTCAAAAGCTGGAGATGTTCATAGTGTGATTGCCAAAGACCGAAGTTCAATTCGGGAAGTAACCGAAGAGAAACTGTCAAGCAAGACTCAACCATAGAGGCATAAACTCCAATGGGAATGTACTGAAATAACTGTCTTCCACGAGGATCGAACTTCGTGGAGAAATAGAAATATTGAGTTTTTTCTGCTTAGGGCTGACAATTCTATTTGGAAGGAGTAAGACACGCCCAAATACCCAAGGGTAAACGCAATCAAAGAGATAGGGTGAAACGAACAAAGGATGCACAAAAATGCAAGTGTTATGCTATCTACTTATATGATATGCGTATGCTTATGTTGTGCTGACAAGTCAAGAGGGACACAGTATTTATGCATGGGGAAATGCTCGAGCCCTATCTCCGCAGACCCTTCGAGTGAGAGTGACCCTCACTCTCGGATGGCATGAGTGTCAATAGTCTAGTCATCTCTCTGTGAGTAAGAGTGAGCATTGGCGGTCATCCTTTCGTTATTCATATATCAAGTAGAACAAATTTGAAAAGGTTTAAATCAATTAGGATTTTGCTATCAAGATCACAAATTTATAGTAAAGGAAAAACTTTATATTGAACGACGGGCAGCGGAAAAGCGTGACCCGATATTACAGTGTTGGAAAATGATATCGATTACATAGAGGGAATAGTGTCCTGCTTCTCCTAAACAAAGTATTTCTTGACAGCATTCGCATTCACGGGGCGAGTGATCTCTTCTCCATCCATGGTTGCTAACATCAAAGCGCCTCCGGTCAAGACCCTTTTGACTACATATGGTCCATCATAATTCGGGGTCCATTTTCCTCTGATGTCAGTGAGGAAAGATTGGATTTTCTTGAGCACAAGGTCACCTTCCCTGAATACCCGGGGTCGAACCTTCTTGTCAAACGCTTTCTTCATCTTCTGCTGATACAACTGCCCATGGCATAGCGCGGCCATCCTCTTTTCTTCGATTAAGTTTAACTGATCATACCTATTCTGACACCACTCTGCCTCTGATAATTTTGCCTCTACTAAAATTCTCATAGAAGGAATCTCAACTTCTATTGGGAGTACCGCTTCCATACCGTAGACAAGTGAAAATGGGGTTGCCCCAGTTGATGTACGTACCATCGTACGATATCCATGTAAGGCAAATGGGCGCATTTCGTGCCAATCTTTGTAAGTAACAACCATCTTCTGAATGATCTTCTTGATATTTTTGTTGGCGGCTTCAACAGCCATATTCATCTTTGGTCTGTAAGGAGAAGAATTGTGATGCTCGATCTTGAATTCTTCACACAACTCTTTCATCATTTTGTTATTCAGATTGGAACCATTGTCTGTAATAATTCTGCTTGGCACACCATATCGACAAATAAGCTGATTCTTGATAAATTTGACAACCACATGTCGAGTTACATTAGCATAGGAAGCCGCCTCGACCCACTTGGTAAAATAATCAATGGCTACTAAGATGAATCGGTGTCCATTAGACGCTTTCGGCTCTATCATTCCAATCATATCAATTCCCCACATGGAGAATGGCCACGGTGATGAGATAACATTCAACAAAGTCGGAGGCACGTGAATTTTATCTGCGTAGATCTGGCACTTGTGACACTTCCTAGCAAATTTGTAACAATCTGACTCCATAGTGATCCAGTAATAACCAGCCCTTAAAAGCTTCTTAGCCATAGCATGTTCGTTGGCATGAGTGCCAAAAGATCCTTCATGAATTTCCGACATTAACATATCCACTTCTTGCTTGTCAACGCATCTCAGCAAGACCATGTCAAAATTCCGTTTGTACAACACATTGTTACTCAGAAGAAAATTTTCGGCCAACCTTCTCAAAGTTTTCTTGTCTTTGTTGGAAGCTCCCAGAGGATATTCTTGAGTTCTAAGAAACACTTCGATGTCATAGTACCAGGGTTTATCATCCTTAACTCCTTCGACAACAAAGATGTAGGCAGGTCTATCGAGACGTTTCACTTCAATCCGAGGACACTCGTTCCAAAAGTTCACCACAATCATCGAGGCCAAAGTTGCCAATGCGTCTGCCATTCTGTTCTCATCGCGAGGGATATGATGAAACTCAACCCTATCAAAGAACGGTAACAATCTTCTAGCATAATCCCTGTATGGGACTAAATTATCATGTCGAGTTATCCATTCTCCAGTGATTTGGTTGGTTACCACTGCAGAATCACCAAACACATCTAAATTCTTAATTCTCAAATCGATTGCTTCTTCGAGACCCATGATACATGCCTCGTACTCAGCTTCGTTATTAGTACACTGGAATGTTAATCTGGAGGTGAATGGGAAATGGGTCCCTTGAGGAGTCACAATAACAGCACCTATCCCTTTTCCATGAGCGTTGACAGCTCCATCAAAGATTAGACCCCACTGAGAACCTGGCTCTGGTCCTTCGCCGTGTACGGGTTCTTCACAATCTTTCATCTTTAAGAACATGACACCTTCATCAGGAAAGTCATCATTTGAGGGATGATGATCCAAAATAGGTTGGTGAGCCAGGTGATCAGCCAAAACACTTCCTCTAATAGCTTTTTGAGTAGGGTACTCGATATCATACTCGGACAATAACATCTGCCATCTGGCAATTCTCCCAGTCAAAGTGGGCTTCTCAAAAATGTACTTGATGGGATCCATCTTTGAAACCAACCAAGTAGTGTGGTTCAACATATACTGGCGTAAACGCTTAGCGGCCCATGCTAGAGCGCAACAAGTCTTCTCTAGCATAGTGTATCTAGTCTCACAATCGGTAAATTTCTTGCTCAGGTAATAAGTGACATGATCTTGTTTTCCGGCTTCATCTCGCTGACCGAGTACGCAACCCATCGAATCCTCTAGAACAGTCAAATACATAATCAAAGGACGTCCTTCAACCGGTGGTATCAGGATAGGTGGTTTGAGCAAATATTCTTTGATACTATCAAAAGCTCTTTGACAATCTTCAGTCCAAACGTACCCTTGTTCTTTCCTCAGGAGCTTGAAAATAGGTTTACATGTGGCAGTCATGTTGGATATAAACCTGGAGATGTAGTTCAAACGCCCTAAGAATCCTCTGACTTGCTTCTCAGTGGCGGGAGCTGGCATTTCTCAGATAGCTTTTACTTTGTCAGGGTCCACTTCAATCCCTCTTTGACTGACAATAAAACCCAATAGTTTCCCTGATCGTACTCCAAATGTGCACTTGTTGGGGTTCAAGCGAAGTTTGTATTCCCTCAAACGAACAAACAGCTTAGCCAGGTGTTTAACATGATCATCTTTGGTTTTTGACTTAGCTATCATATCGTCCACATACACCTCAATCTCCTTGTGCATCATATCGTGGAACAAAGTAGTCATAGCTCTCTGATATGTTGCCCCTGCATTCTTTAATCCAAATGGCATAACTTTGTAACAAAAGGTGCCCCAGGGTGTTATGAATGATGTCTTCTCTCTGTCCTCGGAAGCCATTCTAATCTGGTTGTAACCGGAAAAACCATCCATGAAGGAGAACACCTCATATCTCGCAGTACTGTCCACCAGGATGTCAATGTGAGGTAATGGGAAATCATCTTTCGGGCTGGCTTTATTCAAATCCCTGTAATCTACACACATACGAACCTTGCCATCCTTCTTCGGAACAGGTACAATATTAGCCAACCATAGTGGATATTCGGCAGTAACAAGGAAACCTGCATCAATCTGTTTCTGTACCTCTTCCTTAATCTTTAGAGCCATATCAGGTCGAGTCCTTCTGAGCTTCTGTTTTATCGGTGGGCATTCTGGTTTTAAAGGTAAATGATGCTCAACTATAGCCGTGTCCAAACCAGGCATATCCTGATATGACCAAGCAAACACATCAACAAACTCTCCAAGCAGATCAATCAGCTGTTTCTTCACATCCGGTTTGAGTAGAGCTCCAATTTTCACTTCTCTACGGATTTCCTCTGATCCCAAGTTGATTACCTCTACCGACTCTTGATGGGGTTGGATAGCTTCTTCTTCTCTCTCCAGCAATCTAGTAATTTCTTCTGGAATATCATCTTCTTCGTCCTCGGCTTTGTACACAGGAAACTCAAAATTCGGAGAAGGTAGTGGATCATTATTCCCATGTTGTAATTTGTGTAGCAATCTGCGCAAGTGACGTGATTTTTAATAAGTTTTTGTTTTGTAAAGTGGAAAGTGTGTGTACGCGAGATGCTACTTATTATTTTCCAACATCGTGAATAAAATAAAAAAACAGATGTAAATGAAAGTAGTTTATTGATGATAGCAAAACCGAAAAGACACGCCCAACAAAGTCACCTTTGCCTTGGGCAGAGCAAAGGGAATTATTAAAAGTATGCCCTACTAAATGCAGTTTCGCCTTGGGCAGAGCGAGAATTTTAAACAAATGCTTTACTTAGATATATGAATGGCGGTAGGAGCTTCAACCACACTCCAATTTTTGACCACGACATCTGGAGTTACAAAGTATGGGATGTCTTCATCTGTCTCTTCCTCGGTGATGGCGTAAACTCCAAAGGTATAGTAGAAATCATCTGACACGTAGCCTGGATCTTCCATATAGGGCTCGTAGTCTTCATAAGGAATGGAGGACCTTGTAGAACCGTCTGATATGTAGCCCTCGAGTTCATCTTCTAACACAGCATTAACCTGAGGATGGTGGACGATCCCTCCACTACGGAACACTTCACTGATCAGTGGAAACCCTTGGTTCTTGGTGCCTTGTTGAGCAGAACTGCTGGTGAAACCGAGACCCTCTTTGTTCTTGTTCTCTGGCAAAGACAACACCTTTCCCCACATTGACTGGTGACCACTGTTCACTACTCGTTGTGCGTCTTTAAATGATGACATGGATGCCTGAGCTCTCTGAGTACTCTCACCCACAACAGACAGAGCTTGAAACTGCGTGCCAACTTCCTCTCCAGCTTCGACGTATGAGAATGATGACAAGTGACTTACCACCAAAGCTCTTTCTCCACAAACTGTAACTACTTTCCCTTCAAAAACATATTTTAACTTCTGATGCAGGGTAGAAGTAATTGCTCCAGCTTCATGTATCCATGGCCTCCTAGCAAACAGCTATAGGCGGCACGAATGTCCATGACCTGAAACGGGATCATGAAAGTCTGTAGTCCAATAGTCATAGGCAAATCAACCTCACCAATTACTGTTTTCCTTGACCCATCGAAAGCTTTGACAATAACGCGACTTGGCCTCATCGGTGGCCCCTGATATGACAGCTTAGATAGGGTGGTCCTAGGCATTACGTTTAGAGACGATCCAGTGTCAACCAGCACGCTAGACAAGGAGTCATTTCCGCAGTTCACAGAAATGTGCAAAGCCATATTATGTTTCCTCCCTTCCTCTGGGAGATCATCTTCATTGAAACCCAGATTATCACTCGAAGTAATACTGCCAATGATGTTATCGAATTGTTCCATAGTTACATCTTGCTCGACATAGGCTTGTTCCAAAATCTTCTGAAGTGCTTCTCTATGAGCCTCGGAACTCATCAACAATTGTAGCACAGAAATCTTTGACGGGGTCTGCAAAAGCTGATCTGCAACCTTATACTCGCTTCTCTTGATTATTTTCAAACATTCATCGGAGTTGGATGAGTTAGACCCACCAAATTGCCCCACATTTGGGTCCTTTGAGCCTGATGGTTCGAACAAAACCTCTTTTTCTTTCGGTGGCACAGTCGGGTAGATTCTCCCGCTTCTTGTCACTCTACTAACATCTGCAATATTAATGATTGAGGGTATAGTGGGCAGAGGCACTTCTTTCCCATCTTCCAAGATAGTAGCATTGTATCTGTAAGGGATGGCCTTACTAGAGGTATAAGGGACAGGTCCAGGCACATTGATTACCAACGGAGTAACGGTTGGCTTTTTGCTATTGTAAACAATCTCTATACGTTCTACTTCCTTAAAATGGGGCACGATGACACAAACTTCTTCGGCCCCTTCATTTGAAACTTCTTGATCATCATTTTCTAAACAATCTTCAATCATATTGACAAAGGGTGAACCATGTGGTGGTAATGGATTCTTCTGTACATTAGGGTCGGAATCCCTAAAAGACAAGATCCCATTTTTTATGAGCCTCTGGACATCCATCTTCAAACCGAAACAACTCTCAATATCATGTCCTGGAGCACCCTGATGGTAAGGACATAACTTGTCAGCTCTATAAGAAGGGGGAGGATTCGTGGGAGCTAGAGGTGGAGCTCTCGTCTGAATGTGACCCTTTTTGATCAAGGCGAGGAATAAATCAGTGTATGTCATTGGGATCGGATCAAAATTTATTTTTCGGTACACACGACCCTGATTGCTAGGTGGCCGATTCTGCTGAGGATTCTGTGGACTCTGCTGAAGTTGGTGTTGTTGAGCAATGGGAGACTGAGGTTGTTGATAGGGTTGTGGAGACTGTAGCTGATAAGCCGGAGTATTAAACACTAGAGACACCGCTGCAACCTGATGTGGTGGCATGTACCTCCTTATGAATTGTCCCTTTTGAATAGCATTCACACTTTGTTCCTTTTTCTTCGCGAAACTGCTCTCATACCTCTTAGGAGCATCTTCTTCTTTGGTCAGCCTTCCCTCGCGAACACCTTCTTCTAAACGCATTCCCATGTTGACCATTTCGGTAAAGTCACTGGGGGCGCTGGCTACCATCTTCTTATAAAAGAAAGGACCCAGAGTCTTCAGAAAAATCTTGGTCATCTCTTTTTCTTCTAATGGTGGTGTGACTTGTGTGGCCAACTCACGCCAACGTTGGGCATATTCTTTGAAGTTCTCCTTATCCTTCTGTGCCATTGCTCTCAACTGATCTCGGTCGGGCGCCATGTCCACATTGTACTTATACTGCTTGATAAAGGCTCCTCCCAGATCATTGAAAGTTCGAATCTTTGTACTGTCCAACCCCATATACCACTTGAGTGCGGCGCCTGTCAAACTGTCTTGGAAATAGTGAATGAGTAACTGATCATTATCAGTTTGGGCAGACATCTTCCTGGCGTACATAATGAGATGGCTCTGAGGGCAGGTATTCCCCTTGTACTTTTCGAAATCGGGAACTTTGAACTTTGGTGGGACCTTAACATTCGGCACCAAACACAGCTCAGAAGCACTCTTACCAAATAAATCTTTTCCCCGAAGGGCTCTCAATTCCTTTTGTATTTCAGAAAATTGGTCTTGGAATCCATCCATCTTCTCTTCTAAACCCACGGTTTCGGTTGGCGACCCATGTAGAATTGGTTCATCCAGAATATACGGAACAACATTCACCTGCGGAGATGTATTAGTCATCACAGCAGAAACAACAGGAGTAGCTCGAACAGTGGTCACAACAGGGGTCTCAGACACAGGCGGACGGTAGCCAGCCGGAGTAAAATAAGGAGGCATCCCCCACGGAAAACCTTGAGGCATACTGTAAGATACTTCAGCAACAGAAGACACCACTGGGATCGGTGTTGGCGTCACTTCGTATACAACAGTCCTTGGAACCTCTTGGTTGTTGATCGAGATTTGACTGGATAAAGCTTCCACCAGGCCATTCAATTTTTCCAAGCTCTCTTTCATACTTGCAACTTCATCACGGAGCACCCTGTTCTCTTGTTCTAGCTGATCCATCTTCTGACGTTGACTGGCTCGAGTGTTGTATCGGTGATTCAGCTTGTTCTGCAGAGACGAAGCAAGAGTAAGACCCTGGAATGCAAATGATGCTATGCTTATGTAAAATGCAAATGATTGTGAAACTTTCAAGTAACTCTGGCATTGTAACCTTGGAAAAACTTATTTTATTTTGAAGATTGAAGCATTACAAAAACGGAGTACTCTTTTAAGAGTTTATTACATTGAATCAAAAGCAAAAGAGAAACTCGGGGATCTACTCCTTATGCTCCCCCTGTGCGCGAAGTTCTCCTTCCAACTTATTGATGTGTTCTTGCAACTCGGCTTTTTCTCTGATGAGTCGGTCGACACACTCCTTCCAAGCCATGGTATATGGGGGAAGATCATCATTGGTGACAGCACTTGAAGAGGCATGAGAGGAAAATAAATCCCCTTGTGCTTTTCTCTTCCTTGCGAGTTCAACTTCTGGTAACCTCTGGGACTTTTCTTGCTCTACCTTAAGCGTAAAAAACTTGTTCTTCCAAGCGGCCTTCAATTTTCGAGCTTCATCCAAAGCAGCCTTCAATTGATCTACTTCACTCACATCGAACCAATCTGGGTCATGGAAGGCCAACACCATAGGTTCATGGAAAGGGAACGGCATCTTGAGGTCAAGAGCTCTTGTTCACACCCAATGTAGATATTCTTCAGAGACAGTACAATTGGGGTATCCTAAAGCAGCTTTCCCTTCTTTATTGATGTATTCCCATGAGTAAATTATGACGGTCTTCAGGTCTGGGTCTTCTCCTTCTTTGAGAAAGATTCCTTCTAGCAGAGTCTGGTCAGGTACTTCAATCATGGGATGCCCAAATTGGAGACGGGCCAGCGCAGGGTTGTAACTTATGCATCCTTCTCTTCCAATAAGCGGTATGTTAGTAAAACCTCCGATGTTGTGGATCATACTTATACATCCATACGTAGGATCGTACCACACAATGTCAGAGTGAGTAAGGGCCATGATTATCTCGGGCCAACGAGGCGACTCCTCCTCTTCCCAAATAGACGGGTGTCGAGTTAAGCGAGCAATGAACCATGAATACAGCAGAGCGGCACAACAAACGACGTGTCCTCCTCCCTCGACATTCCTCGAGTGGATTGAAAAGTATGTGTCTGCGAGCAAGGTTGGAACGGGATTCTTAAGTTTGAACAGTTTAATTGCGTTCATGTCAACGAAATCATCGATCTTCGGGAACCAGAAAATTCCATAAATCAACAGAGCAAAGGTGGCTTCCATGATAAGGACCTCTTTTCTTTCAGCATGGTAGCGAACTTTCTCAATCAAAAAGTCAGCAGGGAATCCAAGGACTCCTTCCTTGGTGGTCAGGTGCGCTTGCACGTCTGCCAAACTGAGGTGAGTGGCGTTGGCAATTTCTTGATGATCGGGCGTGTCTTCTTGACCGGTGAATATGGGACGGGCCGTTACAGGCATCCTCAGAAAATCAGAATACTCTTCCAACGTCGGCATCAACTGGTAATCCGGAAAAGTGAAGCAGTGGTACAATGGGTCATAGAATTGAACGAGGGTCTCCAATAACCCCTCCTTCATCTGGAGTTCGAGGAAACGGAAGACTTCTCCATACTCTGCTGCGAAGGCGTACCGATTCTCGATGAGGTCAGCTAGCTCTCTCAAGCTTTCAATGTTAGGGCTCTGAAAAGTGTATTCCAAGGTTTCTCTTTTGGAATCCATGGTTACAATACCTGAGAAATAAAGTTGAGCTTCTTGAAATGAATAGAAAAAGAATGTAATGCAATATGAGTAGGACTTCATGGGATCCCAGCTATTTATAAACATTGTAGTGAAAGAAAACGTTTTTTTTAAAATTAATTTCGAAACGGAATACAAATAATTGCTTTTAAAAGTCCCAAATAAAAGCTAAATAAAAGCTAGTAAAGACACTAAGGAAGTTTCAAAGTTTGCCGCTTGAGTTGCTCTTCTAACTGCGCCTTCCCACGGATAAGGTTGTCCACAATTAGCTTCCAAATAGTACATTGCGGGTCGGAGAAAAATAAATCCTCCATGACCCTCCTCTTCTTGCAGGGGAGTAACTCTTCATCCTTTAACTGTAGCTGCTTCTGGAGTTCCTCTTTCTCTTTCTGGAGTTGTTCAATCTCCGCGACAGACACTTGATACTTGTTCTTCCATGACTCTACTTCTTGTCGCAGTTTCTTCATAGCAACTTCTGACTTCTCAGTTTCAGACATGAAAACATAAGTGGGTTCCCTCCTTGGGGGTATGGGGTCTTGGAGAGAGTAAGACATCTTCAACTTGATCGCCCTATTCCTCACCCACTGGAGATATGGTTCCATGGACACACAATTGGGCTTTCCCAAACTATTCCTATCTTTCTTATACAAATGCTTCCAAGCCTCCACGATCTTCTCTCGGAGTTCTCGATTATCCTCGAAGAAGACACTCTCAACTTGTATGCTCTTAGGTGGTTCCTTCAATGGATATCCCAACTGTCGGCGGGCTAAAATCGGATTGTAACTGATCCCTCCCCCAAAGCTGAGTAAAGGTACATTAGCGAAATCCCTACATCCATCAACGATCAAAATTCCATCATACTCACGGTTATACCAATCAATGTCAGCATGAGTCAAAGCCATAATCTTTTCTGACCAGCGCTTATCATTGAGATGCCAAAAGGAAACATATTTGGGAAAATGGGTAAGGAACCATTTATATAATAAGGGCACACAACATGTGATCATTCCTCCACCACGAAGGTTTCAGAGATGTATAGAGTGGTAGGTGTTACCTAATAGAGTCGGCACTGGATTGTTCTTCATGAAGATCTTAATGGCGTTAAGGTCCACAAACCCCTCAAAACTGGGAAATAGAAACACCCCATAGACAAGTAAAGCGAAGATCGCCTCGAACGGAGCCTTATTCGTAAAATCAGTATAAAATGAGGCCTTCTTGAATAAAAAATCTGTAGTCAAACCAAAGGTCCCACTTTTAACAACCATGTTGGCCTTAACGTCAGATACCTTGAGATAAAGAGCCTTAGCGATGTCTCTTTCTTCAGGATCCTTCTCCAAGAAAGGAAAAGGAGATTCTTCTAGAATGGGTAACCCTACCAAAAAGGAGTACTCTTCCAAAGTTGGCAACAACTGATAATCTGGAAAAGTAAAGCAGTGATACATTGGATCATAGAACTGTAACAGAGCGGAAAGCAGGTCTTCATTTGCCTTACGTCTTAACAAAGATAGTAACTTCCCATATTTACTCTTGAACTTCTCTTGGTCTTCAATCAAAGCTCCTAACTCCCTTAGGTCATCCAATTCGGGACTTTTAAAAGTATATTTTAGAGTATTTCGTCTATCCATAGTGTCCTACAATGTTCATAAATAAAGGGTAAGTCCCATGAGGTCCAATGTAGTATGATGCTATATGAATGCAACAAACACAAGTAAACACATATGGGCACAAAAATAAACAAACAAAAGTCCTAGGTTTGCAACGAGCATGGAGCAAAGGTATACCCATTCCCAAAGGTTGTGGACTAAAGGTTGATTGGTACCTGCAGAACTGGGTTCTAAAAAGGGTCCCAAAGTCATTAGTCCATCTATTGGATATTATCAATCTCCCAACTAACTTGAGGATTAATAATATTCTCAAGAGAACTTCTTTTGAGTGTAGCTTCGCGTAGCACTATTTCGGGACTTACTCCCTCATAGCCTCGCACTACATCCTAATAAAGGCCAAAGTGGGGTTAAAGGTAACTACGGTCCTTAGTATCATGGACTCCAATTGAGAATAGTAAAAGTTTTCACGACTAAACTCGTTCAACCGAACCATTTTCAAAAGGGTCTCAACTAAGCGGGATTCTCGAATCAACTTAGTCGGGACTCACTCCCTATAAGCCTCATCGAATATATCACCATCCTATCTTAATTTCTCTCAAGTCCGGGTGTAGGACTTTGTCTCACCACTCAAGGATAGTAACTTAAAAGAGATAAAGAACACAAACAAATAAACAAGTAAGCAAATATATACAACAATAAACAAGAGAAAAACAAGTTAGGGAAACCCACTAAGGAGTCCCTAGTGAAGTCGCCATTTCTGTCGCGGTGAAATTTGGATACCAAACTATTGATTAGTTTGAATCGTTAATTCAATTTGCAACCGAACTTTGATATGTCCAAAGGAAGGGATAAAGATCGAAATTCCCACAATGCAATGCAAATGCAAGCTAGAGAGTTTAGGTTCGAGGGTTGGTTAAACTTAGGGAAGGTACTAGCATCCTAAGTTTCTGTAGTACTCTACAGGAACCTCTTGTTTTATATTGTTTATTGCTAAGTGTTTATCTGCTTAATGGTTAAAAGACCCTAGTGGTTTATATCTAAGTATACTCGATAAGATGTCGCATCTTATGCCTACATATCCTTACGGGAGTGGAATCAGAGTATGTTGTAGTTCACCCTAAAGGGTTAGAGGAGCTCTTTGACTGTGGTCAAAGTTCCTACGGGTTTAGGGTAGTTGTTTTGATTGGATTTAGGAGAAGAGATGAGTCTTCATGTTAAGGGAGATATAACCACCACAAGTGTAAAGGGGTTGTAGGAAATGGTCTTTGCATCGTCTTAAGAAAAGGTCTTAAATACTCGGATGGTCGCCAAGTATGCCTTTATCGCTCTTAAGGCAAAGTCCCTACATGTTTGATTGTATTGTTGTGGGCGTGGAGATTATATCTCACTTAAGATGATTAACATCTATTCTCTATTTGTGTTTGAAAAGTTGTATTGTGTTGATTGTTTTGTCTAAGTTGTAAAGATTAAGGTCCTTCCTATGGGGTAGGTCCTAAACTTAAATGATCAACTTGAAGAATCAAGGATCGAAGGGGATATGATGCATATGATGTGCACTACACACGACGTTGAATTATGTGTAGGGTTTTCCTTTGGACGGTATGTAATACGGTAATATAAATTGCGGTAAGTGTAAAATGACTGTAGAATAAATTTGCAGAAATGTAAAGCCATACATATGCGCATGAAAGCGCTGAAGTGTAAGTGCGAGTGTCGTGAATGTGCACGATTGTTTTGTATATTATGATGTTGATTGATTTTAACTGTTTGACTTGATTTTATGAGAAAAGATTTATTTAGATTTGAATTGTAAGAAAAAAATTGGTTTGGATAAAATGTTTCAATATGCTAAATGGTTTAATTATATTATACAAAACTTTAAATGAAATGATTTATTTCATGGCTATTAAGAGTTAAATTAAGTAAAAAAAAGAGAGTGTTTCATTATTTCTAAAACACTAATTAGGCTTGATTATTAATTATAGATAAATTGGTAAACGTAAATTATTTATAAAAGATTTTATATTATAATGAATAACTATTATCTTTTAAAGTTATTAAGTTGATTTGAAAAAAACTAAATAAAGCTTATTAAAAAAAAGAGTTAATTTGAATTAATTTTATTAATAATAAAGTAGAGATTTTTATCTGAGAAAATGAGTGATTCAAATATTATGAAATGGTTATTGGGGAAAAGTTAATTAATGGTTAATTGATTAATTAAAAAAAGGTTATTAGATTAGTTAGGTGAGATTAACGATGGATTAGAGGGGTGGTTAGTGTGTGTGGTTAGTGAGTTAGTGTGTGATTAATAATTATAATCAAGATAAAAAATAAAAATAAAAAAACAAAGGGAACCCTAATTTTCCCAAATCTTCTTCCCCCCCCCCCCCCCCCCCCCCCCGTGTTTCCGTTATCGCGCCTCTCCCTCTCTCACTCTACTCATCTTCCCCGATCGCAAACTCGTTTCCCCTTCAATTCTTCACCGATACTCATGTCTGTACCTGAAACACAACCCAAAACGTTAAATCATTCGATAATTTTTTATACGTGGGAAGAGCTTTACCGAAGGTGTGCGGCGACGTTTGGAGATGACAAGAGTGGATTCTCTATTGGTTGAACTCGCGGCAGCTGAGGATGAATTCGTCGGCTAAAGATAAGTCGTTTCCGTCTAATTTTGAGTTTAGAGTTTTAGGGTTTTCTTTCGTGTCCTTTTTTTTCTCTTTTCTTGCGATCTCCGAACTCCTCTTTATATAGACTTCTGAGTTGAAAAACAATTGAATGATAGTTTAAATGCCGATTGATTGTTGATTGGGATTTTCCTTATTGGGACCAATCTGACTTGAAAATGTTCCTCTTTCGTGAAAACAAATATTTGAAAATTTTCCTCTTTTGTGCGATTGTTTAATGTCTGTTAATGGAGATCCCCATCTATGATATTGTGTCAATTTCATTAACTGTCCATGTTCAATGCTTTGGATTTAGGTTGAATATTTTTTGAATCTTTTTCACACAGGTATATTCCTCAATGTTTTTACTAATCTTGAATTTGGCGGTTTGGCAGGTGCGGATAATAATCAAATTGGGCCGGAGAACGAGTTAGAAGGCCCAAAAGGGGGAAGACTTGTGTTGTATGCGTGGAGTCTGTTGGTTTTGTTGGCTGCTCTTGAACCAATACCTCAGTTTCGAATTCCCTTTCCATTTCAAGTGCGTACAGGATATCCTTCAAGTTGGTTTTCCTGTAACTTGGTTCTCTTTCCCTGGAAGAATGTATTGTATTTAGTTCTGCCATATCTTTACTCACTTCTGACTACCGCTTCATCGTCACTGTGTCGCCTTGAGGAAGAACTCTGTAATTTGATGCTCGATGTTTCTTGGTTTGCAATACTTCAGCAAGCTCAATCTCCAAAGTAAGCACCCTTTCCAATGTATTACCACTGACAGAGGTTTAATTGAACACGGGGAACATGTTTCCTAACTTTAAATTAGCCTCATGTAACTGTGTCAGTTTTCTGTGAAGACTTGGGAAACTTGTCTCATGGTTTGGACCATCTTCTGTAGGAAGCATATTATCGTTTTCCAATTCTTTATTCAGGTGGTCAATGCTGGATTTCAAACTTTTTAGCTAAATTCATGTGCTTGTTTTCTTACCTTTTTTTCAAGGCATCCATTCGTAACTCTAGATGCATGAGGATCCTCAGGTTGCACGCTGAGGGTTGAGTTTGCACTTTCTGGTTCGTGACTTAGCCGCGGGGTTTGATCTTTCTTGAGGATTTAATGAAGACAATGTGCCATTACTCTCATTCAGAACGTTCACACTAGATTTCAAAGTCTCGATTGATTCCTTCACCAGGGTAAGCTCTGCTTCAATTTTGGACTTCTCCTCACTGCATTACAGAAGAGAAACTTCAAGCTCTTGTTTTTTCTTGTTCACAGCGTTCAAGGGATATCACTGAGCACTCCTTTTCAGCCTTCAACAGGTCGTAAGGATTTAGCAAATGGCGTTTGTCAGATGTTACAACCTGTAACTCAGCGGTATTACTTCCCAACTGTTGATATATATTTGATAGATTGTCTTGCTGATTTATTAGTTGTTATAATTGATGACATTCTCGTTTTGTTTCAGCTTATGGACAAAGCTTCCAAAATGTTCTTGCCGGCTTATTCCAGGATCCCAATCATGTTTCTGTCTGGACGAATTTCTGTATAGCTGACATTCTTTAACGGGAGTCTTGATACGCGTAAAGCTTATCGGACAAATAAGTGAGAATTGTGATGCCCCCTCAATGATATCTGAATCTGAATCGACGGTAGCAGGTTGAACATAATCTGGTGGAAGAATTGGACGCTGCTGTTTAATATTCTTGCTTTATATTTTGTAGGTGTAGAAAAAGACGACTAAGGATCACAAGACGCACGGTCATGACTCCCTCGACGGCATGACGTTTCGTAACTTAATTGGTGGGTGAAGTTGTTGGGCAAAACAGATAAACTTCCTTATGGATATCTGAGTATTTGATAGTGGTTCTGCGTGATTGAATGCTGATGCTTCCGTACTCATGTTGACCATTTATGCTTTGCTTCGTGTTTCAGGTGATACCGGCATACTAGTCGATCTTATCCAACGACAATAGCCAGTGTATACCGAACCCTGTCAACGGTAACTTTTGCGTGAGATCCTCGCTCCAAAATTCATGGACCAGTAGCTGTTGCGGAGGAAGATATTATTGATTTTGTTGTAGCAGCTGCAGTTGACTTTGATTGTTTTGCAGGGACCTTTCGAGGGAAACATGATGAGGGCAAATCTCAAGATAATCGCAGGAGGGGGCGGTCCCCTGACCGTGTAATGTTTCTTGACTTGTTTCAGAAAGTTCTAAACTAATGGTCCTCTGCTGCTACAGGCTTAGTTCAAGGTCCGCACCCGCTAAACGCAACCGTGTTGTTATTGCCAAAGTTACTTGTAAGTGGAGTTGAGAAAAGCTGTCATGAAGAATATGTTGTTGGCTATGTTTTCACGTTGTAGGCCTTTTCTGGTTGCTACTTAAATGAAGAAAATGACTCCTACTAACCACTTCTGTTAGAAATAAGTTATTTAGAATCTCTAAATTTCTGGCTTCAACTTGCAGTGACGAAAAGAAAGTTGGTCGTGAACTGTGTGTCGCGCTTGGTTGGAGGCTTTGACTGATGTTGCTGTTGAATTACGTAGGTTGTGGCGGTTGGTAGCTATGCACAAATTTACGAGCAAACGGAGTTGTGTAGAGGGACGCAGTACGAAGGCTACTTGGAAAATCACTCAAGTGTGGAAAACAAGGTGTTAGCAAAGTTGTAACCATTCCAAATTGTGTTCCTCATCGAAGATGATACCGCTTGCGGACAAGCTAGGGGTGACAATTGTGACCAGATAGAGTGGCAGGATTGCATCCAATTGTTAATTTTAAATTCCTCTACCAGTCCATGTTTTTGCGAGACAATTGTTGTAACTGCTTTTAATATTTCAGCTTCACAAAACATTTTTGCCTTCATAAATTGTGTTGCTATCTCAAAAGGCAATAGATACTTGTAGTTGTCATCAACCTTGACTTGTATTATAAACTCATCCCGTCGTATGAATATATAATGGACTCAGAATTCATGCATTAACGCCTCAAGGAATTCACGTGGATCTTCCTTCCACATAAGCTCAAGTTTTCCATAAATCAAGTCTTGACACTTCAATATTTTTTTTAGCAAAATATTGAAATCAAAATACATTCGGATGGGTACTTAGTCTTAATCCGAACTCGTGTTGCGACGTCTCGATCCCAACGGTATCCAGGGAGGGATGTTGATGCGTGTCCTGATGAGGCTTGGTAGGGAATGTATTCATGGAGGTGGTACATCAAACCTCTCGTGTTCTTGGGAATAATTCAACAAAAGCTTAATCCATAAACCCACTGAAGTTTGATTTTTAATGAGATATAGCCGGGGAGCGCATCCAAGGAGTGTCTTTGGTATGTTGATCTAAGAATGTTCAACAAATCTAACAATGGGACCCAAATCAAACAGAAACTTTAGGACCATCTGAACTCGAATTCCTTTAGTCACGTCTTAAAGTATTCGTCTGTGAGGAAGAATACCATCTCGCCTTAAAATTACCGCATTTGCACAAGTTGGTTAGTCGTAAAATATAACTATTAAATTAAAGTCAAATAACAATAGGAAACTGCGCGAACAGAGGTGGGGTCTCGCGGTCAAAAATTAGGGTGCAACAAGCCGCAGTTGAGATGTTTCTTATTTCCCGACTATATTCTGGCACCCACTTTGGAGGAGTATTCTGCTATGTTGGGAGTTCCTGTGTTAGACCAGATGCCCTTTATACATGTTGATGCTGAGCCTGAGTTAGCTACACTTGCTGAGATTGTCAGTTTAGACGCTTCTGAGTTCCCCGGAGGTTTGGTCAAGCTGAACGGAGCTTATGGTTTTCACCTGTCTGTCCTGGTTGAGAAAGCTACACAGTGCGCGAAGAGTGGATGTTGGGTCGCCTTCAGTGCCATTCTAGTTGTCTGCATCTACGGGATTGTTTTGTTTCCTAATGTGCCAGACTTTGTCGACTCAGATGCCTTCCTGATCCTTGACTCGAAGAATCCAGTTCCTACCCTCTTGGGCGATGTTTATCATTCTATTCACTACAAGAATGAGAAACGTCGTGGCAAGAATGTTTCCTGCTGTCTTCCTCTCTTGTACAGGTGGTTCCAGGGGCATCTTCCGAAGACAGGGCCTTTTGTTGGTGCTGTTGGTACTTTGGATTGGTCTTCCCGGTTGATGGGGTTGTCCGCTGAGAACATCGTTTGGTTTGATCGGAGCATGCTTGGCACCAATATTGTATATAGTTGTAGTGGATTTCCGAATGTCCCCCTGATTGGACGGAAAGGCTGTATTAACTATAACCCTTTACTGCTGGTAAGACAGTTCGATTATGCTTTGAGGGACGCTCCTATTGAGAAGGAGATACAGGAATCTCTGTATCTCACAGGCTTATTAGACACGGTTGTTGTGATCAGATTGAGACATGCATGGGCTAACATCCATAGGAGAGGGAAAGCTTTGCTCGGTAAGAGCAACAACAAAGCTTATGATCCTTATTTGGCTTGGATCCGCGAGAGAGCTAGTATTTCCTTGATGCCTTATCCTGCTGCGAAACCCCTGTATCTTCCAATGAGTGAGGTACCTACTTTGGAAGAGAGCGAGAAGTATAACAAATTGTTGGCTGAAAACGAAGAACTGAAGAAAGCTAATGATGAGTTAGAAAGAAAGATCTTCCGGTTGCGTCATGAGAAGAATGAAGCTACCTTCAATGTGAGGGAACAAACTGAATTGATTAACAGGTTGGGTTCGAAGCTGACAGAAGAGACCAACAAGAAAGAAAAAGTGGGGATAGCCTTGAACGGTGTTAGCAAGGTGCTTGCTTCCAAGAAGGAACTTTTAAGCAAAGCATATTCCCGTCTCAGCAAATGGGAAGCTTTGTGGAATGCCACGCTTACCAAGCGGAAGGAGCGTGAAGATGAACTAAAGCTGCAGATTGCCACGCTAGAGGCACAAATTAGAGCCCAAGACGCAAGGGTTGTTGAAGAGACATCACTTAGGAGTGTTGTTGAGCCTAGAGTAAGTAACCTTGACGAGAAGCCAAGAGGTTATGAAGTGAAGGCCGGTTCCAAGAGGTACAAACTTGACGAGAGTTCTGGCAAAGGAACCTGCCAGGACGACGCCAAAAAGCTGAGATCCACTACCGAGCGGCATGCCTTACTGATACAGGAGCTGATCTCCCGACTAGGGCATTCGGAGACGTTGAGGATATTGGAAGACGTCAGAGCACGCCATTTGGCCTGATTTATCTTTGCCTTGCCTTTGCTACCTGTACTGGTATTTTGACCATCGCCAGGCTTGTTGGCCGAGGTCTCTTCAGTTGTACTCTTGTACTCGGCCTCTTAGCATGTGTTTATATATGAGGGTTTTCTGATTTCTTGCTTGCTTGATAGGGACTCCATTGTCATGATGGCCTTCTCTCCGAAACTAGAATCGGGGGGGGGGGGGGGGTATATAACCTGTAGCATATTTACACATTTGCATCCGCATTCATATTGCATGACTGGTATTCTTGAATCTGTATCTTATTTCCTGCATCTTCAGGTTTTTTCAGGATTGACGAACAAAGAGTTCACCGTTACTCAACCCGAAACAACTGCAAGAGAATCATGGATCAAGTCCAAGTGGAGATGCAGGAAATCCGCGAGAAGCTGAACCTGTTCATGAAAGCAATGAAGAATATTGCTAAGGGCCAGGAGAGCCTCTAGACTTTGGTACAGCCGCTGCTGACGCGGGCTAATGGGAATGGCACAATGACCACCATTCTGCACACGTTGAAACTATTCTGGAGGATGGGCCCCCTACGCCTGTGGTTCCACCTGTAGTGACCCCACCGGTTGTGGTTGTAAACAATGACGCTGGCGCTGGCGCTGGCAACGCAGGGAATGGAAATGAGAATGTTGTTAACAATGTTGGATTTGGGGACGCCAACCAAGGCGGTGGTAACAACAATGGCGGTAATGGTTTTGGCAACAATGGTTTTGGCTACAATGATCAGGGATTTGATTACGTCAATCAGGATGGAAAATTCGGCTTCAACACTCAGGGTTTCGGTTATGACAGTTTTGGTAACGCTAACCAGGGGTATGGAGGATTTGGCAATACGAATGGTAATGGAATGATTCCTGTCAACACCGGGTTTGGACCTGCTAGGGTCAACCAGGGTTTCGGTAACGGGGGACGAGGTCCCATGATCAATCAACAAGGGTTTGGTCGTAACACTGGTTACGACGGATATGGAAATGGAAATGTGAATTGGGGCGAAGACTGCCAGGAGGACGCTTTTTCTGGAAGAGGCGTGGGATTTGAAGGACCTGTTGATCCTGTGTAGAGGATCAGAATGCTTGAAGAACAGATGAAGGGGGTAGTGAATCAGAACTCCACCGGCTTGGATATGACTACAATGGGCTTAGTACCAGGGCTGAGGGTGCCGTTGAAATTTAAGGCTCCCACTTTTGACAAATACAAAGGGGACACCTGCCCTAAGGTCCATGTCTGCTCTTATTACAGGAGGATGTCCGCGTATTCCGATGATGAAAGGATGCTCATGCATTTCTTTCAGGATAGCTTGTCAGGACCTTCACTTGAATGGTATATGGGGCTGGAGCCCACGCAGATCAAAACATGGAAGCAATTGGCTGATGCTTTTGTGACGCATTACAAATACAACAGCGATCTGGCGCCAAACCGGGTCCAATTGCAGGGTTTATCACAGAAGAACGGTGAAAGCTTTAAAGAGTATGCGCAAAGGTGGCGCGATAGGGCAGCAAGGGTGCATCCCCTTTTAATTGAAAGAGAGATGAATGATATGTTCATTGGGACATTTACGGGGGTGTTCTACGAAAAATTGTTTAGTGTGTCATTGAGCAGTTTCTCAGATTTGATTCTTATGGGGGAGATGATTGAAAACGGCATTAAAGTTGGAAGATTCCAAGCAGGTGAGTCTACTTCGACAGGAGGTGCCAGAAAAGCATTTGGTGGTAGACGACAGGGTGATACTAGTGCCGTGTTTGGTGGCAGGGGCAGGGGCAGAGGAAGAAATTAGTATGTTCAGCCGCAACAGATAGCTAGTGTCACTATCCCACTTCCTCAACAAAGACAGCCACAACAACAACAACCGCAGCAACAGAAAGGACAGAATCCTGGCCAGAGAAGGGTATAGAACGCGAGAGCGAAAAGAGTGTTTGACGCACCTCCTTCCACGTATGCAGAACTCCTCCAAACCCTGCTAGGGTTGAACTTGGTTGAAAAGAGGACGTTGGCACCACCTACAGGGGCAGTACTTCCTTACGGATACGATGCCAACAAGCATTGCGACTTCCATTCCGGGGCACCCGGACATGATATAGAAGCTTGTCAGGCATTTAAGCACAAAGTTCAGGATTTATTGGATAGCAAAGCTATTAACTTTGGACAGGTGGGTCCAAATATCGTACAACAGCCTATGCCCAATCACGGGGCAAACGCCATCTTGACAGAGGAGAACCTGAATCTAGTGACGGATGTCAATGAGCTGAAGACACCGTTGGGTGAGATTAAAAGCAGGTTGTTAAGAAGGGGTGCATTCCCGGGGTGTGATGAATTTTGCTTGGATTGTTGGATACAGCCAGAGGGTTGTAATAAGCTGAGGCAAGGCATTCAGGCTATGATGGATGAAGGTACTTTGCAATTTGATAGAACCGCGGATGAAAATCCTGTAGAGGCGTTGTGTGATGAGCAGAACGATGTTGCAATGGTGAAGATTCCGAGGAAAACGATAACGATAACGGCACCTGCCAGGCGGCCGACGATCACAATTATCAAAGCAGGACCGGTTCCTTTTGAGAGTACTAAAGCAGTGTTGTGGACTTACGGGTTGGAGGTATATTGCGACGGTAAGAAAATTGAAGTCAATAGACAACCAGCTGGGGTTGTAGATAATGTTGTCGGAACAGGGGGTATGACTAGAAGCGGAAGAATCTTCACGTCACCCGAGGTAGAGTCAGAAAGATTGGCTAAGGGTAAAGCCAAGGTAACTGAGGGTGGTCCTTCTCAGTCGAATGAAAAGGAAACATCACTTAAGGATGTGGAGGAGTTCATGAGGCTCATTCGTAAAAGTGATTACAAAATCGTGGAGCACCTCCAGCAAACACCGTCCAAAATTTCCATCCTATCCTTGTTGCTATGTTCCGAGGCCCATCGGAATGCTTTGCTGAAGATTCTAGACACGTCGTTCGTTCCTCAAGAGGTTTCTGTTAATCAGTTAGAAGGGGTAATGGCGCATGTCAATGCGGGACACAGTTTGGGCTTCACAGACTTTGATTTGAATCCGAGAAGGCGAGAGCACAATATGGCATTACATGTGTCAGTAGAATGCCGGGGCACGGTCATGTCCCATGTTTTAGTAGACACTGGATCTTCCCTGAATGTGCTACCGAAGAAAGCCCTGATGAAGTTAGACATCAGGGGGATTATCTACACGCCCAGTGACTTAGTGGTGAGAGCGTTCGATGGAATGAGGAGGCCGGTTTTCGGATCAATAACATTACCGTTGCAGGTGGGGCCTGAAGTATTTGAAACTGAATCCTATATAATGGACATCCAGCCAGCGTATAGTTGTCTTCTTGGGCGCCCCTGGATCCATGCCGTCGGGGCAGTCATGTCCACATTACACCAAAAGCTGAAGTATATGGTGGGGGATAGTGTCGTCACTGTTTGTGGAGAAGAAGATATTCTGGTTAGCCATTTGTCTTCGTTCAAATATGTGGAGGTCGACGGCGAAATACATGAAACACCCTGTCAAGCCTTCGAGGGGTTGCGAATTAAGGACAAAGCTCCAGGTTCCAGCAAAGTATCAGATGTGGCAGTATCGTCGTACAAAGAGGCTCAGGCTCTAGTGCAGGCAGGCAAAACCAAGGGCTGGGGGCAGGTGTTGGAGATTCCCGTGAAGAATGACAAGTTCGGGCTTGGATATCGTCCTTCGTCAGCAGCATCCTCTTCAGGAACGCCCAAGTTCAGAGGGCCGATAACCATCACACCAAACGGGGTGAGCTTTGAGGCCATCAATGCTATTTCCGATGCTGAAGACAGAGATAGCGACTGTGATATGGACGCGTGGATCAAGCCAAGCGTGCCAGGACAAAGTCTCTGCAATTGGTCTATCCGGGAAACTGTTCATGTGACAACTAAACAGTAATGATTTGTTTTCTTAATTGTTGAATAATCCTGTGTCCTATCCGGGGCATAGTGATTTTGCTTAGGGCCATTTGGTTATGTACATTACATTGTTTAATCATGAAATAAAGGCGTTTTTCATATACAAATGTTGTGATCCCTGTTTTTCCTGTTTTTATTTTTACAATAAAATGGCAACGTGGTTATCTGCTTTGTATGCGTTTTGAAGCATTTAACCATTTCCTTTGCAGGATTACTATTTCAGATGACATCTATGAACCTCCTATGACTCACTTCGACTTCGAGCACCCGGTATTTCAGGATGAGGAAGAGATTGTTGAAGATGGCGACGTACCAGAAGAGTTGACCAGGTTGTTGAAACAAGAAGAAAGAATCATTCTGCCTCATGAGGAAGTCATTGAGATTATCAATTTGGGGTCGGAAGAGGTTGTGAGAAACATCCGTATAGGGGCTGCACTGCAGAGCGACATCAAGCAAAGGTTGGTTGAGATGCTCAACGAGTACAGTGATATATTTGCTTGGTCGTACGAGGATATGCCTGGGTTGGATACGGATATGGTTGTTCACCGTCTGCCACTGCGAGAGGAATGTCCGCCTATTAAGCAGAAACTCCGAAGAACTAGACCGGACATGGCTGTGAAGATCAAGGAGGAAGTTCAAAAACAGTGGGATGCTGGTTTCCTAGTTGTTACCAAATATCCCTCATGGGTCGCTAATATTGTGCCAGTGCCGAAGAAAGACGGTAAGGTGCGAAAGTGCGTAGACTACCGTGATTTAAATAGGGAGAGCCCGAAAGATGACTTTCCACTTCCTCACATCGATGTGCTGGTTGATAACACTGCTCAGTTCTCCGTATTCTCCTTCATGGATGGTTTCTCGGGTTACAATTAGATCAAAATGGCTCCAGAAGACATGGAGAAGACTACCTTCATTACCCCTTGGGGAACATTTTGCTACAAAGTGATGCCCTTCGGATTGAAGAATGCTGGGGCAACATATCAACGTGTTATGACGACTCTCTTTCATGACATGATGCATAAAGAAATCGAGGTTTATGTTGATGATATGATTGCCAAATCCCATACGGAGGAGGAGCATTTGGTTAATCTGCTGAAACTGTTCAAGAGGCTTAGGAAGTTCAGGTTGAGATTGAACCCTAACAAGTGCACCTTCGGGGTGAGATCGGGTAAACTACTGGGGTTTATCGTGAGCGAAAAAGGAATAGAGGTTGATCCTGCGAAAATAAAAGCAATACAAGAAATGCCGACGCCTAAAGCAGAAAAAGAAGTGCGTGGGTTTTTAGGGAGGTTGAACTATATCGCCCGGTTCATATCCCACTTAACTGCGACGTGCGAGCCGTTATTCAAGTTGTTGAAAAAGGACCAGGCTGTGACCTGGAATGAAAATTGTCAAAAGGCGTTCGACAAGATAAAAGAATACTTGCAGGAACCTCCTGTGTTGATACCCTCAATGGTCGGGAGACCTTTGATTATGTATTTGACGGTTCTTGAGGAAAGTATGGGTTGTGTTCTCGGTCAACATGACGAGACAGGACGTAAAGAGCATGTGATCTACTATTTGAGTAAGAAGTTTACCTACTGTGAGTCCAGATACTCAATGCTCGAGAAAACGTGTTGTGCGCTAGCCTGGGCCGCCAAACGTTTGAGGCAATACATGTTGAATCATACAACCCTGCTAATTTCAAAGATGGATCCAATCAAATACGTGTTTGAGAAGCAATCACTCTCCGGAAGAATTGCCCGATGGCAGATGGTGTTAACGGAATACGATATCCAATATGTCTCGCAAAAGGCTATTAAAGGTAGCGTTTTGTCGGAGTACCTTGCGGAGCAACCTGTTGAGGACTACCAATCGATGAGGTTTGATTTTCCTGACGAGGATATCATGTACCTGAAGATGAAAGATTGTGAAGAACCGTTGCCGGACGAAGGACCAGAGTCGGGTTCCAAGTGGCAGTTAATATTTGACGGAGCTGTAAATTCCTATGGTAGCGGAATAGGGGCAATTATCACTACTCCTCAGGGGTCGCACATCCCCTTTACTGCCCGATTGACTTTTCCCGTTACCAATAATGAGGCTGAATATGAGGCTTGCATCATGGGTCTGGAAGAAGCTATTAATTTGCGAATCAAACATCTGGACGTATATGGAGACTCAACTCTAGTGGTGAATCAGATTAAAGGAGAATGGGAGACACGTCAGCCCAATTTGATACCATATATGAATTATGCAAGGAGATTGTTGCCTTTCTTTGACAAGGTGGAATTGCATCATGTGCCACGAGCAGAAAATCAAATGGTTGACGCCTTGGTGACCTTGTCTTCAATGTATAAAGTTAACTTCTGGAACGAGGCTCCCCGGATTGTTATCTCTCGGCTCGATAGGCCTGCCTTCATATTTGCCATCGACGAAGCTCCCAATGGTCAACCCTGGTACTTTGACATCTAGAATTTCCTGAAGAATAAGGAGTATCCGGCTGGGGCATCCGGTCGAGATCAGAAGACTCTCAGGAGATTGGCTGGCAATTTCTATTTGAATCCTGACGGTGTCCTATACAAAATAAACCACGACTTGGTATTGCTACGTTATGTAGATGAGAAGGAAGCAAAGTTGCTCATGGAAGAGATACATGAGGGTACGTTTGGTACACATGCTGGCGGGCATGCTATGACGAGAAAACTGCTGCGGGCGGGTTATTACTGGCTAACTATGGAAACAGACTGTTTCAAGTTTACAAAAAGGTGTCATAAATGCCAAATTTATGCGGACAAGGTCCATGTCCCCCCAAGTCCTCTGAATGTGATGTCATCACCGTGGCCATTTTCGACGTGGGGAATTGATATGATTGGCAAGATCGAGCCTACGACATCCAACGGACACCGGTTCATCTTGGTGGCAATTGATTACTTCACCAAATGGGTGGAAGCAGCATCATATGCCAATGTCACCAAACAAGTGGTTGCCAGATTTATCAAACGAGATATTATCTGCAGATATGGAATCCCTGAGCGGATTATCACCGACAACGGTTCGAATTTGAATAACAAGATGATGAAAGAGTTGTGCCAGAATTTTAAGATTGAACATCACAACTCTTCTCCTTACCGACCCAAGATGAATGGCGCTGTTGAAGCGGCCAATAAAAACATAAAGAAGATTGTTCAGAAGATGGTTGTGACCTACAAGAACTGGCATGAGATGCTACCTTTCTCTTTGCACGGTTATCGTACGACGGTGCGCACATCAACCGGGGCAACCCCTTTTTCATTGGTATACGGAATGGAGGCAGTGTTACCGTTGGAGGTGGAGGTTCCTTCCTTGAGGGTTTTACGAGATGTCCAACTTGACGAGGCAGAATGGGTTAAAGACAGGTTGAATCAGCTGAGTTTAATGGATGAAAAAAGGCTTGCTTCTCTAGCATACGGTTGGTTGTATCAAAGCCGGATGAAGAAAGCGTACGATAAGAAGATATGTCCACGAAGCTTTCAGACGGGCGACCTTGTGCTGAAGAGGATTATCCCGCCACAAACAGACCACAGGGGCAAGTGGACCCCTAATTACGAAGGTCCCTACGTTGTCAAAAAAGTCTTCTCTGGAGGAGCCTTGTTACTATCCACCATGGATGGTGAAGACTTTACGTCGCCTGTGAATTCGGACGCAGTTAAAAAATACTTTGCTTGAAAGTGACCCGCTGGACAGTAAAAAGAGAGTCCAGGCAAAAATGGGGCATCCTGGCGAACCGTAAAAAATGAATAAAAGGTTCGGGCAAAAGTTAGGGATAAAATTGAAAAGATGTACACCCGCGAAGTCGAAAACCTGCATTGGGCGATTTCGGCCAAAAAAGGGTATCCCGGTGAATCGAAAACCCGCAAAGGGCGATTCACGCAAAAGTTAGGGATTGAAAAAGCAAATGACTGCGGTCTGGATCCGATACTACCTTGCTTAGTGGTTTGGGAGTACCTGAGGGTTCGTTTATCCAACACAATCTTTTCCGAAAATTGAATACTGGGAAAGCGCCAGAGTCAGGCGAGTCATAGGAGGATCAGCTCATGATGTTTGTCTGCACCACATTGCTGACATGTGTACAAATATTGTTTTGTATTTTATGCTTTTTATGCGTATATGTACGAGTGTGTGCGTAACTTCCTCTTTTCAGGAGTTGCATCTGATGTACAAAACTTTGCCTATTCAGAGGCCTGTTGTTAATAAAACATGTTATTCAGTATTTGATGTTTGTGCTTTACTGTTTTGTATGTGGAAAACGCCAATGTTCCGATGAACTTGCATGTGCATAACTTTGCTGGCCCTTGCCAATAATTGCTAAAACTTCGAATTGACTGAAGTAATGTTGCAGACATTAACCCGAATAGATTTGGTTGTATAGATTTGTTTTGTCTCGTTTGTGTTTTGCAGGGTTCTCACCTTTGAAGCGAACGATCAGAAAATTGTGGCCCCAGCCGGAGGCTCGTGGTGAAAGACTTGATTTTTTTGTGACGCTAGTCCCCACGCAGGTCGCACCTTATCCCCAGAGGTTGAGATGATGTTATCCTTTACCGAAGGAAGGATTATTTTCCCCCAAAAGAGTATCCACATGGAAGTTTTCCACGGGATATCCCCAGCAAGACAAGATCAGTAGCCCCTGCAGAGTTTATACTCCCCAGAGAGCCGGATATGTGCATGTTTAATCCCCAGCTGGGAGGATTTTCATGGCGCATAACCAAGATAGTAAGTTCAGAAGGATTAGCCCCACCGAGGATGGTTTTCTTTCTCCCCGCAGGTCGTCATGCCTTCGTCAGGACGATTATCCCCAGCGGGGTGGTAGTTCCGAGTTTGTAAACTGTACCCAGACAGTTGTCTCCCAGAAGGGTTGCTTCTCCCCCCAGCTGAGTTAATGTTCCCAGCAGGTGTTGTTCTTTCCTCCCAGTGGAAATCGATGTGTAATTTCTCTCCGGCAGAGTTGGTTGTTTCTCCGGCATTTATTTTGCCGGAGTGCGTTATGATATCTGTTCATCCCCAACAGGGTGGTATTTACCCTCAACAGCCGTGTTGAAACAAGTTTGTCAGAGCTTCCCTAACAGCCTGAACCTGCATTTACATTTGCATACATTATCATGTTTGCATCTACCCACAAACGCGTAGCATTTCCATGCCGTATGGGGCATTACGCCATTGCCAAACATACACATTTTGAAACATAAACCAGGTTGGTTAACCTTTTGCTTTCAGGTGTGTTTCTCAGTAGGAGTATGAAGTTATAGTTCAGATCTATTACCAGACGATCGAGGTCTCACCGTGAGACATGTGATGATGCAGTTCTTGTTATCATTCCCCACAGAGTTACTGGTTGAAGTTTCTCTTATCCGACCAGCGGAGTGTTTTTCTGCAGGTTTGCTGTCGCGACAACATTTCAGGGTTTTATGAATCAAAATTTCAGAAGAAGTCACTTGTTGTCGAAACGGGTGTCGGGCGGTTATTTTCAGAATATCCCCAGTGGAGTTAGCTACTACCAAGAATAGGCAAGGAAGTTATATCCATGTTATGTTTTCCCGTATGAAGCAGGCGGAAGAACTTTCCTGTAAGAACCAGGCAGATGTGTTATGATTTTCCCGTATGAATCAGGCGGAAGAACTTTCCTGTAAGAACCAGGCATATGTGTTATGATTTTTCCGTATGAATCAGGCGGAAGAACTTTCCTGTAAGAATCAGGCAGATGTGTTATATTTTCCCGTATGAATCAGGCGGAAGAACTTTCCTGTAAGTATCAGGCAGATGTGTTATATTTTCCCGTAAGAATCAGGCGGAAGAACTTTCCTGTAAGAATCAGGCAGATGTGTTATATTTTCCCGTAAGAATCAGGCGGAAGAACTTTCCTGTAAGAATCAGGCAGATGTGTTATATTTTCCCGTAAGAATCAGGCGGATAAGCTTTCCTGTATGTATCAGGCAGATGTGTTATGTTTTCCCGTGTGAAGCGGGCGGATGAACTTTCCGGTATCCAGATAGATAATTCTCCAGTGATAGACAGAGTATGTGATTTGTGTTCCGAGATTTGGGAAAAGTATTTCCCCAAGGAAGTCGCCGTGATTTCCTCGTGTTAATGTCCCCAGTATGGTCCTCCTCAGGGTCGTCTGTGGGTTGGGACCAACGGAGTTAGCTACTGCAGAGGTAGGTAGAGAAACAGTATTCAGATGTGCTTTCCCGTATGAAACAGGCGGATGGATTTTCCTGTAACCAGGCAGATGACTTTTTCCGTATGAAGTAGACGGATGGGGTTTCCTGTGTTCAGACAGATGACGTGCCTGTATGGATAGGCAGATGAGTTCCTTGTGATTAAACGGAAATGTTTCCACAACGAAGTTGTCAGGATTTTTCTGTGTGGATAGAACGTGGACAAAGTTCTATCCCTGTGATGATAGAATCTTTTTTCGGGCTGATGAAAATAATCCCCAGCACGGTCGCTAATTGATCAGTTTGTTGCCGTAACAAACGGATTCAGTTAGTGGATGTTGTTATCCAAGCAGTTTGTGCAGTTTATTTCTGCGGTTGGCAAATTTCCGGGTTCTTGGTATTCAACCGTATCGTACCTCGATTGTTTGAAGGCCGTTCGCTCTTCACCCAGTCGGGTCCAAGTCGTTTGAATAGGGGCAGCTGTTGCACCCTAAAATTTGCTCAACCTATTTCACTTGATTTATGTTTCAATTGCATAGATACATCATGTATAATCTAATCATTTGCATAGCATAGCATAGCAAGGTATCCAAAAAGGGATCAAGTGCCATTCTTATCTAAAAGAAGCACATCAAGGGTTTTTATTCAAGCTAAGGAGCATCCAAGTCATCAAGGAATGTTTGAAGCTTTGAGAAGTTTGAGGGTCAGCCAGTGGACTTTTCTCCTAATCTGAGGTGTATTGAGGGTCATCAATGGGGGAATGAGCTATGAATTGAGGGTATGGGATGTGTATGAAGCTTATGAAATGCCTAGAGGGTCATATTGAAGATGAGACAAGTCATTGATTCAAATACAAGAGCCACAGTTGAAGTGCAGTCAACTAGGGTTTCATCTGGGTCAACCCTAGGTCAACCCTAGGTCAACTGAGTGATTAAAGAGCATCAAGGCTTAATTGGAGGATGTGGGATTCATGAATTGATATGTTGATACATATGTGGTGTTGTGTCAAGGATAAATCAAAGAGAATCAAGAGTAGGAGGAGTTGCCAAATTAGGGTTTTAGTGTAAAATCCCCTAATTTAGGCCTCACTTCCAAGCCAGATAAGTCAAAATGCAAGTTTCAAATGGATTCTTGGCCAACATAATAATTGTAGGGCTTGATCTTAGCTTTAATTTGAGTACTAGAAGTCCTCAAGAGGATTTGTATAACTCAAGTTATGGTCTTGGCAATCCAGGGGTATTTTGGGCATTGATGATTATATGTCATTTTCCAACATAGGTCAAAATCTCCATCTTCCACTCCTCAAATGATAAAATGTTCAACATGAGATGTGCTTAGAATGGTGTTTTTGTGCTAGGTAAGAGGTCATGGGTGATTGGAAGGGCTTGTATCACAAAATTGCAAAAATGGCCTAAAATAAGGGTGAATTTTAAATGAACCAAGGATGAAAATTGGGATTTTTGAGCTATGGGTCCAAACCTAGCCATATGACATACCAAATTGATTGGAAAGCATATTTTGAAAACAATGACATTGCTACATTTTTGAGTTGAGGGATGATTCCATGACTCCCTTTGTAAAGTGGTTACTTACATCATAAGTCACATATGCAAAACCTCTTTTTAGAGCATAACCAAAGCCTTAGCCCTTGCCAATCCTTTCAATATGCAATCTAAGGAGAAATTGGGTCAGAATGAGGTGCAAATGCAAGCTTAGAACTCAGCTGCCATGTATGAGTTTCTCATGATATTTTCAAATGCAAGAGATGTGGAACTTCTCATTGGATCATTCCTGAAGTTTCTAGAGCTTCCCTACAAGTTCTATATAAGATATGTGATTAATCCAAGGCATTGGTTGGTGGAGATTGGGGGAGAATTGAGAGATTGCATTCTGAATTTTCATCTTGCAAAACAGAATCGGTTACAACAATTTGATCCATTTCAATCCATTCTTTTGTGTTCAATAGCTTCCTTTGGTGTTGGTGAGTGATTCTAGATACAATTCAAGGCAAGATTGGTGCAAAATCGTGAGAGAGCATTTTGGATTCATCTCTTGCAAGTCAGAATCGGATTCAAGGATTCAAGAGGTTTCAATCCAATTTGTTGCATACAGAAGCTTGGTAATTGATCATAGAACGCGTCTGGAAGATCTTGGAGCTTGATTTGGAGGTTTTACCACTCTGTTCATCCAAGATTTGCAGGTATGTAAACTTCTTTCTATGGCTTGATTCATGTAGATTCCTTAGGTTTTAGATGGTGATAAGCATTGTAGAACATGGCTAGGTGGTTTCTGGTAACAATTGGCACGATTTAGAGACAAAATTAGGTTAAGCACCATTTCTGTTCATGATCGTATCTTGCAATTCTTGGAGGTTTAAACCTATTTTGATAATGGATTTTACTCAGTGTGAGGTGTAGTTGATGTTAGGCATCTCAATTTTGAGTTTGGAGAGAATTAAGGTTTGAGCACTTTCTGAATATTTCATCGTGTTTTGAGAAGGAGAGTGATTCAATGTCAATGGATAGCATGAATGAATTCCTTGTGGAAAAACGAGCCAGATGATGTTATTAGGGTTGAAGTTTAGTGAGGATTAGTGGAGCTGAGGTTTGGAGAAGAAGAAGGTTGAAGCTCTGTTCAGCCATGGCGTTTTTCCCTCCATCATTTGAAAGGTAGAAGAAGGTGTCATCACCCTTGGATCTTAGGAGACCTTTGACTGGAATGATCATCCAACGGCCACAAGCGTGTTTTAAGTTGTGAAGGAATTCTGAGAGGAGGGTGAAACGCACCGTTTCACTTAATGAGTTGGCATGGGCTTAGTGGGATCTTGCTAACCACACCCCTTTCTGAGGCCCAATTGGAATTTACACATGACTTGCTTGCTATTCGTACCAACTCTTTTCCATTTTCAGTTGTTTTTTCATTTTTATTTTCTGAAATGAATTGGGCCTAGCGCGCTTCTTATATGCACCCCCCTCTAAGCCCATTTGGTGTTTTGTACTGATTCTGATTGCTATTTGTCACGCCCATTTCCCATTTTCTTTTATTTTCCTTTTATTTTCACATTATTTTAGATTAATTGGAAAAATTCACAACTAATTGAAAAAAGATCATTTTAAGGTGAGAATTTTTTCTCTGTTTTCCTTAGGGTTTCTATAATTTAATAAAGCAATAAAAACATTAATTCATGCATTTTTTATTTTATGGAATATTTTTACAATATTATTGGTTTTATTTTGCATTTGTTTGATACCTTATTTTGTTGAATTTAGTATGAGAGATTGGTGAATGTTTTTGAGTTGATTCTTGTTGGATTGATTAGGTTAGAGGTACATGCTCCCTTAGAGATTTTTCTCATATTTTTATGATGAAATTTAGGTTAGTTTTGAATGATGAACTTGAGGGTGCTAGGATTAGGGTTTTACAACACTTAGGTGTAGTTTAGGGCATAGTTTGGAGACTTAGGGTTTGATTTAGGTCTTGGGGTTTATATGGGGTATAGGGTACATAGTTAGGTTCCCTTAGAAATTAATTTAGGATTTTATGATGAGTATTCCTATTTTCTTTGATTTTTGCAAATTGGGTGATGTTTGTGTGGTGCCATCTTGGGCATTTGGCTTGTTTGCTTGGCTTGGGCTATTCTAATTGGGCTTGGGGCTTGGGTTTTGCTTGTTGGAGCTCATGAAGACATTGGAAATGGTTAGATACAAAGGATGGAGCTTGGAGCATGAAGTTTCTTATCCTTGAAGGTTGCTTTTGAAGACTTAGGAGATAGGAGATATAGGGAGAGCTTTAGATTAGACTGATTTCTTCTTTCAAACATAGAGAGCTTCTTGTGCCTCTATTCCATCCTATGACACAAGGTCCCCCAAAGAAGTTCCATCTCTCCTTAGGAGGGATGTAGAGCATGCTTTGGTTGGGTAGAACCTTGAGGATACCCTTCACTTGCTATGCTAAGATCTTAGTGATTTCCCTGGGTTATCATTAAGCTTCTTAACATTTCAACTCCATCTATCATTAGTTGATCTTCTCCTGGGTGGTGGCATTGGAAAAGGGAACCTATTGGAGAATGACGTCTATTGAAGAGTGGTGAAGATGAAGCTTGTGCCTGTCAGAGCTGGGTATCTGTTGAAGACTATGGTTTTGCTGTTGATTGAAGATGTCTATTTGTTGGGGTTCATTGCTTGATAGAGCTTGGGGTTTTTCTTGGAGATAAGAGCTTATCTAAAGCTTGGGGACCATTGAAGAGTGAAGAGGGGGTTTTGCTTGAAGTGGATTACTGTCAACTTTTTGCTGTTAATCAACTGTAGCTGTCAGAGCTGTCGCTGTTTGAGCTGCTTACTGGAGGAGCTGGTGTTGCTGTCAGAGCTGGTGTGGGGTTTTATTTCTTTTTCTGTATTGTCTATTAGGCTTGTTCAGCTTGCCCCTTAGGTTTGAAGTGAAGCTGTTTCACTTTGCCTATTGTTTTCCCAGGTTCGAGGTTGAGTGGGACTCCTTTGCCTCGCTTGTACTGCTGCATCTCATGCATGTTTACTGTTTACTGTTTACTGTATATATCTGTTTCTTTTGCTGTTTATCCCATAGGATCTCTGATTTCCTCTGTGCAGGAGGGAATTATGACAGACATTAGGTTGTAATCCATGCATGACAACATTAGGGTAGTTTTGATTCCCCTTTCAAACCCTAGGTTTTTTTTAGAATTTCTTTTCTCATCTCAAAACAATTGAAAACATAGTAATAAGGATGATCGATGTCGTACGCTACGAGCCTTAAGCTATTTGAGAGAGGATTGTTGGAGGGTCACTCTTCAGTAATCTGACTGCTTAGTGTGTTACCCATAGGGTGACATACGATGTAGTCACCCTCAAATTATAGTCTCTAGTGCGTCAGAGATTGCGAACATCATAAAAAAAAACAGTTCTTGCATAAAAGACTGAAAACAAACATCAAAGTGTCATTTTTGTCCGCTTGGACTCTTAATCAGGAGAAAACCTTTTCAGAAAGATAAAAAATAGTCAGACAAATCTGTGTCTTCCGTAGCCCGAACTACGTTTGCTCTGATCTTTCATGCTGTATGAAAGTATGTAGGCATAGGATGCCGTATCCTAGCGAGCAACCTTCCCCTCCTTTCCCGTAGGTAGGCGAACTACGTTGACTCTGATTTCTCGTTCCAGACGGGAATACGTAGGCATAAAGTGTGATACTTTGCCGAGTCATTTTCTTTTCTTTTTAACCCAGACCTGTAGAGTAGATAGAATAACACACCCTTAGATAGAAAACAAGCGTGGATCCCGTCGAGTACGACGGACGTGAGGGATGCTAATACCTTCCCCTTGCATAACCGACTCCCGAATCCAGGATTTGGTTGCAATGACCATTCCTTTCCCGTCTTTGCTGTAGGTTTACTTCGAGCGTTTCCTTTCCCTCCTTTGGGATAAATAACGCACGGTGGCGACTCTTGTGTTTAGCCGGCGCCGATTTTCGCAGTAGCGACACCAAGTTGAAGACAAAGCTGACCAAAGAAAAAGAGTCCAATGTCATGAGTGTGAAGGATATGGACATGTTAGGAGGGAATGCCCCACATACCTCAAAAAGAAGGGAAAAGGCCTAACGATCACTTGGTCTGATGAAGACTCAGGAAATGAATCTGAAGGAGAGTCTGCCAAGCATGTTACTGCCTTCAACAGTGTGTGCATGTCTGGAGGGAACTCAAGTGAAGAAGACTTGACTTTTGAGGAAATTGCAGAATCCTATCGAAAGCTTCATATCAAAAGCACAGACCTATACCAGCAGGGAGAGAAATAGAGGAAAATCATCAAGGAATTAGAAGATGAAAAAAGAGAGCATCTAGCCACAATTAACACACTCAGAAGTGAAGTGAATGAGTTGAAAGGTAAAAAGGATCAAATGACAAAATCCATAAGGATGCTAAATTCTGGAACTGACACCCTAGAGGAAATCCTTCAGATTGGTCTGACCTCAAGAGATAGGTATGGGATAAGGTTTGTTGAGAGACAAAATCCTGTGTTGAAACTCAAGAGATTACAACTTGAGATTCAAAAGTTAAAAAGGATGTCACGACCAATGTCACAACATCCACCCCACAAACACTGGAATCAAGTCAAAAGACAATTCCAAAGGCATAGGTGTTACCACTGTGGAAAATTTGGGCATATTAAAGTTGTGTGCTTCTGGATGCATGGATTTCCAAGTCAAGGTAATGCAAAACAAGGCACTCATGGAAAATGGCAGTCGTGTGCCAAACTTAAGAAGGAGGTGCCTTATAAGCAAAGAAATTGGGTGGCCAAGGAGGTTGGTCTGATAGCACACACATCTCTAAGAGTGTTAGCTAAAGGAGATTGGTACGTTGACAGTGGATGTTCTAGACATATGACTGGAATTGAGGATCTTTTGACAAAACTCAACCCTCATACATCCAGTCATGTAACCTTTGGTGATGGAGCTAGAGGAAAAATCATAGGTGTTGGACAACTTGACAATCCTAAATCCCCAAAATTGAAGGATGTCTTACTGGTTAAAGGACTGACTGTAAACCTAAAAAGCATAAGTCAGCTATGTGATCAAGGTTTAAAAGTCCATTTTTCAAAGAACACGTGTGTGGTTGTCAATGAGGAAAGTAAGGAAGAAATGAGGGGATCTAGAGCCAAGAACAACTACTATCTATGGGAGCCTAGAAGTAACCTCAATACCTTGGTCAATAAGGAAACTAAGGACCAACGATGGCTGGAGAAAGGAAAACAGCCACTGAAGATGGATAGGACCAGGTCCAACACATTAGCAAGTGGATCTTCAAAGTGTGCTTCAAAGAGAAGGACATGATATAAGAAAAGCCATGAGGGGAAGCTAGCTAAGAAGGGATACCCAAAGACTGGTCATCAGGGAAAGCTAGATAGGTTATATTGGAATCTGATGGAGTCTATGGAAGCTGCCAAACATACGGGAAGCAATGTCACTCCAGATGTCATGACCTTGTTCTGTGACATCAAGAGTACCATTCACAAAAGTTCTGATGAGTTCAAGGGAGGCATGCTCAGGGGTCACTCGTGTAAGTGGAAAGGGATTGGTGCAATACCTGATGAGGATGAAATAAATAGGACTGAAATTGGTGCATGGAGTGTCAAGGCTCATAAAAGTGATTTACAAAAATTGAGGCCTTTAAGTAATGGTGAGTTATAGCAATTAATGGGAATAGGAAATTATAATTTAAAATTCAATCATTTACTGATTGGTCAAAACATTAAGTTCCCTCCTCATTTTCCATATCACTTAGTGAGCCTCTCCATATCAAACTCCTACACCACTTGGTTCACTATCAAACTGTTCATCTTCCCTACAACCTCCAACAAACGGAATCCCCTGTTCACGCGATCAACATCCTGTACAATGTCTCAACATTCACCAAAATTATCTCCCTCCAAGAACATACCCACCAACGAGTCTGAGATAGGAACTGAGTCAAGCAACCCTAACTCAGTGCTTGAAATAGCACCTCTGCGCATGATGACTCCAGAAGGGGTTCTGGTAAAAAATCCAAGGAGCCAACATGCAAGAAGGTCAAAAGACATTGTCTCAGGTAAAACTCCTACTCCTACAACTTATAATGTTAATGATGATGGAGCCAAGGAAACGCACAACATCATTGCTGGCATGGTGGCTAGGGCTCTGAACATCCCCATTCCATCCAGCAATGAGGGGTCTGGCCCAACTGTGCTTGATCAAAGTGATGCTATGCCCAATGTTGGAACCTTGAAAGATCGTACATCAAAAGAGAAGAACAAGGGAGTAGTCTCTGATGGTGGAGGTGATAATGTGCAAGGCACCAAGAATACGGAGTTGGTAGACCTTGATGAATATTCTGATAATGATTTAATAGCAAACATCAATCCTGGCATAGCCAAAAGGCTCATGACAAGGAAAGATAAAAAGGTGACTGAACAAGGTTCCCCCAAGAAAAAGGCAGTTGAACAGGTTGTTGAGCAAGACAACCTCACAAAGAAGAAGACAGCTGAATATGACACTCCCTCAAGGCAGGCTAGAACTAAAAGAAGACCATTTGGACCTCCCAAAGCCTGGAGCAAAGTAGTCACCAAGAAGAGAAAGGCTGAATCTGGTACTGAATCAGAGACTGAGTCTGATGTTGCTGAAGATGTCACTGACATTCCAAACAAGAAGAAACCCTACAAGAGCAAACTGGCTGAAAAAGTCCCTGAAGTTCCAATTGGCAACATTTCATTTCATTACCCCTCGTGTGTTAATAGGTGGAAGTTTGTTGTTCAGAAAAGGATGGCAGTGGAAAGGGAGTTGGGACAGAATGCTCTTGAGAATAAAGAAGTCATGAAACTCATTAATGATGCAGGATTAATGAAAACAGTTAGAGAATTCTCTTCATGCTATGAGTTACTTGTCAAAGAATTCATAGTTAATCTCTCAGAGGAATGTGCTGACAGGAAATCTAAAGAGTTTGGCAAAGTGCATGTAAGAGGGGAGTGTGTTACTTTTACTCCAACAACAATCAACAAATATCTGGGAAGATTAGATAGAGCTCGTCTAGATGTAAATGTTTCAGAAAACAAAATATGCCAAGTGATAACAAGCAACCAGGTACAAAGATTGCCATCCAAAAGAAATCTAGTTGCCAGCAAATTGAGTGTCAAATATGCTATGTTGCATAGGATTGGAGCAGCAAATTGGGTGCCCACAAATCATAAATCTACTGTGGCAAATGGTCTTGGAAAGATCATCTATGTTATTGGGACCAAGGCCAAATTTGATTTTGGAACATATGTTTTTAATCAAACTATGAAGCATGCAGGCATCTATAGCATCAAGGGCTCCATTGCATTCCCGTCACTCATATGTGGCCTCATTCTGAAACAATATCCCAACATTCTCAAAAAGGGTGATGCTGCAAGCAAACGCGAAAGCCCCTTATCATTTCATCCCAAGCTGTTTCTTGGAACTCATGTTCCTGACATTGCTGCAACATCAGCTGAGACATCCCAATCTACATCAACAAAAGCGGAAGTGATTGCCAAGCTAAAGGAAACATGCCAGGAGCTGGATGCGAGGAAAAGAACTCTTGAAGCACTAATCAGGACCCTTGAGCAAAATGACAATGCTGAGTTCACTGATGAGGACATGCAAAACGATGGTGCAGAAGAGAGTGATTACCAGGCAGTTGATTCAGAGAAAGAGAGAGAGAGAGAGAACAATGATGAAGATGGATCCACTCAGGTTGCATCTGAAGAAGAAGAATGACATGTGCTGATAAAGTGCTGTGAAGCTCAAGCTGAGTGTTGCTGAGCTGGTTTTGTGAACTGGTGTGTTGGTGTTTTTAGTTATTTTGGGCAGACCTATTTGACAGCAAGAATTGCACTGAAGCTCTCTATGAGCAGTTAGTTTAATGTGTACTTAAAAATTTGTTATGTTACACTTTTGATCTATGTTAATGCATTAGTTAGATTTGAATTTATGGCTAAAAAGGGGGAGAAAAATAGGTAACAGCAACAGCAGGTGGAAGAACAAGGAGAACTGGCTTGAACATATGTGCCTTTGTGCATGTGATATGAGGCTTACTTATTTGCAGGTGTAACTACAGGTGCAGCTGATGAAATGTGTGATGGAAGCTGACAATGCTGGTAGCAAGAAAGTGATATGCATGTCTAGCCTGGATAGGAATGAATGTATGCTAGAACTAGGAGCAAACCTTGTGTGTGTACTTCAGGATGTTATCCTGAAGGTCATAACATCCAGAGCAGACTGGATGGATATGAGCAGAAAGTCTTGTGCAACTCTTCAGGGGGAGTAGCATAGGTGTGTGTGACTTCAAAAGGTCATTCTGAATGTCTGGACATCCACATAATGGATGCTTGTTTTTGTGACTGCAGAATGATGGTGATGAGCAGGCTGTGTGCCCAACTGATCTGATCAGTTGAGGGGGAGAACACCAGAGTGTTACTCAAAGAGATGTGACATCTATAGTGATAACTACCAGATGATTAACAGAATGAGCTAACAGTGAGGAATCTGAGTGGCTTAAGCTAGGAACTAGCTGCATGACAGAACACATCATAAGTCTTATGCTGTATGTAAACTCTTATATGTTAACAGGTTGTTTTAGCCAAAAATTTGCAAAAGGGGGAGTTTGTAAGTGCTCTTGATTGGCTATATTTTATGGCAAAACTTTAGAGTGTGCATGTATGTCATACTGATTGTTAGGACATACTTAATGATGTGTGTGTAGGGTAAGTTAACTATAAGTTAAGCTGAATATCATACAGAATGTCATAACATTGAACGTATGACATCCAGCGGGCAAGGTTGTTTTTCTGGTATCTATAAACTAGGAAACAAAATAAATGCCTAAGCTGGATATCAGGAGAATTTCTAGAAGCCCTAGGAGAACTAGAAGATCCCTGAATTAAGTGGCAAGTGTGTAACTCTTTAAAAATAGGTTTTGATATGGATAAAACCTAATTAATGCACCAAGGCCCAAAAGGACTAATATCTGCTATAAAGATCAGAAGATGCAATCCTGAACTAAAGCACTTGACAACAGAAGGAGAAAGAGTGCAGATTGCAGAGTCCAGAGTCCTGTGTAAGTGAAGAAGGCTAGTCTTCACGTGTGAATTCTGTCTAGGAATACTTGTACTCCAAGCAATTGTCTGGTGGATGATTTGCATTGGATAGGTAGATTCTAGGCTGTGTCTCACTCGAAGCTTTGAAGCAAGAGTGTGTGAGTTCCTTGATCAAAGATGTGAAGCAAGATCAAGGGGTGTATGAAGTGTCTCTTCATATTGTCTTCTGTAATTGTTTGATATCACTGTTGTGTAATTGAGGGGGAGTGAGTGGGTATACTCAGGTCTAGAGTGTCTCTAGGTTGAAGTGTCATTGGGTAGGGATTAAGTGAGGAGTGTAAACTGAAGGTTTAACTCTGAATTGATACTACTGATAGTGAATTTCCTCCCTGGCTTGGTAGCTCCCAGATGTAAGTGTTGTTGACAATGAACTGGGTAAACAATTGCTGTGTTATTTACTGCTTTTATTATTACTGAGTATTGGCTGTTAAGTAGCAGATGTCACAGTGGATGTTATAACTTTGGGATTAACATCCATCGCGTGCTTGCTGGAATTTACATATTGTAATGAAAAACCATGCAATTCAATTCAATTTTCCACCACAGTACAACAAAATTTCACTACATTAACAAATTCACTATCAAGTGAATTGTCATCAGAGATATCTTGCTTCTCTTCAACAACAGGCTCAGGATCATCCACCTTATCAAGAAGAGCTTGTGATTTGTTTTGTAAAGTAGGTATTTTCTAACACCACTAGATACAGGCTGATTTCTCAATACTTGTTTTATGTTGTCAGCAGAATTAACGCTAACATCTTCTTTCATTTGTTCTTTTTCGTTTTTCCATGTTGATGTTTCCATCTCTGACTTTGACAAAAGTCTTTTCTGGTTGTTTTCTGATGTGTTTGTTGACAGTTTGCAAGTTTAGCTTCTTGCACGCATCCAAAGAATGGTCTGTAGAGTTGTAATGAGAACAAAATTTTGGAACATTTTTGTAGTTAATGTCCTCAAAGAAAGCATAACATTGTCTTTCAACAAAGATATTATAAGTAGGCTGAGCAGAAAGATCCATATCAACCAAAACCCTAACAAAGTGGCCAAAGGCACGATCAAACATGAGTTTGGATGTAATAATATCCATGTATATATGAGTGCTTACGTTGCTAGCAATGGGGAAGAGGATGTTTAGCCACCAGTATTCCTGGGCTAAACCAAACAACCTAATCCATACTTGTGTTGTTGAAATTTTTTGGAGGTTAGGGTAAAAATATTTTGTTTAAGGGAATAACTTACGGTTCCTAGATCAAGGCTCCAAGAGACGTTCAACCTAATCCTTTTAACGTCCTCTAGAGAAGGAAAGGAAAACTCATAAAACCCCTTATCTAATAAAGTGATTCCTAGTGGCCAAGAAAGCTTCATATAGAAGATAACTTGCATTTCATGGCAACCACAGTCAACGTCGTTGACCCTTTTGGCCACAACGCACAACCATGCAAATTATGTTTGCAGGCTTCAACACCGACCAAGTATTCATCTTTCAGAACATAAATGGTGACTCTACCGCCTTTGAAACACGGCTGAGGGAGTTAAGAAGTTGGAATCAGACATACATTTTTATTGGAGCCAGTCACCTAAGCGAAATATTTGACCTTTTTTATGGGATTCAATGGATTTGAAGTTGATGAAGGTTGAAGACATGACCAAGATATCTGGAACTTTGACATTAGAGCCCTGTCGCCCAAGGTGATATTTAGTTAACCTAGAAAAAGTTATTTTTTAGAATATGATGAACAATAGATTTTAAAATTCCCAGAGAAAATTTTTCTTTTTATTCCTCAACCGTAAACCTTAAAATAGAAATACATCTTGTATTAACAAAAAAAATGTAAAAACGCTTGTATTTGCTAATAATTATTTTTGTAAAAAAAATTAAACAAAACATGTTGCTACCATGCATAATCATACAAAAATTCATAACTAAAATATCTCATAATACATAGAAATAATAATAAATTATAACGGTCAAATTTTCAAAAAAAAAAACCTGTTAATAAGTATCTCATAATGCAAAACAAAATAGAATGATTCACTAATGACTCTTTATTTTTTAATATATTAATTTTAAAAATAACATGATTTAACAATAACTCTTCATTTTCTAATATGATACTTTTTTTAATAAAAAAACATGTTAAATTATATAATTATATGATATAAGAAAGAATAATCTCAATATCCAAGTATTTTGTATTAACAACTCTAAAATTTTACGAAGAATTGAATATAGAAGTTGTGGGTGTATCTTCGTTGCAATATAGAAGTTGAGTATTTCTTTTTCAGGATGCATATTCTCTCACGTGATCTTGGTGAGATTCAAATACATATATCCATCTTATAATATTATACTTACTCTGATTTATGTTATGTTATAGTAATTTTTTTATAAAAATAAATAAGAAAGTTAGTGTAGTGATGTTAGAGTGATTATTCACTTTGTTAAGACTATAATATAAGTCTCGGTCCTTATGAAAATATAATTTTACTATATTCATATAAAGCACACAGTAAGTCTTATATAATGTTTTTTTAATCAGTGTGCATTTCAAATGCTTTTCTATTAGTTACTTTAGATTTTTTTTCTAGATTTCGCTCTTTGCTTGTACTTTTTTTTTTCTTTTTTTTTTTCCAGCTTGTAGTTTCTTTTTTCTTTTCTCTTTTATTTTTAATAGCTTAAAGACTATAATTTCAACTGAACAAATAATATCTATTTTGGACTGAGCCTGGGGCTAGCCCACAGTCGGGCACAACCGAGTCCAGCTTCGCGTCGAAGAAGGCCCAATCCAATATAGTCATTGGAGAGCACATTTCCCATGTGCTCCTCACCCGAGGACACATGGCCAACTGATCCCTCATAACTCGCAGAAACTTTCTTCCCTTCGTAACGGACAAGTCCTCTACTCCGGAGAATGCAAGGCAGTTGAACCAGGATGATGAGCATGAGCTGCTCATCCCTACCTCCACTTAGAAATTCTAGAAGTCATCCATTATGGACCTGATCACCCAGCCCATAATAGAGACCATTGGCCCAGCACTGAGGGCTCTCTATAAATACTCTCCTCTGAAGGAGGGTTAGGTATTTGATTCACTTCTTAACCTCTTTACTTTCCTTTTTTCACTCTGAATTGACTTTAGCATCGGAGTGTCTTGCAGGTACACTTCTCCCTCCTCCGTTTTTTCCCACCTGACGTTGGAGACCACGACGTGTTGTTGGCCGCCGATTTCCTTCTGATCACCAGTAAGATCAGTGGCGCCGTATATGGAAAACTTTACTCCCCCATCTTTCTTTCCTTGAAACTAAATATCAAAGTAAAATCCTCAAAACCTAACGATCATGGCCAATCAACATAACAACAGTAGTCACGAAACCGCCTTCACTCCCGTCCACGACACCGAAAATGACAACGACATGCCAATTCTGGAAGATATCACTCCGACAAACAGAGACGAACAAACCGCTTATCCATTCTCCGATGAGGCGGCCGATGACGATGTCCAGTATGTTGCGACCCAGAAAGTCCAAAAGGCTCTAGAGAAGGCACTGAAGAAGTTCCAACCAACCGTAGTGTCGGCCAACGCTGACTCAGCCATGACAGCCTTGGCCAACGCTGACTCGACCATGTCGGCCAACGCTGACTCGACCAATATGCTGATCTATTAATAGAACGGGAGGATCAAAGCATTTGAGAGAGACCGTCGTCCATGCTCTCCCCCGTGGAGACACCAACAGTACAAGTCTTGTAGCCTATTGCCACAATGACTGGGTCGTCGACCACAGTTGGAAAGGCCACAACCCCTGAAGCGCAACCGCACTCCTCCCTGCAAGGATCGACTCTCCCCGATTTCCAAGAAGAACAAGGTCGGAGGACGACCAGACAATTGTCGGTCACCCCCGTGATGACTAAAAATTTGACCAAAGAATTCGCCGTTGCGCCGTGATGATATTCCCCGACGAGAGAAGTACGACTACTCCCCGCCACGCTCGCCACTTAGGAGCGACGAAGATGACCCTCACGGTTCACTATCACGAGCATCATGAACACTCCACCTCCCCTCGGGATGGAAAAACCCTCGAACCTATGGACATATGACGGGACAACAGACCTCGATGAGCACCTAGAGAACATCGATGCACTGCTCGACTACCGTGGCGTCAGGGGAGCCATCAAGTGCAGGTTATTTCCCACCACCTTGAGGAAAGGTGCCATGACATGGTACAAAAGCCTCGCTGAAGAGTCTATCACTTCCTGGAAGGATCTAGGAAGGCAGTTCTCGAGGCACTTCATTGCCTCCCATCGCCATCCGAAGTTCGAGGTGACACTCGAGGTGATCATATAGGGGAAGGATGAGTCCTTCCGAGCCTAAATCGAGAGGTTCAACCGCGAAGCTATCCAAGTCTTCATGATCGACGACATAAAGAAATACCTAGTTAAACGAGGATTGCGCCCCCGCAGTGACTTTGCCAAAGCTGTTGGCATCAAAACACCAGCATCATTAGATGTCTTTCTTCTCAAGACCCAGACTTACATCTAGTACGAGGAGAAGAAGGCTGCCAACAATGCCTGAGACTCGAGGCACCAAGAAAACACTAGGGTTTTGAGGCATGACGATGTGGCGCCCCGCCGTGGAGGAGAGAAAAGGAAGGAGGGCAAGCCCCGTGATTCACGGGAGTTCAAAGGACCGACTGGATGCTTCGCCGATTACATGCCGCTGACCGCCTCCCGCGATTACATTTTGTTCGAATGCACCAAAGCGGAATTCCGCCAGGCCGGAGTCCATTTTCCCAGACAGACACCTACCAAGCCCAACGCGGACAAGTCCAAATACTGCTAGTTCCACAAGAGCCACATGCATGTATCAGAAGAGTACATTAATCTAAAGGATGCAATTGAAATCCTCACTAGAGATGGACACCTGAAATAATACAACAAGAGGAGAGAGGCTCCTCGATAGGACACCCGAGAAGCAAAGAGGTTCGAGGGGGAAAAAACCCTCTGACGACACCACCAACCTACTAGTCACCATGTTGGTTTCCCGGCCCGAGGACTTCTACATCCCTGACAAGGCCGAAAACCCCCTATACTTCGTAGCGCATAGAACATGGGAGACTTTTCCCTCTGTCATGGTCATATTTGGAGGAGGGTTCAACAAACTTACCGTGGGGTCAGTGAAGAGGAAGTTTGAGCAACTCATTAATGCGAGCTCGAGTAAGAACTCCACCCTTGACAGATGTTGGGGAGGCTTAAACCCCATTGCCTTCTACCACGAGGAGATCCACTGAGGATCCCCCAACTTCAGTATCCCTCTGCTTATAAGGGTACAAATGGCGAACTTTGACGTTCGCCACATTCTGATCGACCAGGGAAGCTCAATCTACATCATGTATTCGTAGTTGTTCACAACTTTGCAGCATGACGAAACACACTTAATACCCTATATAGGCTCTGATCTGTAGGATTTCAACGTTGTAACCATGATGCCGTGGGGATACGTCAAGATGATTGTCACAGTCGGGGAAAATGAAATCTCCAATTCGATCAAAGTCCAGTTCTTGGTGATAGACTATCCTTCGCAATGGCAAAACTGACCGTCGTGCCGTCCACTGTCCATCTAAAGATGAAGTACTACATGACCAAAGGCCTCGTCGCCACACTCCACGGGAACATTGAAGTTGCGATGAGATGTTTCAAAGCGGCCTTGAAGGGACAAATTACTATCAACGTACCATCCAGAACTCCCAACAAGCCAACTCGACCCAACAACTCCGTGGAGCTAAAGCCCATACCACACGTCGAATCGATCGACCTTGACAGCCGCATCACCAAGGATGACCTAAAGGAGCAGAAGAAGAAAGACAAGAGAGCCTGACTAGTAGCAGAAACCTCTCGGGTACTCCAAAGTATGGGCTCTGGTATTCTAAGGGAAATGATTGCTCCTTGGTTGGCTTTTCCGATTCTGATTTCGCGGTATGCAAATAAGATAGGAAAAGTACGAGTGGCACGTGTCATTTATTTTTAAACTCTTTAGTAAGTTGGTGTCGTGCCCCAAATTTTACCCTTTATATTCAGTAATCATTCTCATTTTCATTTAAGTCCATCTTTCGTTTTAGCTAACCATTTAACCAGTTTGTTGTTTTATTTTGTAAAGACATGATCATTGTAGAGAGTTCAAAGACATGAAGGTTTTGGAGACTCCTTTCTCATTCATGGGCTATTTCTTGGAACAAGACTGGAGGATGTTTTGTTTGAAACTTATAGCTATGTCCAGTAAAGTCAGAACCATGTTGTTAATCTGGATGTTCAGGACATTGTTGATTGTTTTCAAGAACATATTTGGGCCATATTCAAGTTGTTAATTTACTTAGGCACAACTGTGTGATTTAAGATTTTGTTTATATAGCTATTGCAAGCCATCAAGGGGGGTGTTGGAGAAGTTTCTGACATGCGTTTTAGAATTCAAGTTATTAACAGAAATTCAAATTCTAAGACGTTTATGTTCATACTCCTTTCATATGAGTTTCTAAATTTGTCCATATTAAGTGCAAGAACTATGCCATTTAGATTCTCAAGCTTACAGGTTGGATAAAAATTCAAGGTTCATTTGCTTACAATGAACATCAAATATGCAAATTCAAGAAGGGATTCAATTTATGGTCTCAAGTAATCACAAGATGCTTCAAGTTTGAGTTTCAAAATCCAAGTTTGTTCTTAATAGGATATGGGTTTCAATTAAAGACAGCTCAAGTTTAATTAAGTTCACAATTCTATTCAAAGTTATGAGTTCATACATAATTTCAGGTCTGAATTGTTTCTTTTACAGCAAGGATCAAAATTCAAACTACATCCCAAATTTCTCCAACTAAGGAATATTCAAGATTACAACATTTTTACAAATTATAAATCCTAAGACTATCCTAAAAAGCTCCAAGACCTTCAAGTCCCTCTTTATCTTTGTCATCTTCACAAAACCTGCAAACACCAAAAACAGCAGTAAAACAAGAATCAGAGAAAAAAAATGAAAGTTTTAAACCCTCAAAACTTAGAATTCATCATTGGGCAATTCGGAAGGGCAACGGTAAACCGCGACCAACTTCCATTTTCCAACAGAACATTGCAAACACACATCAAACATTTTTAAAGGTATCGTTATTCTCCAAACAGAAAAACCAGCAACAATATCAGAATATTAATCAAAGTCCAAGAGGCTAAAAGAAAACGGTTCAGACATCATCACCATCACCATTTTTAAATAATAAAAAAAAGAGAACCTTTCACGACACTTCCAAGATAAGGCAATATCTGTTCATATCCAGAAAAGAGGAAATTGAAGAAGTAAAGAAACATATTTTTTTCTTCCCCAAACCAATGGTTCATAAACCTGCCAAAACAAGAATCAACAAGAAATTCGAATTGGGAAATACTTTTAGTTATGTTTCTTTGCCCAGAACCATAAATCAGGAAAGTCATAAACACAATTTCAGACAAGATCAATGAAAAAGGAAAGCCATTAAAATCCCTCCTCAAATCGTTTTTAAAATCAGACTATAAAAGAAGAAGAGGAAAACAAAAAGGACTGAGAGCAGAAATCTCATCATAGTCCAATCTCTTCACAAAAAAAACCCTTCAAAATAATCTGAGCGAAAATCCAGCAAAAACATCTCAGAACAACTTCAGTTAAAAAAAAAACCGTCCACGAAAAACCATTAGATCCGCGAACATCACAAAACCCAGTTCGTAAAACCCAAAACATCAGAACCCATCAACAAAATTGCAAAACCTCAAACGGGTCTCAAAGAGATCTTCACGAACCATAAAAACACAAAACAAGTTCGCGAATCACCAACATACTGGCTAAGAACTCCGTTCATCATCGCCGGAAAACCACGAAACCACAAACACTATCGTAAGCCCCATTCTTTTTAACATAATTTGGTTTGTTTGATGTTTTTCAGGTTGAAAAAGATCAAAGGAGAAGAAGATGAGAGATTTTTGCAAGCCAACGTGTAGAAGAAGAGAGAGAGCTTCGAAGAAGACAGAGAGAACAAAGAAGTGAAGGGCGTCGTTTGTGCCCCTTTGGAGAATTAGGGTTATGTGAAACCCTTTCCTCCATCCCTTTCTTTTCCGACCCGGGTTGGGTCCTGGGGCTTCATCACCCAGGCCCAACCCATTTTTTTTAGTTCTTAAGTCTTTTTTTATTTTCAGTTTTTTTTTGTTTTGTTTCATTTTGTAATATATAAATAATAAAAGATAACTAACACTAACATATATTTTAACTAACATAAATCTAAAAATATTTAAAAATAAAAAAATAAAATAATTAATAAAAAAATAAAGAGAGATTTAATTCACCTTTTTTTGAAAAATATTTTAATTTAATTATCTAGTTTAACTTTATTTTAATTCAAACAAAAATATAAAACATGTTAGATTTAGATTTTTATTTAATTTCACTTTTTTATGATAAGTAAAAAAACCATAAAAATATATATTTAAAAATCCAAATACTTGTTTCTAGTTTCTAATTAATTAATTTAACTTTTTTTAACCTAGAACTTTTAGGTTTTAATATTTTAGTTAAATAATATTCTCAAAAACCATAAAAACAATTTCTTCTCCTCCTTTAATTAATTTACCACTTAATCAATCTTATTTCCTCCAATCCATTTCTAACATCATGTCTCATCATCCATTTAAATTCAACTTCTAAACATTGCTTATTGTACAGTTATTTACACTTCAATATCTCATGCTATCACTCATTTATCATTGCTTTACACTTTCCATTATCAACTGTGTGTTTCCGAAGGAAAGGTATTTCCATTTGGCCATCGTGTCAATGCCTTTACCCTTCAACCCCATCCTAGCCTTAAGATCCGAGTCACCGTACTCGTGCTTAGGCGTCCCGCCGTGGAATACCTACTTACCTTTTCAATTCAACTTTACAACGTAGAATCGAAGTCGCCGCACTCCACGTAAGTGCTACCATATGAATGTTTACTTCCCTCCTGGAACCTTGATCGTAGTCAAGAAGTTCCTCTTCCTCCCTCTATGAGGGGAACTACGATTACTCTGATTCCACCCCTACCTCGGATATGTAGGCACAAGATCCGATTCTTGGCAAGTATACTTAGGACTAACCCGTTAGGTCCTTCTCTTTATCCTTCAACCTTTTAGCATACCCGTAAACAGATAGATATAGCAAATAGCACATTTAAACAAGAGGTTCCTGTAGAGTACTACAGAAGTTTAGGATGCTAATACCTTCCCTAAGTTTAACCAACCCTCGTACCCTAGATCTCTCCCCGCATTGTGTTTACGATGCAAAATAGGTTTTTCCTTTCTTTAACCTTTACTTCGGATAAATCAAAGACCAGTTATGAACTTAAGATTGTGATTCAAATTAATCAATAATTTGATATCCTATTCTCATCGCAACAGTAAATGGCGACTTCACTAAGGAGAGTCAATCTTTCGAGGGTTACCCCCATCTTGTTTATTTATCTTATTTGCTATATTATCTGTTTGTATATATTTGTATGTTGTATCTTGCTTGGGTTATACATTATGGTGAGATAAGTCCTACACCTGGACTTGAGTGCAATTATGATAGGAAGGTGATATATTTGACGAGGCTTATAGGGAGTGATTCCCGACCAAGCTGACTTGAGAATCACCACTCAGTTGAGGCCCTCTTGAAAATTAGTACTGTTGAACGAGTATTCGTGAAAACATTCACTATTTTCGACCTAGGAGCCTGTGATACTGGGGACCGTAGTTACCCTAAACACAACTTTGGCCTTATTAAGACGTAGTGCGATGACTATGAGGGAGTAGTCCTGAAATAGTTACTACGCGATACTACACTCAAAAGAGGTTCTCTTGACAATATTGTTAACCACCGAGTTATTCGGGAAATTGATAATATCCGAAAGATGGGCTGATGACTTTGGGCACCTCTTAAAACCTTTGTTCTGCAGGTACAATTAACCCTTAGTACTTACACTTCGGGATGGGTAGACCTTGTCCCCTTGATCATGACCCTCTTACCTAGGACTTTGTTTGCTTTTGTTTGTGAATTGCATTCCAGCATCATAACATTCCTGGTTTTAAGGAATTCAATTGTCAGTCCTTTGCAAATTCAAAAATCTTGAATTTCAAAATCTAAAACTTTTTCAGTTTTCCTAAAAAATAGTTGCAACTGATCGTTGAAATCCTTGAGACCACTACATTGCGTTGCATTCGCTTCCTTGTTTTTGCATTTGCATTTTCCGTCCGATTTTCTTATATTCGGTTCTCTCGCCTTCCAGTTCTGTCACCCTGAGCCCTCTGCATTAGTACAACACCAGAGCCTGGGCTCGTAAAAAGATGGCGGAACAAAATCAAGAGCTTGATCGTGTCAACAATGAACTAGAAGACCTTCGGGAAAGTGTGAGGCAGATTATGGAATGTTACAGGTTATACGTGCAAGGATGGATACTCAACCCACTGTTGTTTCTGAGATTACCAATGCTGCTGTGGATCCTCAACCATTTGTTGTTACTGCAAGTGTATCTTCTTATGGTCTTCCACCTAGTTTTGTGCCAACACCTACTGCAGTTCCTATTGCTCAACAAGTTCAACCAGCTGTTCCTTTGGTTTCTGAAGCTCCTCAAGGGATTCCTACTTGTGCACCAGCTGTTGTTCATACTCATGTGCAACCATACTTCAATGAACCGGTATATGATATCCCTGACATTAAGGAATATGAAGATGAACGTCATGAAAAGCTCCGGGAGAATGTAGAAACTATTGACAAAAGACTGAGAATGATGGAAGGTGATTAAATCTTTGGTGCTGCTACCAGAGAAGTGTATCTTGTATCTGGTATGGTTATTCCTCCAAAATCTAAAACTCCCAGCTTTGACCGTTATGAAGGTGCTACTTGTCTGAAGATTCATCTGATTATGTACTACCATAAAATGGATGCTCATGTTGAAAATGACAAGCTGATGATACATTGTTTCCAGGACAGTCTGAAGGGTGCTTCCTCAAAGTGGTACTTAACTCTAGATCAGTCTCGTATCAAGAGTTTCCAAGATCTGTCTGATGCCTTCATCAAACACTACAAATATAATATGGATCTAGCTCCTGACCGAAGACAACTGATGAGCATGTCCCAGAAGAGTTTTGAATCATTCAAAGAGTATGCTCAGAGGTGCAGAGAGATTGCTTCGCAAGTAGAACCTCATTTGACTGAGAAAGAGTTATTTGGTTGGTTTGTTGACACCGTTCATCTTGAATTCTATGAAAGAATGGTTGGTAGCATGACTGCAAACTTCTTAGATATTGTCACTGTGGGTGTGAAAGTTGAATTGGGTCTGAAAAGTGGGAAAATGTCAAGTACTGCTGGTAGTTCAAGCTCTAAAGATCATGCTAAGAAGCCTTCATTCAGTTCTCACAAGAAGAAAGATGGTGAAACTAATTCCGTGACAGCAAGCAGACGAAGAAATCAACCTTGGCAACATCAGCAAAACTATGTTCAACAACCAAGTTACCTGGTTCAGTTTGCTCAACAACCATATGTGGCTGTTGTTACACCTGCTTTCAATCAACAAGCTCCTACATATCATCCTGTGCAACCGGCTCCTGTTTATCAGCCTCCAGTCTATCAACAACCTCCTGGTTATCATCCTACACAAGCTCCAACCAATTATCAACGAGCGCCCAATGCTCATGACTATCAACAATCGAAGAATCAGGCACCTCGCCAGAATGTTCCTAACAGGAGACAATACAAGCCGATTCCTCCTATTTTGATGATGTATACTGAGTTGTACCCTTCATTAGTGCAACAAGGTCTGATAACTACAAGAGCTTTAGGTCCACCTCCTAATCTGCTACCAGCTAATTACAACCCTGGCGCTCATTGTTTATTTCATGAGGGTGCGCTTGGCCATGATCTAGAAAGTTGTTATGCTCTCAAGCATCTTGTAAGAGAATTAATGGAAAAGAAGATCATGTCTTTTAATGATCCTCAGTAGAACGTCAAGAGCAATCCTTTGCCTAATCATGGGTCTGTTAATGCTATTGATGAGGTATCCGACGGAAGCCTAATTCTTGATGTTTCCCAGATCAAGACTCCTCTCCGGGTTTTCCATGCAAATTTGTTTGAAGCCGGTTTAGTGACTACTTCTCATGATGATTGTACAAGTTGTGATGTCAGTACCAAGGGCTGTATGTTGGTGCAAAATGACATTCAAACATAGATCAATGGTGGTTTCCTACAAGTGACTAAAAAATGAAGAAGGATGAAGTTGTCGTTATTGACCCGTCTTCAACTTGCCAGAACCAAGTACTAAAATGCCAATTTTCCATTTGCCAAGATCAAATTCTGCAGCACCTGTGTTTAATACATCAAAGCCAGTTACTTCTACAGTTAATCACCCGAAATCGGTGATCATTCAGAAGTCTAGTCCATTTCATTTCAGTGACCCTAAAGCTGTACCCTGGAAGTATGACGTGACCATGATTGACAAAGAATTTGGGAAAGTTATTCCAAGGGAAGAGTCAAAGATTGTTAATGAATATGTGACAAATATAGCTGGGGCAAGCAAGATGACAAGAAGTGGTCGTATTTATACTCCTTGTTTCAATGAGGCTCCGCCTAAGGAAACTGTCACCACTATGCCAGCCAAAGACAAAGGGAAAGAAGTGTATGCAAATGATGAAGATGCTAAGTTCTTAAGGATCATCAGAAAGAGTGATTACAAAGTCATTGATCAGCTTCACTAGAATCCTTCCAAGATCTCAATCTTATCTCTTTTGATGAGTTCACCTGCGCACCGAACTGCATTACAGAAGGTGTTGGCTCAAACTCATGTTGCTCAAGACATTACTACTGGTCAATTTGACAGTGTGATTGCCAATATTACTGCCTGCAATACACTTAGCTTCAGCAATGAGGAGTTACCAAGAGAAGGTCAGAATCACAACCGTGCCTTACATGTGTCCGTAAAATGTCAGGAGGATAATTTATCAAGGGTGCTTGTGGATACCGGTTCATCTTTGAAAGTCCTACCCAAGAGGGTTCTTACCAAGTTGGCTTACCGAGAAACCGAGATGAAACCTACTTCTCTGATAGTCAAAGCTTTCGATGGTTCACGTAGAAATGTAATTGGAGAAGTGGAGCTACCGATCTTGATTGGTCCACATGTATTCAACATCACATTCCAAGTACTGGACATCAATCCCAACTACAGTTGTTTACTTGGAAGGCCATGGATCCATACCACTGGTGCTGTAACTTCAACTCTACATCAGAAGATGAAGTTTGTGGTTGATGAGAAACTGGTTATTATACATGGTGAAGAAGATTTGATGGTAAGTAACCTGTCTTCTTTCCGTTACATAGAAGCTGGCAAAGATGCTTTGGAAACTTCTTTTCAAGCATTCGAGATCGCCAATGTTGTCCTACTGGAAGTCGAAGAAACAGTGGGCCAGGGTAATCCATCTTTCGCATCTTTCAAGAGCACTAGATCAGCAGTCGAAGGAGGCATTCCTGAAGGTTGGGGAGAAGTGATTGATATCAAGACCAAGATGAATCGCCAGGGTTGGGTTACAAACCAATTCATGATAAAGCTTCTATAAATGCCAAAGGTCGTCCGAGGACTGTCCAAGAAGTGTTTGTCAGCAGAGGTTTCCAAGTCAATGCCATCAAAGATAATGATGAAGATGAAGACTTGAGCAACTTGGTATTCAAGTGCAATGGAACTTTGAACAACTGTGAAGCAATAGAGATCCCAGTGATTTTTCCCTTGTCAAAGTAATTTTTTTCTTTTTGTTTGTTGTTTTCAAAAATTCCATAGTTGTGCCCAAAGCTACTTGGATTATTTTGCAGGACCATCTTTTCATTTTTAAATGTTTATCAATAAATGCATTTTGTTAAATTCTTGTTTGTTTCATCTACCGTTTTTTCGCTCTTACCTTTTAAGAAATTGGCAATCTTTTTCAAAAACTAAAAAAAACATCTTTCTCTTGCATTTTTCCTTGAGCATTTAATAAAATAAGCCTTCCAACATGCAGTGTTATCCCAAACCTTGTTGAATCCAATGACCCTGCTTTCACTTCTGAATTTGATTCACCTATTTATCAAGCTGAAGATGAGGGTGAGGAAGATTTCGAAGTCCCCACTGAACTGGAAAAAATTGGTTGAATATGAGTACACTGAGCTTCGACCACACAAAGAGCAAGTAGATTTAATTAATCCAAGAAAAATGGTTGAAGAAGAAACTGATGACAAGCCGTGGTTCCATGACATTAAGAATTATTTACTAAAGCAAGAGTATCCAGCTGATACTACCAATCTTGACAAGAAAACTCTGAGAAGATTAGCATCCAAGTTCTTCCCCAGCAATGGTGTGTTATACAAAAGAAACTACAACATGCATGATTTTTCTTAGATGTGTTGACAAACGTGAAGCAAACATGTTACTCCAAGAAATTCATGAAGGAACCTTTAGAACTCATGCCAATGGTTATGCTATGTCTAAGAAGATTTTGAGAGCTGGATATTACTGGTTAACTATGGAATCTGATTGCATCCGATATGCTAGAAAATGTCATAAGTGTCAAATTTATGCTGACAAGGTCCACGTACCTCCAACACCGTTGAATGTTTTATCTTCACCATGGCCTTTCTCAATGTGGGGCATTGACATGATTGGGGCAATTGAGCCAAAATCTTCCAACGGTCACCGATTCATTCTAGTTGCCATTGACTACTTCACAAAATGGGTAGAAGTTGCTTCTTATGCCAACATGACCAAACAAGTGGTTGCCCTCTTCATCAAGAAAGAAATTATATGCCGTTATGGAATTCCAAGCCGGACCATAACAGACAACGGGACCAATCTGAACAATAGAACCATGAAGGAGTTGTGTGAAAGTTTCAAGATTGCACATCACAATTATTCTCCTTACCGTCCAAAAATGAACGGATCTGTTGAAGCTGCGAACAAAAACATTAAGAAAATCCTGCAAAAGATGGTAAAGACTTATAAAGATTGGCATGAAATGTTACCATTTGCTTTGCACGGATACAGAACTACAATGCAAACTTCAACAGGGGCAACCCCTTTTTCATTGGTGTATGGAATGGATGCCGTCCTCCCCATCAAAGTAGAGTTACCTTCCTTAAGGGTATTGATAGAAACCAAGCTTGACGAAGCAGAGTGGGTCCAAGACAGATTTGACCAGCTGAATCTAATTGACGAGAAGCGCATGACAACAATGTGCCATGGTCAGTTATATCAAAAACGGATGAAGAGAGCCTTTGACAAGAAAGTCCAAATCCGTGAATTTAGTCAAGGAGAGCTTATACTCAAGAAAATCTTGCCAGTTCATAAAGATATGCGTGGGAAATGGATGCTTAATTACGAAGGCCCATTTGTTGTGAAGACAGTCTTCTCCGAAGGATCTCTAATTCTTACAATAATGGATGGTAAATAGCTTGCACATCCTGTGAACTCTGATGCAGTACGAAAATATTATGCCTAAAAACAACCCGCTAAGTTGAAAACCTGGAAAGGCGACTTAGGAAAAAATGGGTATCCTGGTGGATCATAACATATGAAGGAGATCCAAGCAAAAATTAGGGATGAAAAAAAATAGCTCGCTAAGCTGAAAACCTGGAAAGGCGGCTTGGGCAAAAATGAGCATCTCGGTGGATTGAAAACTCGAAAGGGCGACCCAGGCAAAAGTTAGGGACAAACGCATTTCACTACATCAGATGACGCCGGTCATCGAAGAATATTTACAGAAGATCAACTCCAATCCAACCGCTCTTGTCAAAAGCATGATTTTGGGTATTCTTAGTTATTATGGTCAGTAGAGGTTGTTGGATTCAATGTAACCTTTCCCTATTGCCAATTTCAATTGTATTTCTCCATGGAGCCTTGCCATTAGCAAGCTACCATTCTTCAATAAAATCAAATCTTTTGCTATTCAATTTTTGCCATTTATGCCATCTCTATTTTCATTTTTGTTATGCAAAATGTTATTTGTTAATAAAAGTTTTCAAACGTAAAACTGTTTTTGAAAACGCATTCGAAAAAGATAAAGTTGCTTTAACTTGTGGAAAATCTGAAGGACATAATTGTTCCCCAGAAAGTCTTAATGTTGTAGAAGCACTTTTAGACCATTTCTTCAGCATACATCCCCAGCGAAACATAAGCTGACAACACATTTGGACCGATCTGGGAATCTCCAGTGATTTTTAATACTGTAGAGAATCTCCCTAGTATCTTCCAAGTGATACATATCTACAAATATATTGAGGACCCATTCCCTAGTGGAACCACCTTTTCCTCACTGAAGTTGCCATACTTTCCCCAGGGAAGTTAATGTACTTTCTCCAGGAAGTTGATGTACTTTCCCCCAGGAAGTTGATGTACTTTACCCAGGAAGTTAATGTATTTTTCCCAGGGAAGTTGATGTACTTTCCCCAGGAAGTTGATGTACTTTCCCTAGGAAGTTGCTACACTTTCTCCATGAAGCTGCCTAGCTCCATACTTCCCTAATGAAGTGGGTATTTATCCCCGAAAGTCTCTAATCCTAAGATGACTCTCCTAATGAACAAACCTTCTGTGACAGAATTCAGATTCATGATGGCAATCCTTCCAATGAAGTCATGATATCATATCCCCAAGTGGAATGTTCTTCTCCCCAAAGATTTTGGAACTTTGAAGCAAGATTTAGTTCCGCCATCAACTTTCCTATCCCTTGATAGATGTACTTTTGCAGCGGTCGTCAGGTATTCCCGTCGAGATCTTTATTTCATCTTCCGTTTGCTCCTCCTATCGTTTTTATCAGCAGGTGCATAAGCATAAGCATACTCATAGCATTGCATTTACGCATTGACATACGCATTAGCATCTGCATGTTTGCTATCCTCATTGTCTTTTGTCGTTACTTTGGCCGTGGTTATTGCCAAGTAACTGGGTTTGTCTGTTCTCTCCAAGTAGATCGTCAACCTTAGGCATAAAATAACCTACTATTTCAGTTTCCTCACAGAGTTCAACCCTCGTGGATGATGGTTATTTCAGTTATCTTTTCCATGCCTGGATAAGATAATCCCCATTTGAGTTCATTCCCTCAATGGAGTCTTGTTTGACAGTTTCCTTCTAGCTCGATTCTATATTGAACTTTGGTCCCGTCGGTCGCTGAACCCACCTGGACGTGCATTTATTTTGCACTATCTATCAAGCAGAGCCTTTTACAACACCTCATTACAGATAAGCGACAGTCTCTCTGGAGAAGCTTATCATATTATTATCATTGCCCCAAGATAAGTGGCAGTCTCTCTAGAGAAGCTTATCGTTTCATCAGATTACCTTTGCAGATAAGTGACAGTCTCGTCTGAGAAGCTTATCATTGCTACCTTTCCAAATAAGTGGAAGTCTCCCCTGAGAAGCTTATCATTATATCATTGCTCCCAGTAAGTGGCAGTCTCACCCGGGAAGCTTATCATTCCAGTTTTACACCACCGATAAGTGGCAGTCCCGCTTGAGAAGCTTATCCTATTTTCATTATATCCAGCAACAAGTGGCCATCTCCTTCGAGAAGCTTGTTCCCATTACCTTTTTTCTAGATAAGTGGCAGTCTCTCCCGAGAAGCTTATCATTTTATCCATATCCCCAGATAAGTGGCAGTCTCCCATGAGAAGCTTATCATCGTTATCTTTTCCAAATAAGTGGCAGTCTCTTTATTTGAGAAGCTTATCCATTTTTGGTATGTAAGTCCCTTTGCACTGGCAATCTCTCTCGAGAAGCATATTAGGGCGTTTCCCCATTGAAGTCCAATTATGTTGGCATACAGCAGAGTTATTACCCTGTATATTTCCTGATGGTTCCTGAAGATCCCGTTTGATCTCTTCTCATAAGGAATTTCCAGAAGCTTGGATGTTATTTCAATATGAAGACTCCAGCATTTTTGTTTGCACGATCCTACTACCATGTGGATCCTGTTTTACCCTTTTATCCTAGAGTGTCAGTCGGTCATGCCTGAACCTATTGAGCATCTACTCAGGATATTTCCCCAGTGGAGGCCGTCTTGCCGGTGCCATCTACATTGAGGATCCCTTCTTATCTTTCTTCCTAAAGTGTCAACTGGTCATGCTTGAACCTGTTGGTCCATCACTTTAGATTCCCCTAGTTTCATTTATGTTCCCCGGTGCGTCGTTATCCCCAATGAGTGTTTACTCATGGCGTTTTTTCCCTGTGTTTCCGTTTCGTCTGCATTTCTGCATTTATCATTTCATCATATGCATCATATTAGAGTTAATAGCATTGTCAACATTCGTAGTTTAGTTCCGTTTGTCTATTAGCATTACATATCACTGCATCTAAGGGAAAAATTTTCGGTTATTTGTATCTAAATACCTTTCACCATGATTTCGCGAAGCTTTTTATCGCTCATATCATCCGGTGACGTTATTTATGTTAGAACACAGATTGGTTCTTAATAATATCTCTATGTTTTGATGATAACTATTATGAAATTTTATATTTAAGAATTATATACTCTAAAATTTGCTTGAGAATGTTTGTTGCAGATGTTAAAGTAAATATTACTCCAGAAGCAAATTAGATCTGAACATAAGAAATATGCAAGGCTCTGAAGCGTCAGAAGCATCTCTTAGAAGATTCTGAATGCTGCCATCAGAAGATTCTGAGCGCTACCTCCAAATGGATCTGAAGCAGAAGCTACAGAAGTATCTGAAGCAAGCCAGAAGCATCTGTAGCAATGAAGAATTCTGTATGAAGAGTTTTCAAGCACAGTTACTTCAGAAGACTCTGATAGTACTAACGCTGCCAGTATTGAGGATCTGACCCAAAACTCTGCTCTGAACTTATACACGTTGAAAGCACACTTGCTGCAAAGACTCTGATTCAGCAAAACTCTGATGAACATCAGAAGGCTCTGAATGACTTAGACTCTGATGATTCTTGCTGAAAATTGTTGAAAAAGAATTCAAAGATTATGTCCATTGGAATATCCAAACGACTCTTTCCTTATTTATGCTAGACACAAGAACACAGACAAAAAGGATTTCTCTATGCATTCTTCTTCTAGGAAAGGTCACTTGGTGTAAAGACAAAAAGGCTCAGACCTTTTGGTACACTCTTCTCAACGTGAAAAGCTCTTGGATCACTGTGCCTATAAAAGCAAGTCTCCACTCATCTTCTTTAGTTGACGAATATAATTGAAAAGAATTCATTGAAAAGCTCTCATATAACTCACATATTCTTGCTAGAATTATTTCACTGTTCTTAATCTTAAGTGAAAAATCACAGTTGTGATAAAGCTTTATTAGAAGCATTTTAACACTTGTATTTATCATTACATTTGATTGTAAGAAAACCTTAAGAAGATCCAGTTAGGATCAGTAGTTCTTGAGAAGACTTTGAATAGTTGTTCTTAGTGCTTACTATTGTAATCAGTTGATTAAATAGTGGATTAAGTCCTTGTTTGAGAAAGGCAAATCACTCTAGAAAGGGTGGACTGGAGTAGTTGAGTTCAATGAACCAGGATAAAAATACTTGAGTTTTTTACTTCTAAGTTTTTATCTTCATACTTATTCAACCCCCCCTTCTAAGTATTTTCTCACCTTCAGTTGGCATCAGAGCTCCGGTTCTGTGTGTGCTACCACTTCATAGTGACAGAAAAGATCCAGTGAGAAAAACTTTGATATATATTTGGTTGTTACTATGGCTGATACTTCAATATCTAACATTAACAACAAATAAGAAGAAAGGGACAGAATCAGCACTAAACCCCTTATGTTTGATGGGGAGAAATTTGATTATTGGAAAGACAGGATTGAATGTTTTTTCCTTGGTTATGATGCTGATTTATGGGATTTGGTCATAGATGGATATGTTCATCCCATTGATGATAATGGCAAGAAAGTAGATAGAAAATCTATGACAGAAGCCCAAAAGAAGGAATTTAGAAATCGCCACAAGGCTAGAACAATATTGTTAAATGCAATATCTCACACTGAGTATGAAAAGATCACAAATAGAGAAACTGCATTTGACATGTTTGAGTCCTTGAAGATGACTCATGAGGGAAACTCTCAAGTCAAGGAAACAAAGACTCTGGCTCTAATTCAGAAGTATGAAGCCTTCAAGATGGAAGAAGCTGAATCTGTTGAAGCCATGTTCTCCAGATTTCAAATACTTACAGCTGGACTAAAGATTCTGGATAAAGGATACTCTACTGCTGATCATGTGAAAAAGATCACCAGAAGCTTACCTACCAGATGGAGACCTATGGTAACTGCGCTGAAAATGGCTAAAGATCTGAACAAGTTTTCCTTGGAGGAACTAATCAGTTCACTGAGGAGTCATGAAATTGAACTTGAGGAAGATGAACCTCAAAAGAAAGGTAAGTCAATTGCCTTAAAATCTAATAAATCTGCTAAAGCATTGCAGGTAATAGAGGAAAGCTCTGAAGAATCCTCATCTGAAGATGAAGATGAACTATCCATGCTGTCCAAAAGAATAAACAAACTCTGGAAGCATAAAGGAAAGAAGTTCAGAAACTTCAGGAAGCCTGACCAAAGAAAAGAATCTTCTGGACACAGAAGATCTGGCAAAAAGGAGGTTATCTACTACGAATGTAAAGAACCTGGGCATTACAAAAATGAATGTCCAAAGCTGTTGAAAGAAAAGCCTAAAAGAAAATATGATAAGAAGAAGAAGGTTTTAATGGCAACCTGGGATGATTCAGATACATCTGAATCTGAATCTGAGTCAGAAGAGGAATGTGCCAACGTAGCATTGATGGCAGACATAGAAGATCAGGAGGAAGGAATTTCAGGATCTGACTCTGAATCTGACTCTGACGCTGAAGAGGTAATGGCTAAACTCACTAAAGATGAACTTATCAAAGTGTTATCAGAGGTTCTGAAGAGCTATAACAATACTAAGCTCAAATACAAGGAGCATCAAAGCAATCTTGTATCTGAGAATAATATTCTCAAATCAGAAGTGGCTGAGCTAAATGAAAAGAACTTAAAAATGAAAAATGATTCTGAATTAGCTCAACAAGACTCTGATTATGAAACTGAGTCTGAATGCAAAAATATTTTGGAAAAATATGACTACAGTTTTCAGAAGTTTCTTGCTAAAAACATAGACAGAAGCAAAATGGCTTCTATGATCTATGGAGTTAGCAGAAATAACAGAAAAGGAATTGGATATAAATCTTCCTCTAGAAAGGATTTAAATCCAAAACCTGTTGATAAAATTATCATCAATAAGACTCCTTTATATTCCCATTTTAAATTTGGTCACTTGAATGATATTGAACAGACTCGTTCTGAAAAGAACATTCATGTGTTTAAATCTAAGGCTAGTCAGAATAAACCTTATGTTGAAAAATAGAAGTTTAGACGAACCTTCAGAACAACTAACCCAAAAGGACCCAAGAAGATCTGGGTACCTAAGAGTAAAATAATTCCTGTTGCAGATGTTCTTAGCAGCAAGGTCAGGACGCCAGTCATGGTACTTGGACTCTGGATGCTCGCGACATATGACAGGAGAAAGGTCTATGTTCCAAAGTCTGGAGCTTAGATCTGGAGGTGATGTAAAATTTGGAGGGAATCAGAAGGGCAAGATCATTGGATCTGGCACTATTGGAAATGGTAACCTTCCCTCTATTACTAATGTTTTACTTGTATAAGGATTAAAGCATAATCTATTGTCCATAAGTCAATTAAGTGACAATGGTTATGACATAATCTTTAATAAAAAATGTTGTAAAGCTATTAGTCAAAAGGATGGCTCAATCCTATTTAGTGGAAAGAGGAGGAACAACATTTATAAAATAAATCTTTCAGAACTTAAGGTTCAGAATGTTAAATGCCTCTTGTCTGTTAATGAGGAGCAATGGGTCTGGTACAGAAGATTGGGGCATATTAATATGAGACGTATATCTCAGATTAATAAACATAATCTTGTCAGAGGACTTCCTAAGTTGAAGTTCACCTCAGATGCTCTTTGTGAAGCATGTCAAAAAGGGAAGTTTTCAAAATCCTCTTTTAAATCAAAAAATGTTGTTTCTACTTCCAGACCGTTAGAATTACTTCATATTGATCTGTTTGGACCAGTGAAAACTGCATCCATCAGAGGCAAGAAGTATGGATTAGTCATTGTTGATGACTATAGTAGATGGACATGGGTAAAGTTCTTAAAACACAAGGATGAGTCACATTCTGTGTTCTTTGACTTCTGCAAACAAGTCCAGAATGAAAAAGATTTCAAAATTATAAAAGTCAGAAGTGATCATGGTGGTGAATTTGAAAACAAATATTTTGAAAAATATTTTAATGAAAATGGCATTGCTCATGATTTTTCCTGTCCTAGAACTCCACACCAGAATGGGGTTGTAGAAAGGAAAAATAGAACTCTGCAAGAAATGGCCAGAACCATGATCAATGAGACTAATCTGGCAAAGCACTTTTGGGCAGAAGCAATCAACACATCCTGTTACATTCAGAATAGAGTGTTTGTAAGACCTCTTCTGGAAAAGACTCCCTATGAATTGTGGAGGAACAGAAATCCCAACATTTCATATTTTTATCCTTTTGGATGTATTTGCTATATGTTAAATACTAAAGAGAATTTGAACAAGTTTGATTCTAAAGCACAGAAGTGTTTCATGCTTGGGTATTCTGAACGCTCTAAAGGCTACAGAGTATACAATACTGAAACACAGATTGTGGAAGAATCTATTCATGTTAGATTTGATGATAAGCTTAGCATTGAAAAGCCAAAGCAGTTTGAAAGTTCTGCAGATAGAGAAGTAATTCTCACAGACTTTGAATACTCAGAGGTAGACAAAGCTCAAGTGAAGGAACCTGAAGCAACGCCAGATGCAATTCCTTTAACTTCTCAGATGAACAACTTAAACATTTCTGAAGAATCAACTGTTAGAGGATCATCCTCCAAAATCAAAGCTTCTCATCCAGAGAATGTGATCATTGGAAAAAAGGATGACCCTATCAGAACAAGATCCTTTCTAAGATCATCTGAAGCATCATTATTTGGATTGGTGTCAATAATTGAACCAACCTCTGTGGATGAAGCTCTGCAAGACAATGACTGGATTATTTCCATGCAAGAAGAGCTAAATCATTTCACTAGAAATGATGTGTGGGACTTAGTTCCAAGACCAAAAGGATTCAACATAATTGGAACTTAATGGGTCTTCAGAAACAAGCTTAATGAGAAAGGAGAAGTTGAAAGAAATAAGGCAAGGCTAGTTGCTCAAGGGTATAGTCAGCAAGAAGGAATTGATTATACAGAGACTTATGCTCCTGTTGCAAGGTTAGAGTCTATTCATTTACTCATTTCTTTTGCTGCACAATATAACATCACTCTATATCAGATGGATGTTAAAAGTGCCTTTCTAAATGGTATTATAGAAGAAGAAGTTTATGTCCACCAACCTCCTGGTTTTGAGAGTGAAAAATTCCCAAAACATGTTTTCAAACTAAAGAAATCTTTGTATGGTTTAAAACAAGCTCCCAGAGCTTGGTATGAGAGATTAAGTAATTTTCTTTTGGAGAAAAATTTCATCAGAGGCAAAGTGGACACAACACTCTTCTGTAAAACATTTAAGAAAGATCTTCTAATTTGTCAAATATATGTGGATGATATTATATTTGGATCTACCAATACTATGCTGGGAAAGGAGTTTGCTCAATGTATGCAGGTAGAATTTGAAATGAGCATGATGGGAGAATTGAGATTCTTTCTGGGAATTCAAGTCAACCAAACTCCATAGTGCACTTACATTCATCAGACCAAATATGTTGAAGAACTTCTGAAGAAATTTAACATGACTGCTAGTAAGATGGCAAAGACTCCCATGCATCCAACTAGTACACTAGGCAAGGAAGAGGTAAGTAACAAAGTAGATCAGAAACTCTACAGAGGTATGATAGGATCTCTTCTCTACTTAACTGCTTCTAGACCTGACATTCTGTTCAGTGTATGCTTATGTGCAAGATTCTAATCAGATCCTAGAGAATCACACTTAACAGCTGTTATGAGGATTCTAAGGTATCTGAAAGGTACTTCTAATGTGGGTTTGTGTTACAGAAAATCTGATGATTTTAAATTAGTTGGATTCTGTGATGCTGATTATGCTGGAAACAGAGTGGAAAGAAAAAGTACTTCTGGAAGTTGTCAATTTCTAGGAAGAAATCTAATCTCTTGGTACAGCAAGAAGCAACCCACAATTGCACTATCAACTACAGAGGCAGAATATATTGCTGCTGCTGGATGTAGCACGCAAATGCTCTGGATGAAAAGTCAGCTAGAAGACTATCAGATATTTGAAAGTAACATTTCTATATTTTGTGGTAATACTTCTGCTATATGTTTGTCTAAAAACCCCATTTTACACTCTAAGGTAAAACATATAGAAATTAAACATCATTTCATCAGAGACTGTGTTAAGAAGGGAATTATAAACTTAGCCTTTGTTGATACAGATCATCAATGGGCAGATATTTTCACAAAACCCCTTGTTGAAGATAGATTCAAATTTATTCTGAAAAATATTGGTATGGATTTGTGTCCAGAATAATATTTGTTAGAAGCAAATTTTTCAGATGAAAAATGTTTATCACTCTGAAGTATTTCATCTATTGCTTATTAGATTTATGTTTATTTGTGTGTATCTGAACTAACCAATCTCAGAGGATCTGAACGTTGGCTAACGTTTCATTTCTCAGAAGAATTCAGAAGCACATGCAAGCAAACACGTGTCACTTTTAATCTGAAAAGATGGCGTGTACACTACTGAAGAGATGTTTGAGGTATGGTTTGAATAGTGAAAATCTTGATTCCCCCCCCCCCCAATTTGTTAGAATCAATTAATGCTTGAAATTATTTTTATTCTCTTTCATTAATTGCCATTAAATGCTCTGTGTAAACGTGCTTTGAATGTCTATTTGAGTGCCTAATTGTTTTCTATAAATACCACATCTCTCACCACTTTCACACTTTTCACATCACAAGCAAGTTTATGCATTTCTGTCTTCTTTTCTCTCTTCACAAAAACCCTAAACCCTCGTCAAAATCATCTTCATCATCTTCAATGGCAACATCATCTTCAACAGCAGCTCAGTTTCAATCAACCATGGCTGCAGTTACTTCTGCAAATATGGGTGTGACTCCATTCACGATACCTAAAAGGACTTTGTTAACTCCTGTTGACAAACTTGAAGTTCTCTGTGAATCAATGGTGGAATTTGATTCATTAGCTGAAAATGGATTTGAATTTCGTTCAATAATTGATGCTCAAGGCTGGGTAAAATACTTTGACAGATTATTTGGACCAGTTTACCCTCATCTGGTGAAAGAATTCTGGATACATGCTTCTGTTTATCCCAAATTCATCTTGTCTTCTGTTCTGGGTAAGGAGATTATAATTACAGAAGATCTAATCAGGAAACTCATAGGGTATGAGGAGACTGATGGAGTATGTCATCTGCCAGCTGGGCGTGTAGACATGGAAGAAGTTTATGAGGAAGTCATCACTTCTGGACAAGCCTCCAACAAATTTAAAGATCTGAAGCCTGACTATAAAATTTGGGCAAAGATTTTTCTGGGATGCATTCATCACAGAAAATCTACAAATTCTCCAGATTATGTGAATAATGAACAACTCTACTTCATGTACTGTTTAAGTCAGAGCACTAAGGTAGATCTCCCTTACATTCTGTTCATGCATTTATGGAACCATATCAATGCTTCAAGAGAATCTGTAAAGGAAAAGGGTCAGAAGATCAGAACATGGATTCCCTTTGGAAGGTTAATTTCAGACATTCTGACAGAGAATGGTCTAGTGATGGCTCTGTATGAAGCTGGAGTCAAGGATGAACTTGAATCCATTGTTGGAAAACCTCTGAATGCAAAGAGTCTTCAGAGACTAAAAATTGTAGAGGAACTCTCATCTGCACCCAAGAAGCTGAATGTTTCTAAAATCAGTTAGAAGCGAATTCCAGTTGAAAACTATCCACTGTTATATGCTGAAGAACCAAGGGAAATAATTGTGAGATATATTGATGCATGCAAAGCAGATGGAACTCCCATTCCTGCAGATATTCTGAAAAGAGCAAGAGAACCATTGCCTGATGGAGGAAATGAGAACACAAGGAAAAGAGGTCAATCAGAGGCAGAAGAAGTTGCTGCTCAGAAGAAGCCAAAAGTTGCTGACAAGCCTCAGAAGCTGATCAAGAGGAAAGCATCTGGAGACGCCGCCTCTGTTCCCACAAAGCGTATCTATATTAAAGGTACCAAATCTTCTGTATCTTCTTTCAATGACATTGTTTTAAATGAATCAACATTTAGTTCTATTCCAAAACCCCCTCCTACTCAAAAACAATCTGTTCCTACTCCTTCTCAAAAATATGAACCATTAAAAATTCCTTCCCCACAAAAATCATCTGATCCCATTTCCACTACTCCATTAAAACCATCTGTTATTCCATCATCTGAACCAACAACAACAATACCAGCCAATCAAACTCCACCACCTATAACAAAACCAACAGAACAATATGTACCACAACACCAATCAGAACAACAACAACAACAACCAGAACAACAACAACAACAAAAACAACAACAACAACCAAAACAACAACAACAACCAGAACAACAACAACAAACAGAAAAACAACAATCAAACACATCTGCACCTATACAATCTAATCAAGTGGCATCTGATCCTATTGCATCTGCACAAGTTATTTCTAAACCATCTATATTTGAACAACCTACTTCTGAACCACCTACATCTGAACAACCTGCATCTAAGCCTCCATCAAAACCCTCTGATCATCAATCAGAACCAACCAACCCATCTGAAACAAATATACCTGAGACAGAGGTTCTAGACGTTACACCTCTCAAAACTGTTTTTGAAGTGTCCTCTACGTCTTGTACTCCAACCACATCCTCAAACTCATCAGAATCTAATATACACCCAGATATTCTGTCACCTCCCTCTCTCAGAAATTTTGCAGTTAATCAACCAGAACCACCTGTTTCATCAAACTCTCTCACTCAAATAACCATTCCAAAACCTAAGCCAATGAGATCTTAATTTGTATCCCTTGCTTCCTTTAAACCACTCCCTACTGATCCACCTTCTTATGTTTTGAAAGTTAAAAATTTCTATGACAGAATTGAACCCTCTGACACTATCACCCCTCTTAAACCCAAGCTTTCCATCATTCTACCATCTGTTCTTCAAACCTACATAAAAGAACTGCCAGAAATGACTTCATCAGAACCTCTTTTATTTGATAAGTCTGCATTCATTCCTTACTCTTCTAATGTATTTGATGTTGTTTCCTATGCATCAGATGCAAAACCATGTCTGTTGAATGCTTTAGTCAGATCCAAATCTGTCATTTCATCTGATCCTCCATCCATACCCTTCTACCCTCGCCCTCTGATCACCATTCCAAAATTCACCATTCCACCTTCACCTCAACCCAAGCCAATCACATTGGAAACTCTCCTAAAACCAAAACCTAGGCTGAATGTTGATCATTTATTTACAAGTTTTTTGAATGAAATAGAGATGCATTTAGGCTCTGTACAGAGGAAGTGCTTATCAACAATGGATGCAAATGAATCTGATGCTATTTGGAATAGCTTCATCAACAAATTCAATATTGTAGCATCAAATCTAAAGAACGTATGTTCTGATGATGCGAAGCTCAGATTTGCTGAAACTGCTAGAAGTTTGTTCTGGAATGTTAAAAGATCTGCACCATTGCTTCTTAAAGATGCTCCTTCATCATCTGAAGTATGTAATACAAAAGTGAATGTTGAATCTGCATCTGAAGACAACCCTCTGGCTATGACTCTTGTAGAACATCCCTCTGGATCTGCTGCTCCTGACTCTGAATCCCCTATGGAAATTGACTCTGTTCCTGCTTCAGAATCTGTCCCACCTTCTTCATCTGAGATCAAGAAAGAGTATCCAGATCTTGAAGATAAGATTGCAGTTCTGGAAGCTGGTCAATCAGAAATTAAGTCATGGATGGCTAAGCAAGATAAGAAGTCTGAAGACATGGCTCAGTGGATGTCCAAACAAGATCGGAAGAATGAAACCATGGCTAAGTGGATGTCAAAGCAAGAACAGTCCTCCTCTGAGATCACTGATCTGTTGAAGATGATTTTGTCCAAACAATCTTAGTTTAATTTTTTATCTGATGTTTGCACATGTATTTGAATCTTATCTGATGTTTTGCATATTTTGATCTATATAAATGAATAACTATGTGTTTTTCTCTCCATCATTTATCTTTTCTGTATTTCATTTTATTTGTCTTTTAAAAGTTCTTACTTTTTGATTATGACAAAAAAGGGGGAGAAAATAGATCTGACTGTTTAAATAAACTCTACCTAAATAAAACTTCAGACATATCAATTTTATCTAACGTAAAATCTGAGTGTTTCAGAACATTTGATAAATCTGATATACTCTTTAAAAGAAACTCTGAGACTCCCAGATCATATTTAACTTATCAGACTCTGACTCTGAAACAAGCAAGATTGAATGTTCAGAACATTCAGGCTCTGATCCTAAAAAGAATACTCATGCAAAAAGGGAAGTTTCTATTCCTTCTTATTATTCAATTCAGGGGGAGATTCATCATCTCAGGGGGAGTTATGATTATTTTCTTTTCTAACTGAACAAAATTTCTGATGTTTTTGTCATCATAAAAAAGGGGGAGATTGTTAGAACACAAATTGGTTCTTAATAATATCTCTATGTTTTGATGATAACTATTATAAAATTTTGTATTTAAGAATTATATACTCTAAAATTTGCTTGAGAATGTTTGCTGTAGATGTTAAAGTAAATATTACTCCAGAAGCAAATTAGATCTGAACATAAGAAATATGCAAGGCTCTGAAGCGTCAGAAGCATCTCTTAGAAGATTCTGAACGCTGCCATCAGAAGATTCTGAGCGCTGCCTCCAGATGGATCTGAAGCAGAAGCTACAGAAGAATCTGAAGCAAGCCAGAAGCATCTGTAGCAATGAAGAATTCTGTATGAAGAGTTTTCAAGAACAATTACTTCAGAAGACTCTGATAATACTAACGCTGCCAGTATTGAGGATCTGACCCAAAACTCTGCTCTGAACTTATACACGCTGAAAGCACACTTGCTGCAAAGACTCTGATTCAGCAAAACTCTGATGAACATCAGAAGGCTCTGACTGACTTAGACTCTGATGATTCTTGCTGAAAATTGTTGAGAAGAATTCAAAGATTATGTCTGTTGGAAGATCCAAACGACTCTTTCCTTATTTATGCTAGACACAAGAACACAGACAAAAAGGATTTCTCTGTGCATTCTTCTTCTAGAAAAGGTCACTTGGTGTAAAGACAAAAAGGCTCAGACCTTTTGGTACACTCTTCTCAACGTGAAAAGCTCTTGGATCACTGTGCCTATAAAAGCAAGTCTCCACTCATCTTCTTTAGTTGACGAATATACTTGAAAATAATTCATTGAAAAGCCCTCATACAACTCACATATTCTTGCTAGAATTATTTCACTGTTCTTAATCTTAAGTGAAAAATCACAGTTGTGATAAAGCTTTATTATAAGCATTTTAACACTTGTATTTATTATTACATTTGATTGTAAGAAAACCTTAAGAAGATCCAGTTAGAATCAGTAGTTCTTGAGAAGAATTTGAACAGTTGTTCTTAGTGCTTACTATTGTAATCAGTTGATTAAATAGTGGATTAAGTCCTTGTTTGAGAAAGGCAAATCACTCTAGAAAGGGTGGACTGGAGTAGTTGAGTTCAACGAACCAGGATAAAAATACTTGAGTTTTTTACTTCTAAGTTTTTATCTTCATACTTATTCAACCCCCCTTCTAAGTATTTTCTCACCTTCAATTTAAATAGGGGCAACTGTCGTACCCTAAATTTTACCCTTTATATTCAGTGATCGATCACATTTTCATTTAAGTCCATCTTTCATTTTAGCTAACCATTTAACCAGTTTGTTGTTTTGTTTTGTAAAAACATGATCACTGTATAGAGTTCAAAGACATAAGGTTTTGGAGACTCCTTTCTCATTCATGGGCTATTTCTTGGAACAAGACTGGAGGATGTTTTGTTTGAAATTATGGCTATGTCTAGTAAAGTCAGGACCAGGTTGTTAATCTGGATGTTCGGGACATTGTTGGTCATTTTCAAGAACATCTTTGGGCCACATTCAAGTTGTTAATTTACTCAGGCCCAGCTGTGTGATTTAAGATTTCGTTTTTAAAGCTATTACAAGCCATCAAGAGGGTGTTGGAGAACTTTCTGACATGCGTTTTAGAATTCAAGTTATTAACAAAAATTCAATTTCTAAGACGTTTATGTCCATATTAAGTGCAAGAACTATGCCATTAAGTGCAAAAACTATGCCATTTAGATTCTCAAGCTTACAGGTTGGATAGAAATTCAAGGTGCATTTGCTTACAATGGACATCAAATATGCAAATTCAAGAAGGGATTCGATTTATGGTCTCAAGTAATCGCAAGTTGCTTCAAGTTTGAGTTTTAAAATCCAAGTTTGTTCTTAATTGGATATGGGTTGCAATTAAAAACAGCTCAAGTTTAATTAAGTTCACAATTCTATTCAAAGTTATGAGTTCAAACACAATTTCAGGTCTGAATTGTTTCTTTTACAGCAAGGATCAAAATTCAAACTACATCCCAAATTTCTCCAACTAAGGAATATTCAAGATTACAACATTTTTACAAATTCTAAATCCTAAGACTATCCTAAAAAGCTCCAAGACCTTCAAGTCCCTCTTTATCTTTGTCATCTTCACAAAACCTGCAAACACCAAAAACAACAGTAAAACAAGAATCAGAGAAAAAATATGAAAGTTTTAAACACTTAGAACTTAGAATTCATCGTTGGGCAATTCGGAAGGACAACAGTAAACCGCCACCAACTTCCATTTTCCAACAGAACATTGCAAACCAACAACAAATATTTTTCAAGGTATCGTTATTCTCCAAACAAAAATACCAGCAACAATATCAGAACATTAATCAAAGTCCAAAAGGCTAAAAGAAAACGGTTCAGACATCATCATTATCACCATTTAAAAAAAAAAAGAGAACCTTTCACGACACTTCCAAGATAAGGCAGTATCTGTTCATATCCAGAAAAGAGGAAATTGAAGAAGTAAAGAAACAAATGTTTTCTTCCCCGAAACCAACGGTTCATAAACATGCCAAAACAAGAATCAACAAGAAATTCGAATTGGGAAATAATTTTAATGATGTTTCTTTGCCCAAAAGCCATAAATCAGGAAAGTCATAAACACAGTTTCAGACAAGATCAATGAAAAAGGAAAGCCATTAAAATCCCTCCTCAAATCGTTTTTAAAATCGGACTATAAAAGAAGAAGAGGAAAACAAAAAGCACTGAGAGCAGAAATCTCATCATAGTCCAATCTCTTCAGGAAAAAAACCCTTCAAAATAATCTGAGCGAAAATCCAGCAAAAACATCTCAGAATAACTTTAGTTCAAAAAAAAAATCGTCCACGAAAAACCATCAGACTCGCGAACATCACAAAACCCAGTTCGTAAAACCCAAAACATCATAACCCATCAACAAAATCACAAGCCCTTAAACGGACCTCAAAAAGATCTTCACGAACTGTAAAAATAGAAAACAAGTTCGCGAATCACCAACAAACCGGATCAGAACTACATTCATCATCGCCGGAAAACCGCGAAACCACAAACACTACTGTAAGACCCATTCTTTTTAACATCATTTGGTTTGTTTGGTATTTTTTAGGTTGAAGAAGATTAAAGGAGAAGAAGAGGAGATATTTTCGCGATGCAACGTGCAGAAGAAGAGAGAGAGCTTCGAAGAAGACAGAGAGAACAAAGAAATGAAGAGCGTCGTCTGTGCCCCTTTGGAGAATTAGGGTTATGTTAAACCCTTTCCTCCATCCCTTTCTTTGGTCCGACCTGGGTTGGGTCCTTGGGCTTCATCACCCAGGCCCAACCCATCTTTTTTAGTTCTTAAGTCTTTTTTTATTTTCAGTTTTTTTTGTTTTGTTTCATTTTGTAATATATAAATAATAAAAGATAACTAACACTAACATATATTTTAACTAACATAAATCTAAAAATATTTAAAAATAAAAAAAATAAAATAATTAATAAAAAAATAAAGAGAGATTTAATTCACCTTTTTTTGAAAAATATTTTAATTTAATTATCTAGTTTAACTTTATTTTAATTCAAACAAAAATATAAAACATGTTAGATTTAGATTTTTATTTAATTTCACTTTTTTCATGATAAGTAAAAAACCATAAAAATATATATTTAAAAATCCAAAAACTTGTTTCTAGTTTCTAATTAATTAATTTAACTTTTTTTAACTTAGAACTTTTAGGTTTTAATATTTTAGTTAAATAATATTCTCAAAAATCATAAAAACAATTTCTTCTCTTCCTTTAATCAATTTACCACTTAATCAATCTTATTTCCTCCAATCCGTTTCTAACATCATGTCTCATCATCCATTTAAATTCAACTTCTAAACATTGCTTATTCTACAATTATTTACACTTCAATATCTCATGATATCACTCATTTATCATTGCTTTACATTTTCCATTATCAACTATGCGTTTTCAAAGGAAAGGTATTTCCATTTGGCCACTGTGTCAATGCCTTTACTCTTCAACCCCATCCTAGCCTTAGGATCCGAGTCGTCGTACTCGTGCTTAGGCGTCCCACCGTGGAATACCTACTTACCTTTTCAATTCAACTTTACAACGTAGAATCAGAGTCGCCGAACTCCACGTAAGCGCTTCCATATGAATGTTTACTTCCCCCTGGAACCTTGACCGCAGCCAAGAAGTTCCTCTTCCTCCCTCTGTGAGAGGAACTACGATTACTCTGATTCCATCCCCTACCTCGAATACGTAGGCACAAGATGCGAGTCTTGGCGAGTATACTTAGGACTAACCCCTTAGGTCGTTCTCTTTATCCTTCAACCTTTTAGCATACCCTTAAACAGATAGATATAGAAAATAACACATTTAAACAAGAGGTTCCTGTAGAGTACTACAGAAGTTTAGGATGCTAATACCTTCCCTAAGCTTAACAAACCCCCGTACCCTAGATCTCTTCCCGCATTGTGTTTACGATGCAAAATAGGTTTTTCCTTTCTTTAACCTTTCCTTCAGATAAATCAAAGACCAGTTGTAAACTTAAGATTGTGATTCAAATTAATCAATAATTTGATATCCTATTCTCACTGCAACAGTAAATGGCGACTTCACTAGGGAGAGTCAATCTTTCGAGGGTTACCTCCATCTTGTTTATTTATCTTATTTGCTATATTATATGTTTCTATATATTTGTATGTTGTACCTTGCTTGGGTTATACATTATGGTGAGATAAGTCCTACACTCGGACTTGAGTGCAATTATAATAGGAAGATGATATATTCGATTAGGCTTATAGGGAGTGATTCTCGACCAAGCTGACTTGAGAATCACCGCTCAGTTGAGGCCCTCTTAAAAATTAGTACAATTGAACGAGTGTTCGTGAAAACATTAACTATTTTTGACCTATGAGCCTGTGATACCGGGGACCGTAGTTACCCTAAACACAACTTTGCCCTTATTAGGACGTAGTGTGATGACTATGAGGGAGTATTCTCGAAATAGTTACTACGTGATACTACACTCAAAAGGGGTTCTCTTGAGAATATAGTTAACCACCGAGTTATTCGGGAAATTGATAATATCCGAAAGATGGGCTGTTGACTTTGGGCACCTCTTAGAACTTTTGTTCTGCAGGTACAATTAACCTTTAGTACTTACCTTTAGGGATGGGTAGACCTTGGCTCCTTGCTCATGACCCTTTAACCTAGGACTTTGTTTGCTTTTGTTTGTGCATTGCATTCCAGCATCATAACATTCCTGGTTTCAAGGAATTCAATTATCAGTCCTTTGCAAATTTAAAAATCTCGAATTTCAAAATCTAAAACATTTTTAGTTTTCCTAGAAAATAGTTGCAACTGACCGTTGAAATCCTTGAGACCACTGCATTGCATTGCATTCCCATCCTTGTTTTTGCATTTGCATTTTCCGTCCGGTTTTCTTATCTTCGGTTCTCTCGCCTTCCAGTTTTGTCACCCTGAGTCCTCTGTATCAGTATAACACCAGAGCCTGAGCTCGTAAAAAGATGGCAGAACAAAATCAAGAGCTTCATCGTGTCAACAATGAACTAGAAGACCTTCGGGAAAGTGAGGGGCATATTATGGAGATGTCACAGGTTATACGTGCAAGGATGGATACTCAACCCACTGTTGTTTTTGAGATTACCAATGTTGTTGTGGATCCTCAACCATCTGTTGCTACTGCAAGTGTACCTTCTTATGGTCTTCCACCTGGTTTTGTGCCAACACCTACTGTAGTTCCTATTGCTCAACAAGTTTAACCAGTTGTTCCTTTGGATTCTGAAGCTCCTCAAGTGATTCATACTTTTGCACCAGCTGCTGTTCATACTCATGCGCGACCATACTTCAATAAACCGGTATATGATATCCATGACGTTAAGGAAGATGAAGATGAACATCATGAAAAGCTCCGGGAGAATGTAGAAACTATTGACAAAAGACTGAGAATGATGGAAGTTGATCAAATCTTTGGTGCTGCTGTCAGAGAAGTGTGTCTTGTATCTGGTCTGGTTATTCCTCCGTAATTCAAAACTCTCAGCTTTGACCGTTATGAAGGTGCTACTTATCCAAAGAGTCATCTGATTATGTACTACCGTAAAATGGATGCTCATGTTGAAAACGATAAGCTGATGATACATTGTTTCCAGGACAGTCTAAAGGGTGCTTCCTCAAAGTGGTACTTAACTCTGGATCAGTCTCGCATCAAGAGTTTCCAAGATCTGTCTGATGCCTTCATCAAACACTACAAATACAATATGGATCTAGCTCCTGACCGAAGACAACTGCTGAGCATGTCCTAGAAGAGTTCTGAATCATTCAAAGAGTATGCTCAATTACCTCCGGAGTATCCCTCTCGAGGGCGTAGCCATCATTTCAGGGGGAAGAGACCTTGAAGATGTCTTGCATACTGCATCTTGCATCTGATTATCATGTTATAAATGTTATTATTTTTTGTTGAATGGCTTATATACTTATGTGTGTTTAATGACATTTTCTTTCTTGACTAAGATAGCAAATTTTATTGTTGTTCTCTTTTGCGTGGCTTTATTTTTCATTTTGTTTATATGTTCATTAATTACATTGTATGTGAATGTCTGTTAATGTATAGCCTGTTGCGAGTGTTTTGGAACGTGCGTTCTCTTTTACTTTTATACAAATCACTGACAGGTGTTTCTTTCTTTTTGATGTTGTGAAAGGGGGAGAAAGTGCCAAGCACCGCAGCAGAAACAGAAACATCACAGGTGAAGACTCAGTATTCACGCAGAAGAGTGTGTATGAATGAAGGCATCAAGTAAGGGGGAGGATAACGTGACATATCATACATCCAGGTTCTATTTGTTTTGCCATCATCAAAAAGGGGGAGTATGTGAGGGAAAATCCTCATATATAGATGTGCTCGTTTTGATGATGTAGAAACTCAGCTCCATAGAAAAATATATGTTGGACGTTGTCACCATGTCATATTTGCATGTCTTGTCTCTCATAATTAAAACGCTCGTCAAAATCATGATTGTTGCATATAGAGATGGCTAAATCTGTGTTTCATATAGGGTTGACTTAGTTGGTGTTGTTTGCCATACTATAGGTTTCATCAAATGTGTCTTAATGCATGAAAATGGGCATTTTTGTCTATTTCAGAGTCTTGAGTCGACCCAAAACCTGCTCCGGTCGACTCACACAGCAAGTCATTTTAATGAATTAGTCTCAGGAGGGCTTGTGTCGACCCTCCGGTCGACTCATACTGTGGCCATTTCCATTTGGCTAAAATTGCATGATGTGCGTCGATGTGCTCCGGTCGACGCATGGTCCTGATTTCTGCACAATCTTAAATTCGGGTAAGCTCAGGTCGACCCCCTCTACTGCATAGGTCGACTGCTCGCTGTTTTGTGTCAAAATTATGTTATGTCAACTGCTTTTATGAGTCTGTTTTGTTTGTTATGTCAGTTATGTTTTGTATATAAGTTGAGTTGTACTTTCATTTCACAACAACTAAGAAAACAACAAAAGTGAAATTACGTGTCGATTTAGTTCTCATCTTCTTCATTCTCTTCATAGCATTTCACAACAACTACACATAATCATTTTTGTTATGCATTGTGCATGTTCGAGGTGATAATGTCCAAAGCCGAAGATTGGTTTTATCTGGTTTGGGTTGAGTAATCGGCAGGTTTTTCTTGAATAAAATCGTTAGGGTTTTATCCTCCAAGAATCTCAGATTTCGGGGGGTTTTTGCATGAATCGTACCATCACATATTCAACCGAGTGAAGGTAATCAAAGAGTTGGAGGTTCTGTTGGTTTAGTAGCGGTAAACGAAGGATTGTGAGTGGGAGATTCGGGTTCGACACGTGGGTGATTGAAATCAGTCGGGCCAGATTTTGAAGACCGAGGGTTATTCAAAGAAAGTGCCGTAATAGGAGGTTTATTCACCGTGTTCGAAGTACTTAATTCAACTTGAATCAAGGGGAAAGAAGAAATAGGCTCTACAACAACAAATTGTGTTTGATTGTTTGATCTCTATTTGCTTCTTGTATAAACATTGACCAACAGGTTATATCTATCAATGTACAGGTCTCAATTCTATTGTTAGAATTGAGGGAAGACGTACCTCTAACGAGGACGATGGGGGAACTGCCTCAACAAATCGTTGTGTCTTTTTCTTTATGTTTATATTGCTAAATTTCCGAGTTTTAGTGCAAACGATTGTGTCAATCAAATTCTGATTTGAGTTATGCTGAACTATTTTAAAGCTAATTACAATCATTGATTGTAATAGAAAACTTGAGCACTCAACTCTCAAAACAGAATTCACTTGTAGTGCTCTACACTCCAAGTGTTTGATAAATTGTGTGAACTAAAAACTTTGTGTGCTGTCTTTGCGAATTGTCTATATTTTAAAGGCATTGGAATTAGTCACACCTTATAGTGAAAATAATCTAATTGAAGTGTGATTAAAGTAGTGATTCTCATATCTCATTTATCAGATTCCATAGGCTTTACGCATATCCTATTTTCTAGTAACCGTTTGTTTTAGATGTGTATAGTTCCTCGACCGCTTCCGCTTTAAACAATTTTAAAAACCAAATTTTGGTAGCGCCGACTCTGTTTTTAAACAAGCGATCTATTAAACCCCCTTCTAGATCTGCGCCATCGTCTAACAACTGTGATTTCCTTGGTTATTATTGAGTGTCATCCTATTAATAATAACAATTGCATCTTCTGTGTTTTTGGATATTAATGATCCACCCGAATTAGTATCGAACAAAGTCTTGTGAACCAATTGGAGCCCATTCCAGAAGATGTGCACTTGAGTTAATTCATCAAAATCGTGGCATTTACATTTTTGTAACATAGATTTGAACCTCTCACAAGCTTCATTGAGAGATTCATTTCAACCTTGAGAAAACAACGACATCTCCATCTTCGCCTCCATGAATCTATTATGGGGGGAAAACCGTTCAAGGAACTTTTCTTCCAATCCATCATCACTAGAATTAATTGATCAAGATACCATTCCTTCGCCTTCCCAATTAAGGAATGTGGAAATAGTCTCTTAAACAAGGATTCCTCTTCCGCTTCCGGTGCTCCTGTTGCACCTGCAATTTCATAGAATTTGGTGAGATGTATGAACGGATCCTCATGGTCCATACCAGTAAAAGGATTTTGATACAAAAGAGCAAGGATTCCTGTTTTCATCTCAGAATGCCTTCCATTGTGGGCGTTGAGCGTAAACTGAGCGTTGTGTCTTGGAGTGTTTGTACATGGAGTTGAAGCAAGAGGTGGAGGTGGAGGTGGATTTTCAATGTTTGGCGTAACAATGGGTGTGCATGAATAAGATACTTTGCACTCTTGTCTTTCTTTAGCAAGTTGCTGTCTCCGCCTATTTCTTCAATTGAGCCTACAAGAAGTTCTTTCAATCTCAGGATCAAAAAGAAGTTGGTCTACAGGTACACTCCCTCGCATAAATAGATTATGCACACTAGCCAAACAAATTAAACAACACAAGAAAATTACAGAGGTAAGACATCATAATATAAATATCTTTAAATCAATAAACTATTGCAATGCTTGCAATATCAATATCGACAATAATCCCCGACAACGACGCCATTTTGTTGAAAAGTATTTTAGGTGGGTTGTTTTATCGTATCCGCAGGAATTGTCCTGATATCTTGATGCTTTCCGTTGAAAAGGGTTTTCAAAGAGTTTTTGTTTTGCAACATATGTTTTGGTAGCGGTAGCACCCTAATTTTTGACCTTAAGATCCCACCTCCTTGTGCATTTTCTTACCTGTTATCTTTATACTTTTGTGTATGTGTTTATTATGGCTATACTTTTGTGTACGTGTTTATTATGGCTAACCAGTTTGTGCATGTGCAGTAGTGTTAAATGTAGATCCTTACAGTCAAGTACTTCAAGGTGTGACCGTTGGATTATAGAGATCTTGGGTTTTTTCTCTATTGGTCATGTCCTTAAGGTTTCTCAAGAGTTTCAATGTTTTTCCCAGAGGTTTAAGTTATTATTGTTATTGGCATTAAGCATAAGCATTTAAGGCCTATTATGACTTTCGTGGGGAGTAGCATCACAAGTTGTGTCATTATTTTCAAAAGTTTTTCAAGACTTAGTTCGCATACCAGGTTTTATCATCGTCTAAATCTTTGTTTGTACGAGCATTAGATGTCAGCAAGTTTAATTTTATTTTTGGAATCGGACTGTCACGTAAGAGGAAAGGTTTTGAAGTTCCTTGTTGGTGGGCGTGAGTGGGCTAGGTCCATCGTTTATTCAAGGAATTTCGTGCGATTTGCAAACTCGAGGATTAGAAGTTTAGATTTCCAAAATCAAGATGTTAAAACTTATTTATAAGTCAATAATACAAGTCATTACAAGTTGAGAAGTTCAAGGTCAAGTTCCAAAGAATACAAAGTCTAAATTCAAGTCAAATCCAAAAATCCAAGGATTCATCACAAGCTACAAGAATCAAAGCTCAAACGCTTGTTTCTCAAAATCCCAATTTAGAATCATCCTTAATGAAGTAACAAGGGAGGCCGCGGCTTATCTAACTCTTACTAACAACTCACGTACCATATAGCACGGTCGTATTCACCAGATAATAGTATTACGATACACTACAATTTAATCTCATACAATTGCAATACCTCTCAAAAATTATTCAACCATAAAATAATTAAATCATCTTGTTACAACTTTGCCCAAAATAACTACAAGAATGTAAATAATATCACTATGTTCACAACTTTTCCCAACGATACAGGGTACAACTCCCTACTGTGTTCTAGCTCCTAATAGTGTAACGTCGAAACTACAAATGCTCCAGGACCGCTTCGTTGACATTATCTCGCACTTGCTCGACTTCAACCTGCATAATGCAACCTGCATAATGCCATGGTAATACCATATATCACACAAGCAATTCGAAAATAGTTGAGAAGGTTGTCGATAACCACGGTGTGTAATGCATAAGCACACCGTCTTTTCGTTGATCTAAGGTTTAATTGTCGCGGTGACAGTATTGAAAATGAAAGAGTTTTCAAGGATGAAATTTTCAACTATTTGTCCACCCTTTTGTTTCGATAGAAATATTTAAAAAAGTTGATTTTGGTGGACAACCTCATTCATGCGGATATGCATCCCGGTTTGGAAGCCATCCTAGAACGTTACCTCCACCATCCTCTAAGCAATATCAATTAAGCTGCAAAGTTTGAAATATAATGGTAAGGCATTGTGATAACATGATAATCTCTCAAATATAAAGAAGTATCATCACAGCATGCCAAATATCAGCCAAATTTGATTCCGCCCACAACCATTATCACTAAAACAAAACTTTTCAAAAGGGGTTGAATTGAGTAAAGGATGTGAAATATGCTCAGACATGTTTGGATTGAAAAATAAATAAGTTATCAACATTAACTCTTTCCAAAACCGGTTCGGACACGTTCATACAAAGATGGAAAGAAATTTATTATGCATTCAGAGAAATCACAGGTACTCACGTTTAAATAGTATTTCAAAACGAACAAGAAGAGGAGAAGAACGGGAACAACAACAGAAAAAGAAAATGCACACACAACTAAGTACATGTAACAATTAAATTTTAGAACATACCCATAGACATTAGTAGCAAAAGTACGCGATACGGAGCACCACAATATTCATGATTCAGAGGACATTCCATCACCACTTTCGCACCTACGAAAACCCAGGATGGTTGCGATTTGCAGAGTCGCGGATCTCCTCCTCGATACCGAAAACCCACCACAGGGAAGACCTCACAGCAACGCACAAACAGGTTCATGAAGTAATCCTCAGTAAAGAAAGAGGGGGATTCAAAGCCACACATACTTATACCATAAGCACAGAGAGGAGGGCGAAGAGATTTTAGATCAAGAACACAAGTAAAGGGAGTAGAACACATCATAATCACGTACTTTCAGAAAGTCATTGCACACCGTCGGAATCACCGCGAAGCCACGGGAGAGTCGTCGTCGCCGGTGCTGATCGAGAATCCCCCGTCCGACCGTGTCTCGTCGTTGGTAAAACCCTCCTTTAATCATCGCTCTGATCCGCATGTGTTGTGTTTTTACCTTGTATGCTTGATGATTTTAGTTTCAATAATCTCACGAGAAGGAAGATAGCGCAGAAACCCAGGCAGGAGAGGAAAGAAGGCGGCACACAGAAGGAAGCAGAGAGAAGGATATGAGACTTTCCCTTGTTTCTTTTTTTACCATTTAGCCACGGTTGGGCCTTAAGGCCTAGACCCCCCTCCTGGCTTTTAAAACTTAATCTATTTTTTGTTTTTAAAACTTAATCTATTTATTTTGTTTTTAAAACTTAATCTATTTTCTTTTGTTTTTAAAACTTAATCTATTTTTTGTTTTTTTAAAACTTAATCTAACTTTGTTTTAAAAGGAACAGTTGTTAACTTATTTTAAAATTCAATTAATTACTAACTAATCTAATTCAATTATATTTAACCCCCTTTTTAAAAAAAAAACAAATTCGATTAATTATTAACTTCAATTCAACTTTTGTTAAAAAGATTTTAATTTCATTTTGAAACCCATCTTTAACTGCCATTCAAATTAATTGTTAACTTAATTTAAAGCTCTTAATACCTTGAGTAAATTCGATCATTATTATATTTGAAATTCGCCATAACCGTTGTGATTTGGTTTAAGTGCGGCGCTTGAGTAATAATTTTGATTGGATCACAATTTCTGGAGCTCCTGGGCCTTCATTTCAAGCATGATTATTTCTTAATCTAATTGTTTATTTTAAATTACGCTTCCAATCATGTTGTAACTTCGCTCTTTATCTGTTTATTTCAATTATTATGCATGTTCATGTCCAAGAGAAGAACATGTATATGACTTCATTAGTTGTATACATTGCATCTCATTTGCATCATGTTCCCCCGCTCGATCCTTGATTTTTCAAGTCGATCAACTTAAGATTTACCCTTACACCTTAAGATATGACAATTTCCCTTAAGTCTTACAACTTAGACAAACCAATATACAATTCAATCTTATTCTCCCCACAAGAGAATTAGACGTGATTCATCTTGACAGTCGAGATATAATTCTCCTGCCCCATAACATAATCGAGAGATGTAGAATCTTTTTCGCTTGAGAGATGTATGAGGAATACTCGTCGAAAAATCCGAGTTTCGAGCCCTTCTCTCAATGTGATGCAAATACCATCTCCTACAAGTTGTGGTGGTTAAGTTGAGTATTCTCCCTTAAGATGATGGCTCGTCTTTTCTCCTAGAGTCAATCAACAAACCTTTTCTGTCCTGGAATTTTGACCAACAGTTAATGGTTCCTCAATCCCTTTTAGGGGAACTACGAATATTCTGATTCCACTCCCGTCAGGATACGCAGGCACGAGATGCGATTTCTTGGCGAGTATACTTAGAAATAAACCCCTAGGTCTTTCACCCTTAGCAAACAACAATATCACAAATAAAATAAGAGGTTCATATAGAGTACTACAGATACTTAGGATGCTAGCACCTTTCCTAGGTATAACCAACCCCTGAACCTTAGATTCTCTAGCTCTGCATTTACATTGCATCTTGTGGGTAATTCGATCTTTTTCCTTTCTTTTGGACAAGTTAAAGACCGACACTGAACAATGAGTTAAGATTCAAGTTAATCAATAGCTTGATATCCAATTCTCATCGCGACAGAAATGACGACTTCACTGGGGATTAAGGACTTAAGGGTTTCCCCTAACTTGTTTTATTTGTTTGTTTATTGTTATATATATATATATATATATATATATATATATATATATATATATATATATATATATATATATATATATATATATATATATATATATATATATATATATATATATATATATATATATATATATATATATATATATATATATATATATATATATATATATATATATATATGCTTATCTGCTTGTTTATATTTATGCTTTAGGTTGATATCCTTGTGTGGTGAGGAATGTCCTACACCCGGACTTGAGTGTACTTATGATAGGAAGGTGATATATTTGAAAAGGCTTATAGGGAGTGATTCTTGACCAAGCTAACTTGAGAATCACCGCTCAGTTGAGGCCCTCTTGAAAATGGTATTGTTGAACGAGTATTCGTGAAGACAATTACTATTTTTGACCTAGGAGCCTGTGATACTGGGGACCTTTAGTTACCTCTAACCCCACTTGACCTTTCTTAGGACGTAGTGCAATGACTATAAGGGAGTACTCCCAAAGTAGTTGATACGCGATACTACACTCAAAAGAAGTTCTCTTAAGAATATTATTAACTACCGAGTATTTGGGAAATTGATAATATCCGAAAGATGGACTAATGACTTTGGAAAATTTTTAGAACCTTTGTTTTACAGGTACAATCAAACCTTTAGTCCACAACCTTTGGGTATGGGTATACCCTTTGCCTTTGTGTATCTCTATGCTTGCCTGTGTTTGTGCATCTTTGCATTCATAAGCATCATATTGCATTGGTTTCATGGAATTCAACTTTATTTATAAACATTGCAGGGCTAGTATGGATTACAGAAGAAACATTTTCGAAATATTCTTTTAAGAGTCTTAACTTGGATGACCTAAGGAAGTTGGGAGCTCAGATTGAAAATCAAGAGAAGTTCAAAGACAAGAAACTTTTATCATTAAAGATCCAGGTGAACATCGAATTTCTTCCTTATTTTTTGACAAGAAAAGAAAAGAGCGGGAGGATTTATTTTCCTCTATTAGACTACTCTTTGGAATTTAATCATGGATAAGCTCATCTTCGAGAAGGTCCAGCTGGAAGAGCAGATCAAGAAGCACAATGCAAGACGTCCTTAGGACTTTATTAGCTTTTATTTAGTTGTTATGTCAGGACTCTCTTAAGAATAAGTTTTCTTTGGTACTCTGTGAAGTTTATAAATACTTGAATTCTATGAAACCTTTCATCTGCATTCTGCATTTGCATCCCTCATTTAGCATTTGCATGTGCATGCGTCCTCTCTCTGTTGTAACTCATCCGACCTTCTGTCTTTGTCTCATCAGCTGACATCTTGACCATCTGACCAAGCTCGAAGTATTTATTGAAGGATAAAAGAGAACAAAGGATATGGATCCCATGACTGGCTTCAGAGTGATAACTAATCCGATATTTTATCTCCCCTCTGATGACAATGTTCAATAAGTGGATGTTCCTACACAATCTCAACCTATGCAAGATGACCTATTTGTTCAAGTTGATGAAAGAGATTCCCAGTTTCCACAATGTATGCCAGATCCTCAGAATGTTCATACTGAGATGAAGGTGGACGATCCTAGAATTGTAGCAATTTAGAAAGGATTTCGTGATCTCGAGGAACAATTGAAGATGATAAAAGGAGCTAATACATATGGTCTTAAAGCTCATGACCTGTGATTAGTTCCAGGCATGACTATTCCTCCTAAGTTCAAGATGCCTGTCTTTGAAGTATACGAGGGTGTTAGTTGTACAAGATACCATTTGACGATGTTTTGTCGAAAGATGACCGCTTATATTGACAACGACAAGTTGATGATTCACTGCTTTCAATAAATTTTATGTGGGGCATCCTTGATATGGTATATGAAGCTAGAAAGGAACCACATTCAGTCTTGGGAAGACTTAGCTGATGCTTTTGTGAAACAATACAATTACAACTTAGACATGGCTCCAGACAGTGATCAACTGGCAAACATGAGTAAGAATGACAATGAATCTTTCAGGGGGTATGCTTAATGATGGAAAGAATTGGTAGCCCAAGTTCATCCACCGCTTCTAAAGAAAGAATTAATCAAGATGTTTCTAAGAACAATGCCAGACTCTTATTATGATAGGATGGTAGGTGTTGTGTTATTAGAATTCTCCAAAATTGTAGAAGTCGGAATGAATATCGAGAGCGTACTCAAAAGTGGAAGGATCTGAGATGACTCAAAAAGCCAGGCTGATGAAGAGAAGTCAGTTAGTGATTCCCTAAAGGAAGGAAGTGTTGATGTTAATGCAATTTAGGATTCTTCTCAAATCCTTCCAGATCCAGTTCCAGTACCTTATCTTTAACATTGTTATGCAGTGCTTGTTAAGCATAAACATCGACTACCTCATAGACTTCCGTACCAACAGCGAAGGTTGACTTCCCCAGATCAATATCAGAATCAATGGGTTTGAAATCAGTTTCAAAATCAACGGAGACCGTTGAGTATTCCAAGAGAAGAAATGCACCAGTTTGATCATATCCTGATGACCTACAGTCAAATATGGTCTTATTTCGCCCGAAACTCGGTGATGACACCCATAAAGACTAGAACCATGAATTCTCGCCCACCTTGGTTCAATTCGGACACAAGTTGTGATTTTCATGATGGAGTGATGGGGCATTCGGCTGAGGAGTGCAAAGTTTTCCAAGAAAGAGTTCAAGAAATGATAAATGATGAAGCGCTAACCTTCGAAGGAGGAATCCCAATTGTGAACGGAACACCCTTGTGTTGATAAGCATGAAGATTTGAGAATTCCTTTCAAACTATTGAAATCCAGAGAAAGGCTCATCAAACTGTTTATTTTGTTTGATTATATGTATTCTATTTCTCTGATTATAAAAGCATAATTGGCATGTAAGAACTTGTTTATTTTGAATGATTAATGCAATAAATATGTTTGTCTTGAAGAAATCCATTCGTATTCACTCGTAAAATATTTTTTCATGCCAACTTTACCCAATTTTTTCTTACTTTGATAAAGAATTGGAAGGAGGATGACAAAGTAAAACGCAAGGTCTCTTGTTGTATGCTTTTGAATAAAACTCTACTGATGATGTAAGGCATTGTTTCAAATCCCCAAACACCAGAGATATAAGGAAGTTAGTCCCTCTTTAACCCTTTAAGCCTTGTTTATAGGATCTGTTCTTTCTTCCTTCTCCAAATCAAAAGAAACCTCACCTTTAACTTGAGGCAGGGCAATTTTCAGTCTGTTTGATTGAGCACCTAAACTTTCAAAAAAAAAAAGAGTGAACATCACGAAGAATGAGTGGGTACAAATAAGCTTTGACCCTTATTCCTTTGTTTTACAAATCGTAAACTAAGCCCTGATACAATCCTCAAAAGTCCTAATTGAAGCAGGGTTTAGTTCAAAAGCATATTCAATGAGATAACGTTTCCTGACTCCTGTGGGCTATGCTCAGTTTTTGTTGGCTTTATAAAACTAATTCATATCCTAACTAGTGATTTTGTCATAAGTTATTATGGTATATTTTTCATAAATTCAAAAACTTCAAGACAAACATGTACGTTGCATTAGCAGTTTCAGAATTAATGTTTCTGGCTTGTTAACTTTTCTTGATATCATAGAAAGTTTACATATAAACATCGACGATAAGTTTGGTCCATCGAAGCTTGAAGATCTCGATGAACAGGGGCAAGTTATTTCCAGGTTTCTCATTTATAGAACTTTTACCACATCTAAAGAACGAGTTTCGAAGACTCAAGTATACATGATACAATCGATCAGGGGCAGTTACGTCGAGATTTGACGAATCTCTACAAGAGTTTGAAAACATTGGGGCAATTGGATGCCAAGTTTTCTGTAAAATCCTCTTGGAATGACTTCTTCTCATAAAGCACGTACCCTAGGGCATTTGAGAATCGAAAATTATTTTACCCATTCATAACACTTATTGTTCAAAATGGTGACTAATACGCAATTCATCAATACAAAATTTCATCAATCTCACAACATTTTTTATTCATGTCCCCAGTAAATTTTACTTCAGGTGGTCATGACAGTTCTTCGTTGAATCTCTACTTCAAACAGTTATGATAGGATTGATGCAAGAATTCCCCAGCTGGTGACCTAAGGTTTCTAGTGATTTGCTTGACTTCACCTCCCCAGTGAAGTGGATGATATTTTTACTCCCCAGTGAATCTTCTTAACTTCATCTTCCCAGTGAAGTGGATGTTATTTTAATCCTTAATGGATTTCTTACAACGTTAATTTTCCCCAGTGAAGTGGATGATATTTTTACTCCCCAGTGAATCTTCTTAACTTCATCTTCCTAATGAAGTGGGTGTTATTTTACTCCTTAATGGATTTCTTACAACACCAATTTCCCCCAGTGAAGTAGATGTTTATTTCATCCCCATGAAGTTTCGACTCTGACATATTCAACAGCTATGTTGACCCAAGTTTCCCCATCGAAGTGGATATTTATTTTATCTTCTGTGAGACCTCAGTTCGGGCATCTCCATCTACAATTCTAGTAAGAGTCCCTTCAGTGAAGTGGATATTTATTTTATCCATGAGGTTTCTCCCATCACGAGTTTGATCCACTTCTAGTAGATCTTTATTCTCATTTTTAACAGGGTAACCAAGATTCATCTTGACAAATCCTTCAAGTAAAATTAATATATTGTATCCCCAAGTGGAGCATACTACCCATAGAAGTTTTAGAGCCTTGAAGCAGGGTGTGATCACATATTTAGTTCTCCATCCATCCCCAGTGATGCTTCTATCCTCGAGGATTGGTCGGATGTTTGTTTCGAGATGTTTATTTTCATCTCCGATTTTTCCTTCTTTTCGTTCATTTTGTCAACATAGACATACACATAGCATATAGATAGATAGCATAACATGTGCATTTTGCATCTTTGTATTTGTTTATTCTGTCACTTTGGCTGTGTCTATCTCCCAAGTGACTGGGCTTGTCTTCATCCTCCAAGTAGAGTCGTCATCCCTAAGCAGAAAAAACACAATAATTCAAATTCCTCACTGAGTTTGATCCTCGTGGAAGATGTTTGCTTTAGTTAAATCCAATTTGAGCTCATCCCTTAATGTTTGAGTCTTACTTGACAGTTTCTCTTCATTTATTTCTTGGATTGAACTTTGGTCCCTAATAATCACATTTTGGGTATCTCCAGGCTTCTCAATTTGGATTGAGCGTGCATTTATTTTGCACTCTGACTCCCCAGGAAGAATCTGTTTGAAGGTCGCCATTGAAGATAAGATATTTCTCCAACAATGTTACAAAATCTTCTCGGCTATTTATACCCAGACAACAAGTGGCAGCTCTTTACTTGAGCAACTTGTTTCGTTCTCAAGTTTTCTATTTTGGATGACAAATGGCAGTCTCCTCAAGACACTTTGTCTATCCCAAGCGAGCTTATCGATATTATCAACTCGTCCTTCATCAAATAGCATCTCTTCGGAAATTCGTCAGAGAAGTTTGTTGAAGATTTTACAAGATGTTTTTCTTTATTTGAGAATTTTCACTACAAAGGTTTCACACATTTTAAAGCTACAACAAAGATGCTCATTAGGAATGTATTCCCCAGTGAGTCCATCACACACGTTTAATTCCATCAAATGGAATCACTCCGAGAAGTTTGATGAAGATTATTACAACGATCTTTCTCTTTATTTGAGAAGACATGTTTTACAAAATCAACCGGCCCACATCTCTTCTGAAGATCCCCGGTGAAGTTCTATAATCCCCAGTAAGTTATGGATTCCCATTGAAGTCTGCAATCTCCAGTGAAAATTTCAATCCCCTGTGAAGATACTTTCATAAGTATTCATCATTCCAGAAAGAAACTGAGACCCGTTCATGGCATACAACCTTGAAGCGTGGGGAGGTTTATTTTACTCTTTTAGAGTAAAAGAAGAAACTGAGACCTGTTCCTTGCATACAACCTTGAAGCATGGGGAGGTTAATTATCCTTTTGAATAATTTATTTGAAGGTATCTCTTTTCCTGGAGAATCTCGACAGAAGATTCCCAGAAGACCTTGGAAGAAGCTATTTCTTTTCATTTCCTGGCAAGTCTCGACAGAAGATTTACAGAAGACTTCAACAAAAGTAGATCTCCAGCAGACTTCAACATAGAATCTCGGCATTAGATTCCCTATTAGTTTTAACAGGGGACACATTGGAAAAATGTATTCTCAATTGAAGTTATAAGTCTCGGCAGTAGACTCCTCCAACCGATATTTCTTGAATCATCATAATCGACCTCGACGATAAGTTCTTCAAGTGGAATTTGTCACAAATTCCTCACAATTTGTCTAAATATACCCTGTGATTTGTCAATTATCGTTTCCCCGTGGAATCCTACTTTGCTAATCTATCTTTGTCAGGTCTTCCCCTCTTTGGTTGTGTCTCAACGTCTCCGGTTTTGTGCTTATCCCCTGTGACATCTCTTCCTCACAGTTTCTTCGTCTTGTATTTCATATCATCATATATCATGTGCATAGGGTGGTATCTTAGGGCCAAAAATTAGTGCAATGTTTGTATTTTAGTCCCTCCTATCACGTCGAGATGAAGGTTTTAATCTCCATATCGCTGGATAGAAGAAACTTAAATAGGGGCATCTGTAGCACCCTAATTTTCGACCTTAAGACTCAGCTCCTTGTGCATTTTCTTACATGTTATCTTTATACTTTTGTGTGCGTGTTTATTACGGATAACCAATTTGTGTAGGTGCAGTAATGTCAAATGTAGATCCTTACAGTCAAGTACTTCAAGGTGTGGCCGTTGGATTATAGAGATCCTGGGTTTTTTTTTCTATTGGTCGTGTCCTCAAGGTTTCTCAAGAGTTTCAATGTTTGCCCCAGAGGTTTAATTTGTTATTGTTATTAGCACTAAGCATAAGCATTTGAGGCCTATTATGACTTTCGTGGGGAGTAGCATCACAAGTTGTGCCATTATTTTCAAAAGTTTTTCAAGACTTAGTTCAAATACCAGGTTTCATCATCGTCTAAATCTTTGTTTGTACGAGCATTAGATGTCAGCAAGTTTGATTTTATTCTTGGAATCAGACTGTCACGTAAGAGGAAAGGTTTGGAAGTTCCTTGTTGGTGGGCGTGAGTGGGCCTAACGTTATAATAGGCAAAATTTTATGAAATTGGCAAGGAGTAGGTCCATCATTTATTCAAGGAATTTCGTGTGATTTTCAAACTCGAGGATTAGAAGTTTAGACTTCCAAAATCAAGATGTTAAAACTTATTTATAAGTCAATAATACAAGTTATTACAAGTTGAGAAGTTCAAGGCCAAGTTTCAAAGAATACAAAGTCCAAATTCAAGTCAAATCCAAAAATCCAAGGATTCATCACAAGCTACAAGAATTAAAGCTCCAAAGCTCAAACACTTGTTTCACAAAATCCCAATTTAGAATCATCCTTAATGAAGTAACAAGGGAGGGCACAAATTATCTAACCCTTACTAACAACTCACGTACCATATAGCACGGTTGTATTCACCAGAGAATAGTATTACAATACACTACAATTTAATCTCATACAATTGCAATACCTCTCAAAAATCATTCAACCATAAAACAATTAAATCATCTTGTTACAACTTTGCCCAAAATAACTACAAGAATGTAAATAATATCACTATGTTCACAACTTTTCCCAACAATACAGGGTACAACTCCCTACTGTGTTCTAGCTACTAATAGTGCAACGTCGAGACTACGAATGCTCCAGGACCGCTTTGTTGACGTTATCCCGCTGATTAGTGCATATTAATGCACAATCCTCTATGTTTGTACTTATGAATTTCCATAATTTATTTTGCTTAGTTTCTTATTTTGTTGTATTTTCTTAATCTAGTTTATTTCTGCCTTTATTTAACTTTCGTATTTTATTTTCAGCAATTGCAGCCTTTACGGGAAAATTCATAACTAATTCTACAAAAATCGGATCGAGGCATTCTAATATGCATTGGAAAGCTGAGAGAAAAAGCTACAACTTTCATGTTGAAGCCAGAAGCTGATTCAGACTGTAGCATAGTTGAATAATTCATTGAACTTACAACATTAGAAATTTATTTTAGTTTTGGGTCATGTTTTGGGCCTGGGTTATGTTTTCGACCCAGTTGGGTTATGAAACGGATCCCTTGTTTTTATTTTTAACTAGACGGACCTCGTTTTACTGTTCATCATCACTATTCACGAGAAAAATTGTACGCTTGTAAAACTCATGGAGAACTAATACCTTCTGGACGGATTCACTATACTCAGGTTTCAAACTTTGAGATTGTTATGATATTTATAATTTAAATTTGATTCCTTTCAATTATATCGTGTGATTGTTGTTTGCTTAATTCGATTATCATACATTATGTTTGATTTAATTTGATTGATCTGTGTTCCTAACTTTAATCGTAGATTAACTCTGCTTAATTGTTAATTTGCGCTATCTTATACCGTATGCTTCATCCGGCGATAGGAACATGTTTCTCACGATATCAATCACGCTTGTTGACTGATATTGTCATCAAATAGAATAGAAGATCCGCTTAGGAAATTGTAATTTTATCAGTCGATGATTAGTAAGAACCGAGGCGGTGGATCCATTACTATAATCACTTATTTCAGTAATCAATTATTTTAAGTGATTTTTCTTAATCAGAAACCTAAACCCCCCATTTGTAAAATCGGTAGATTAATTTAATTAAGAATCCTTGTGAGAACGATATTTCGAGTTACTGTCGCTGTACTGCATTTTTACAAAAACACTCGTTTTGATCCGCGCGTGACAGCGGATCAAATTGGCACCGTTGCCAGGGAATTTTTTTTTCTATTAATCATTTTTAGAGTCATAGGGTTAGTGTCCTCGAGTCTAGACCTTAGTTTCCTCGCGGTTTCGTCCAACTCACATTTTATAGTCCAAATCGTAAAAAAAAATCGGTTTTTTGGGGAAATTGCGTCCGAATCGAAATCTGTTCCGGGCATTTGAAGGGAAAAAATTCTCTGATCATTTATCCCGTACTACAAAGTAGTTACAAGTGAATTGTTTCAAATTCCCAAATTTATCATTTTTCTATTTTTAATGAATTTTTTATTGTTTTCATAGAGTCGAAAAAAATCGAAAAAAATTCTCATAATTGTTATTTTGTTTAATTAGCTTAATTCTGGTGTCATTTTATTTTTCTGAAATTTAATTAATCGTTTTCCATCATTGTGTTTATTTTTGACTATTTAGGGACATTGTTGGTATTTTGAACATTGTTGTTGCATTGTTGTTCCTTTAGTCCTGGCTACTAGGTCTTGTTGTTCTGAACTTGTTGCTTTTGATCCTGAAGTAGAGAGAACCTTGCACACACGACGTAAAACAGTCCAGGCTACCACTAGCTCACCACCCACAATTGAGTCTGAGTCTGACTATTTGCATAACTTGTTTGCTTCGGATACTGAACTTGATTTTGAAATGGATGATAATAGAACTTAAGGCAATTAACTGCTCCTGATGTGAATTATAAAGGCTTGTGTATTGAGTATGATGTTGATGCTGTTCCTTTTGAATTAAAATTGGGTTTAATACACTTGTTGCCCAAGTTTAGTGGTCTTGTAGGTGAAGATCCTCACAAACATTTGAAAGAATTTCAAGTGGCGTGTTCTACGCCATTGAAGCCTGAAGGGATCACTGAAGATCACATCAATCTTCGAGATTTTCCTTTTTCATTGCAGGGTGCAACAAAGGATTGGATATATTCCCTCGAGCCAAATTCAATTGCAAGCTGGAATGTTCTAAAAAAAGTGTTCCTAGAGAGATACTTCCCTGCCTCCAGAGCTGCCTCGATAAGAAAGGACATTTGTGGTATTAGACAAGGTAATGAGTCGCTGACCGAGTATTGGGAGAGGTTCAAGAAGTTGGTATCTAGCTGCCCTCAACACCAGATCGCAGAGCAACTACTCATCCAGTACTTTTATAAGGGGTTGTTACCGATAGACAGGAACATTCTTGATGATGCTAGTGGTGGAGCACTAGTCGATATAACGACAGCTGCTGCCAAGGCTCTGATCGAGAACATGTCGCTTAACTCCCAACAGTTCGCAACGAGAGAAAATTCGGTTCCGATGAAAGGTGTGAACGAGATTCACGTCTCTTCTCATGTTGCTCATTCCGATAAAGCCTTCGAAAATAAAATGAGTGAGCTGAAGAACTTAGTGCAACAGTTGATAGTCGTAGGTAAGGATCAAGCAGCCCATCAAACCCAAACAGTAAGATTATGTGGTATTTGTACTTCTCCTGATCATCATACTGATACGTGTCCTATTCTTCAAGATGAAATTCCTACTGAAGCACCTCAAGCATATGCTGCAGCCCTGTACCATCAAGGTAATAAGCAAAACAGGTACAACAACACTCCTGACCTGTCCACTAACAAATAACATCCCAGTTGGAGGAACCGTCCCAACCTTTGATATGGAAACCCACAAACCATCCAACAACGTAACCCACCTCAAGCGATTTCCCCTGCACCTTCCGGACCTTCTTTAGAGGAACTTGTTAAACAAATGGCCGTCAACAACCTTCAGTTCCCACAAAGGACCGATGCTAGCATCCAGACCTTGAACACACAGATGGGATAACTTGCTACTCAAATAAATACCATGCAATCTCAAGGGTCGAACCAACTTCCAGCCCAAACAGTTGTCAATCCAAATGGTCCTAATGCTAATGTGAGTGAAATTTCTTTGAGATCCGGAAAAGTTACAGAACCAGCCCATGAAAAAAAAAATCATCGAGGTAACTTCTAAACTTTCTCCTTCTGAACCTCCTCAAGTTGAACTTTCTTCTCCTTCTTCTGTTGTGGTCGAAAATGAAAAAAAATAAAGAAAAAGAGTATGTACCACCAGTCCCCTTCCCACATAGAGTTCTGAAAAATAAAAGAATTGAGGAGGGAGACAAATAAAGAGAGATATTAGATGTTTTCCAAAAAGTTGCGGTAAACATTCTGTTACTTGATGTGATTAAGTAGGTTCCTAAGTATGCTAAGTTTCTAAAGGATTTGTGCACCAACAAGAGGAGGATTAAAGGAAGTGAAAAAATCAGCTTGGGAAGAAACATTTCTGCTTTTATTCAGCCCAAACCTTCATCTGTAAAAGATGTAGGCGAGCAAAATGTTTCAGCCCTCACCACTCAGGTCTTGCCACAAAAGTAGAAGGATCCAGGAACTTTTACTATTCCTTGTACCATCGGGGATAGTAAATTTGAGAATTGTATGCTTGATTTGGGAGCAGGCAATGTTATACCTACTTTTGTTTATAATAACCTCTGTCTTGGTCCTTTGCAGCATACAGGTTTAATCATTCAATTGGCGAATAGGAGTAACGCTCGCCCCGCAGGCGTAGTCGAAGATGTTCTTGTTCAAGTTAACGATTTGATTTTTCCTACAGATTTTTATATTCTAGACATGGAAGGCGAAACAAAGTCCAGTAGAGCCCCCATCATTTTAGGCAGACCGTTCATGAAAACGGAAAAAACGAAAATTGATGTTGACGATGGAACCATGTCCATGGAGTTTAGTGACATTGTCGCAAAATTTAACATTTTTGATGCCATGAAACATCCTTTGGAGGAGCACTCCATTTTTCGTATTGAGCTGATTTCTGAATTAGTTGATGACACTTGTTCTGAATTATTTTCTCTTGATTTTCCATATTTATCTGGATTTGATGATGTTTACTCATGTTCTGATTGTACTGATACTAACGTGTGTGTTATATGTGCTGAGATTAATGCTGCTTTGCAGGCTGATATGTTTCCTACAGGTGAAGTTGTTGTCGATGAAGCTGTTTTTACAACTGATGCTCTTGACATCCTGGCTTCCCCAAACACTCCATCTACCGAGCAGCCCCCGTCCCTAGAGTTAAAAGCTCCATGAGAACCTAAAATATGCTTACTTGGAGAGTAACGAAAAACTCCCTGTTATTATTTCTTCTAACCTTAATTTCGATCAAGAACACAAGCTTTTGCAGGTTTTGAAGAAACACAAGAAGGCAATCGGGTGGACATTAGCTGACCTTCCAGGTATTAGTCCATCGATGTGCATGCACAAGATTTTACTTGAGGATGGATCCAAAACAGTAAGGCAGCCCCAAAGGAGGCTTAATCCTTTGATTCTTGATGTTGTTAAGAAAGAGATAACCAAACTCTTGCAAGCAGGTATCATTTATCATATCTCTGACAGTAAGTGGGTAAGCCCAGTGCAGGTTGTACCTAAGAAATCGGGACTTACAGTGGTTAAAAATGAAAAGAATGAACTTTTTCCCGTTAGAGTTCAGAATAGTTGGAGAGTTTGTATTGATTACAGAAGATTGAACCAGGCTACGAGAAAGGATCATTTTCCTTTATCGTTCATTGACCAAATGCTTGAACGACTAGCTGGTAAATTACATTATTGTTTTCTTGATGGTTTTTCAGGTTATTTTCAGATTCATATTGCATCGGAAGATCAAGAGAAGACCACTTTTACTTGTCCCTTCGGTACTTTTGCTTACAAGAGGATGCCTTTTGGTCTTTGCAACACTCCTGGCACTTTCCAGCGATGCATGATTAGCATTTTTGCTGATTTTATCGAAAATTGTATGGAAGTTTTTATGGATGATTTCACTGTTTATGGTTCTTCTTTTGATGCATGTTTGAGTAGTATGAATATGGTTTTAGAAAGATGCATCGAGACTAGCCTTGTTTTAAATTATGAAAAATTTCCATTTTATGGTTGAGCAGGGAATCGTTCTTGGTCACATAATTTCTGAAAAAGGAATTTCTGTTGACCCTGCTAAGATTGATGTGATTTCTACACTGCCTTACCCTTCTTGCGTTCACGAGATTCGTTCTTTTCTTGGTCATGCAGGTTTTTAAAGGCGTTTCATCAAGGATTTCAGCAAGATAGCTCTTCCACTGTCAAACGTTTTGAAGAATGACGTCACTTTCCACTTTGATGACAAATGCAAACAAGCGTTTGACTTCTTGAAGAAAGCATTGACATCCGCTCCCATAATCCAACCCCCTGACTGGACCCTCCCTTTTGAGCTTATGTGTGATGCTTCTAATTATGTTGTTGGGGCTGTCCTTGCACAAAGAGTTTAAAAAGCAAACAAGCTCCGTCACAATTCAAAGACATGTAAATATAGTCAAATTGATTTGGTACAAGAATATATGCATGACTTACAGTGTTTCCATCTACAACACACAAATTGATTTCACTTTTGATAGTAGCATCTGAAATTGCTTTGGCATTTGAAGTCTTAACCTTCACAGTGTCAAAGAAGCCAAGATCCGGAACTTCGAATCCAAGTTTCTTTAATCCAAGAGCAAACACACCGGCAAGACCATGAACCCTTTGTGCAATGGATTTAAGGCCTCCAGGTCCATGATATACATCATACATAGCAGCCATGTTTGCAAGCAGTGCCTAAACAAAACCAACCAGAATCAAACAAAATCCTCAACCACAATCTATTCTACTTTAAAGCTAACATATAATCAATTCTAAAATTTGTTAAAAGTGATAGTCATACGACACAAGATTTTGTGATCAAAACATAAATTACTTCACCATAAACTCACTTCAACTAAAATCAATCTTATAAAATCAATTCAGTTGGAAACAATTTTCGTTAGAGAACACAACACATACTAAGTTACCTGAGTAGTGCAAATGTTGCCGGTGGCCTTGTCTCTACGGATATGTTGCTCCCTAGTTTGCATAGCCATCCTCAAAGCTTGCTTTCTAGAAGAATCAACACTAACACCAATAATTCGTCCAGGCATCATCCTCTTATACTCTTGCAAAGTAGCCAAGAAAGCAGCATGAGGACCACCATAACCCATTGGAACACCGAATCTCTGAGCTGAACCAACAATGATATCAGCTCCAAACTCACCTGGAGGTTTCAACACAGTCAATCCAAACAGATCACTCGCCATAACAACCTTAACCTCATTAGCATGAGCCTTCTTAATAAACTCACCATAATCCAAAACCTTGCCTTCAGTACCAGGATACTGAACAAGAACACCACAAATATCACCAGATTTGTAATCAATATCCTTAAGATCTTTCACCACAACCTTGAGCTCAAATCCATCGGCTCTCGTCTGATATATATCAATGGTTTGCGGATGACAATTACTAGCAATAATAAAAGTTTTATTCTTACCCTTTTGAATATTATTACACATAAACATTGCTTCCGCAACATCAATACCATCATCAAGCAATGAAGCATTTGACATAGGCAAACTAGTAAGATAATAATCAAGGACTGAAAATTCAACAAAGATTCAAGACGACCTTGAGATATCTCAGCTTGATAAGGTGTATATTGTGTATACCAAGCAGGATTCTCCATGATGTTCCTCAAAATCACAGAAGGAACATGAGTGTTATGGCGTCTCGGAAATTTATCACTCGATTTTAACGCTTCCACAGAGATGGATCGAGATTGTGATGGATAACCAACACCGAGAAACCCACCACTTGCAACGGCAGCAACCTGTTGTTCTAACTCAGTCATTGTCTCCTCACCGGACTCGGGAATTGCTTTCACCGCCGATCGTGTAAACCGCTTGACCATCCCCACCTTACCATCGCCGATCTAGTAATTCGTTTTCATTATCGATCTAGTAATCCGTTTAAATAAAGGCCGTTTTTGAAACCTCTCGAAACTCACTCTTCAAACCATCACCAGACTCGCCGTCATCCCTACTTACCATTACACGAATTAAAACTGTTGTGGATTCCGATTCTGTCTTCACTGATACATTCATGAAGGGGTTTTGTGACAGAATTTGAGAGAAAGAGAAGACCGGAAAATTGAAAGATGCCGAGGGATTTAGAGGTTAAATTGGAGAAGGAATCATTAAAAAGGAATTGAAGGTCGAATTGAAGATGGTTGAGTTTAGGGTTTTGGGATTTTTCGGAAACCGTTTGCGAGAAGAAGGTGGGGTCCACAACTTTTTCTTCAATATTTTTTTAAAGCTTAAACATGATTTTAATCTATAATTTATAATTTGTAATGTATTTATAATCTCCATAAAACATTGTTACCAAAATTATTTTTAATAAAAGTTAATTATTTATATAATAAAACAGAAAATATTTTACTATTATTTTAGATAAAAATATTAAGCTACATTGTCATGGAAATTATAATAATTATAATAATTATTTATTAAATTAATTAATAAATTTGAAAAGGTTAGAAAATAAAAATGAAAGAAAAAAGTAGAAAATTAAAGGAATAAAAAAAATAGTGATTATGATTGGCTAAAGTAATTGCGACAGTTCGCCTTAACTGTCGCGAGTGTGGAAAGATGGTGGTTCTGTGGTAACTGTCGCATTATTTTATACAACATGCGTAAAAAATTTGCGACGGTTGGCTCAAACTGTCATAGTCTAGGAATAAGGACGGTTTTTTGATAGCTGTCGCAAAAAATCTACGACAGTTGACCCTAACTGTCGTGACAACCATCGCAATCCAGGAATAAGGACAGTTTTGTGATAACTGTCACAAATCAAGTGTCGTAAATCTCCTTTTTTCTTGTAGTGTGATCTTATTCCCATGTTCTATGCAGAATTGTTCCCAGCTTTATTGCAAAAAGGGCATATTCATACCAAGTCTCCACCAGTGGTGCCTAAAATCCTTCCTTACTGGTACATAGAAGATCAGTTTTGCCTATATCACCAAGGTGCGCCAGGCCACAACATTGAGAACTGTTATGGATTGAAGGCAGATATCCAGAGGTTGATCAAATGTGGAATTCTATCTTTCAAGGATTCCAACTCGAATGTACAAGACAACCCTCTACCACAACATGGGTCAGCTACTGTGAACATGGTTCAGGGATGTCCCATACTGTGTTTGACCTCAAGTATATTCGAGAATCTTTAGTCAGAATTCATGGTGAGTTAACTAGAATGGTTTTCTTCAATCATGAACATCACAACTATGTTGCTTGTTTTGTTTGTTCAATGAACTCTCGAGGCTGTCGCCTTGTGAGAGAAGATATTCAATACTTGTTGGATAGGAGGATTATTACAGTCATGTATAATAGAGATCTAGCTCCTATGGATGAAGATGAAAAAGTGTTCGTAATAGTGCCCCACTTAAAGGAAGTGGAACATATTGAAATTACTTATGACAGCAGGAAGCCTTATGTAACTCCTATAATCATTAATGTGCCTGGTCCAGTCCCCTATGCCTCCAATAGGGCGGTTCCATACAAATATAATGCCACGATGCTAGAGAATGGAAAATAGGCGCGTCTACCTATTTTGTCGTTGGTTGTTAACATTGCAGACATTAGCATAGTTACTAGAAGTGGTCAGGTTTACTCCTCAGCGCCTCCAAAGGAAAAAGAGATTTTGTTTGAACAACCAATTGTGAAGGAGTTGACTTTGGGGCTGTCCAGTGGGGCTGACTTCTCTTTCAAACATGACGAATTTTTGAAGCTGACCAAAAGAAGTGAATATAAGATTATGGATCAATTGCTGCAGACTCCTTCATTATCTTTGTGCTACAATTACTGATGAGTTGGAAGCCCATAGAGAGGCATTGCAGAAGGTACTATAACAAGCTTATGTCGATCACGATGTAATCATTGACCAATTTGATGGAATCGTATGTAATATCACCTCATGCAATAATCTTGGATTTTGTGAAGAAGAGCTCCCGGAGGAAGGGATAAAGCATAATATGGCGTTTCATACTTCTATGAATTACATGAAGGACGCATTATTCGGTGTGCTGGTTGATACTGGATCCTCGCTAAATGTAATGCCAAGAAATACTCTCGTAATATTATCTTACCAAGGAACACCTATGAGACCAAGTAACGTTATTGTCAAAGCTTTTGATGGATCAAGGAAGACTATGATCGATGAGGTAGACCTACCAATGACCATTGGACTTCAGGTTTTTCTAATCATGTTTCAAGTTATAAACATCCGTGCTACCTACAGTTGTCTATTGGGTAGGTCGTGGATATATGAGGCTGGGGCAGTTACATCTATGTTGCACCAGAAACTGAAGTATGTCTATGAAGGAAAGCTAGTTACAGTTTGTAGAGAGAGAGAGCTTTGGTGGTAAGCCATCTCTCTTCATTCTCTCATATTGATGCAGATGAGGAAGTGGTAACTCAGTTCTAAGATCTTGCAATTGATGTCGGTAGTACCCAGAAGAGTGGAATTCCTATTTCGTCTTTCAAGGATGCACAACGAGTTGTGAAAAGTGGTTCTCAGGAAGGGTGGGGGAAGGTGTTATCTTTGTCTGAAAATAAGAACAGGGAAGGTCTCAATTTCTCTCCTATTAATTCCAACAATCATGTTGCCAGAAGCTCTATTGTTCCACCAATTAAAGAAGTTTTCCGTAGTAGAGGGGCCATTCATCTACCCCATGTCAATGTTGTACTTGAAGATGACTCTGAAGGTTATATCTCGGATGGTTCTGAAAGCAAATTCATTCTTTATCAAGATTGGGAGCCTTACCTAGAGGATCCTAGCTATGGTCCTAAAATAGAAGATGCATATGTGCCCTTTTATTCCCCTAGACAAAGCTCAAAGAATGAAAGTATGAAGTCAATGCAATCATTGGAGAAGAGTCTGACGAGGACCTACCCAACTTCATGACGCCTAGAGGAGTCGCCCAAAATTGGAGTGTTGTTGATGTCCCTGTTATTATCCAATTATCAAAGTAATTGTCTGTTGTTTGTTTTTAATTTTCCGCTCTGCTCAAGGCGAAAGAGTTGTGGTGTGGGCTTATTTTAATAATTCCTTTTGCTCTGCCTAAGGAAAAGGTGATCTTGTGTTAGGGAATTTTGTTTGGAAAATTTCCATCATTAATAAAATCATCGTTTTGTGTTCCTATCTTTATGTTTTATCTTTTCTGCTTTTTCTGGAAAATGGTAATAATAAACAATAATCACTTTGCGTATTCTATGCACACACTTTCACTTCCTTAATTCTAAAATAAATCCATATCACATGCGCAGATTAATGCACGAACAAAACATCAAAAATAATGACCCATTGCCTTCTCCAAACTTTTAGTTTCATGTGTTTGAAGTCGAAGAAGAAGAATAAGAGATCCCTGAAGAGATTTCCCGATTGCTTGAAAATGAAGATAAAGCCATTCAGCCTCACAAAGAGCCCGTGGAGGTCATTAGTCTAGGTATAGAAGAAATATGTAAAGAGGTGAAAATTAGAGCTTTACTCCTGTCTGACGTGAAAGAAAGGTTGATTGAACTACTCAAGGAATATGTTGATGTGTTTTCTTGGTCGTACCAAGATATTCCTGGTCTCGATACTACTATAGTAGAGCATCATTTGCCTTTGAAACCAGAATGTTCGCCGGTCAAGCAGAAACTCAGAAGAACTTGTCCCAACATGGCTCTAAAGATTAAAGAAGAAGGTACATAAGCAAATCGACGCATGTTTTCTTGTTACATCTGAATATTCATAGTGGTTAGTCAATATCTTGCCTGTTCCAAAGAAGGACGGAAAAATTTGCATGTGCGTTGAGTACCGAGACTTGAATAAAGCCAGCCCAAAGGATGATTTTTCGCTACCTCATATTGACATGTTGGTGGATAGCACTGCAAGGTATGAGATATTCTCTTTCATGGATGGATTTTTAGGTTAAAATCAAACCAGGATGGCTCTCGAGGATAGAGAGAAGACATCATTCATTACGCCATGGGGGACCATTTATTACAGAGTTATGCCGTTCGGTCTGAAGAATTCTAGGGCAACATATCAGAGGCCTATGACTACTCTTTTCCATGATGTAATACATAAAGATATTGAGGTGTATGTAGACCACATGATAGCCAAGTCCAAGACTGAAGAAGACCATGTTGAGCATTTGTTGAAGTTGTTTCGTCGACTCAGGGAATACCAACTTTGTTTGAATCCTAACAAGTGTACATTTGGTGTTCGCTCAGGGAAGATTTTAAGTTTCATTGTTATCCAAAAGGGTATTGAAGTGGATCCTGATAAAGTTAAGGCCATACAAGAGATGCCAGCTCCCACTACAAAAAAACAGGTCAGAGGTTTCCTAGGACGTCTAAACTATATCTCCCGGTTTATATCTAACATGACTTCCACTTGTGAACCCATATTTAAGCTTCTCATAAAGGAACAAAGTTATATTTGAACTGAAGACTGTCAGAAAACATTCGATAGTATCAAAGAATATCTTCTTGAACCTCCTATTCTGATCCCTCCGGTTGAAGGAAGACCCTTGATCATGTATTTGACTGTTTTTGAAGACTCTATAGGATGTGTACTCGGTCAGCGAGACGATACGGGGAAACAAGAGCATGCTATTTATTATCTCAGTAAAAATTTTAACGATTGTGAATCTATATGCTCGAGAAGACTTATTATGCCTTAGCATGTGTAGCCCAGCGTTTACGTCAGTATATATTGAACCATACTACTTGGTTAATTTCTAAGATGGACCCAATCAAATAAAATTTTGAGAAACCCACTCTGACCGAGAGAATTTCCAGATGGAAGATGTTATTGTCAGAATATGATATTGAATACCACACTCAGAAGGCGATAAAGGGAAGTGTCTTAGCTGACTACTTAGCTCATCAACCTATCGAAGACCACCAGTATGTTGAGGATGATTTCCCCGATGAGGATGTGATGTATTTAAAAATGAAGAATTGTGAAGAACCCTTGTCAGACGAAGGACCTGAACCAGATTCTCAATGGGGTTTAATTTTTGATGGTGTCGTCAATGCCCATGGGAAAGGAATTGGGGCAATCATTGTGACTCCTCACAGATCCCATATCCCATTTACTTCCAAATATACCTTCAAGTGTACAAAAAATGAAGCTGAGTATGAGGCATGCATTATGGGCCTTGAAGAGGCAATAGACTTGAGAATCAAGAATTTGAACGTATACGGTGATTCTGCTGTAATAGTCTACCAAATCAAAAGAGAATGGGGAACCCGTCAATATAATTTGATTCCATATAGAGATTATGCAAGAAGACTACTCCCTTTCTTCAATAAAATTGAATTCCATCACATTCCCCGTGACGAGAATAGAATGGCAAATGCTTTGGCGACCTTGGCTTCTATGATTATGGTGAATTGATGGAATGACTATCCAAAGATTGATGTTATGCGTCTCGACAGGTCTGCTTATATATTTGCAATCGAAGATGTTAATGATGGTAAACCCTGATATTATGATATCGAGATGTTTCTCCGAAAGCAAGAGTACCCATATGAGGCATCTAACAAAGATAATAAGATGTTAAGAAGATTGGCTGGTGATTTTCTCTTGAGAAATGACGTACTGTACAAGAGGAATTTTGACATGGTCTTGCTAAGATGTGTTGACAAGCGGGAAGCAGACATGTTAATGACCAAAATTCATGAAGGATCCTTTGGCACTCATGCCAATGGACATGCTATGGCGAAGAAACTCTTGAGAGCAGGTTACTATTGGATAACGAGGGAATCTTATTGTTACAAGTTTGCTAAGAAGTTCCATAAGTGTTAAATCTATACTGACAAAATTCATGTACCTCCAACTCTCCTTAATGTTATTTCATCACCCTGGTCGTTCTTCATGTGAGGCATTGATATGATTGACATGATAGAGCCAAAAGCGTCCAATGGACGCCATTTTATTCTAGTATTGATTGATTACTTCACCGAATGGGCCGAATCCGCCTCCTATGAGAATGTTACCAGACAGGTGGTTTTCAGGTTCATCAAGAACTAACTCATCTGCAGATATGGGATGCCAAGTAAAATCATCACTAATAATGGGTCCAACTTGAATAATAGAATGATGAAAGAGCTATGTAAATAATTCAAGATTGAGCATCATAATTCTTCTCTTTACCGACCTAAGATGAATGGGGCTGTTGAGGCTGCTAACAAGAACATAAAAAAGATTATTCAGAAAATGGTTGTCAGTATAAGGACTGGCATGAGATGCTCCCGTTCGCTTTACATGGATATCGTACTTCGGTACGCACGTCGGCAAAGGCAACTCCCTTTTCACTTGTTTACGATATAGAAGTTATACTCCTAGTAGAAGTTGAGATTCCTTCTATGCAAGTACTGATGGAAGCGAAGCTCTCGGAGGCTGAATGGTGTCAAAGTAGATATGACCAATTGAATTTGATTGAAGAAAAGAGGATGACAACTTTATGCCATGACCAACGGTACTAACAGAGGATGAAGAAGGCATTCGATAAGAAGGTTCGACCACGTGAATTCAAAGTGGGAGACCTTGTACTTAAGAAAATCCAATTTTTCCTCACTAGTTCCAGAGGAAAGTGGACTCCGAACTATTATGGTCTATACGTTGTCAAAAAAAGTTTTCTTAGGAGGTGCTATGATGTTAGCAACTATGGATGGAGAAGAAATCACTCGTCCAGTGAATATGGATATAGTCAAAAAGTATTACTCCTAAGAATGGAGAAAATGGTCCAGTTTGAATTACTACTATCTGAGACTCATCAGTCAAAGTTGCAGAGGCTTAGAACATAGGCAATTCCAAGTTGCTTAGGAAGATAGCGGTTATTATTCCTTGATGTAACTGTTTATATTATTATTATTATTATTATTATTATTATTATTATTATTATTATTATTATTATTATTATTATTATTATTATTATTATTATTATTATTATTATCATTTTCCAACATTGTAATAATATATGGAGTCATGCCCTTTGTTGACCACCATTCAATAAACGAGATTCGAGTTTTGTTGGCATCTTTTACCTTCTTTCTATCTTTGCAAAATGTTTTATTTTTATAGCAGTTTTTCTGAACAATTTTAAATCTTTTTCTAACTCTTTTTGTGTGTATATTACTTTGATATATGAATATTGAATGGATATTCACAATAAAGGGTAGACTTTAAGATATAGGATTACATTATCTTCAGACTCTAAGAAAGTTTCTATGAGGATTCCCCAGTGACCTAGAAATTTCAGTGAGTTTCCCTAGCTTTAAACTCCCTAGTGGAATAGATGTCACCTCACTCCTCGACGGATTTTCTTAAAATTTCAACCTCCCTCAATGAAGGGGATGTTTATTTCATCCATATGAGGTCTCAACTCTAACAATCTGCAGCTACAACTTCGATCCAAGATTCCCCAATGAAGTGGATATATATTTTATCCCATGAAAGACCTCAGTCCTAGTATCCCCATACAACTCTAGTAAGAGTCTCTCAAGTGAAGCAGATATTTATTTTATTCTTGAAGCCTCTCCAATCATGAGTTTGATCTTTTCCAAGTGGATCACTCTAATCTCCAATAGAGTAACCAAATTCATCTTGACAATCCTTCAAGAGGAGTCAGGATGTTATATCCCCAAGAGGAATAATCCTTTTCCTAGAGAAGTTTTGAAGCCTTGAAGCGGGAATGTGGTCCCAGATGGGGTTTTCCTTTCATCTCCAATGATGCTTCTATCTTTTGAAGATTGACCGAGTTTCCTTGTCGGGATGTTTATTTTGGCTTCAGACTCTTCTTCTTTTCGTTTGTTTTGTTTGCATGAGCAGGAGCATAAGCATATCATATAGATACATGACATTTGCATTTTACATCTTTGTGTTTGTTCGTTCTTTCACTTTGGATGTGTTTATCTCCAAGTGACTGAGATTTTTTTCATCCTCCAAGTAGAGTCGTCAGCCCTAAGCAGAGAAAGCACAACATTTCGAAATTCCCCACTAAGTTTGATCCTCGTGGAAGACGATTACTTTAGTTTTCTTTTCCATTTTCGGATAAAGATGAACCAGTTGAGTTTATCCCTCATTGGATGGAGTCTTGCTTGACCGTTTCTCTTCATTTATTTCCTGAATTGAACTTTGGTCCTTGACAATCAATTTTGAACCTCTCTGGGCTGTTAAACCTAGATTGAACGTGCATTTATCTTGCACTTTGTCTCCCCGGGAAGAATCTGTTTGAAGATCACCATTGAAGACAAAAAATTTCTCTAGCGATGTTACAACACTTTCTCAGCAATTTATACCCAGACAACAAAAGGCGGCTCTTTATTTGGGCAGTTTGTTTCATTCTTAGGTTTTCTATTTGGATAACAAATGATAGTCTCCTCAAGACAATTTGTCTATTCTCAATAAGATTATCAGGATTATCAACTTGTCCTTCATCAAATGGCATCTCTCTGGAAATCCGTCAGAGACGTTTTATTGAAGATTCCACATTTGTTTCTCTTTATTTGAGAATTCCCGTTACAAGAATGTTATTTTACTACAACAATAATGCTTCTCAGGGATGTTTTCCCCAATGAGTCTATTATACAAAGTTAATTCCATCAAATGGCATCCTTCCGAGAAGTTTGGTGAAAATTCTTGCAGTTGACCTTTCTCTTTATTTGAGAAGATATGTTCTACAGATCAAGCAGCCTGCATCTCTTTCGAAGATTCCTGGTGATTTTTTTCCTAATCTCCAACAAGTTATGGATTTCCTCTGAAGTCTTCAATCTCCAGTGGTATTCTTATTCCCTATGAAGATACTTTCCATAGGTATTTCGTCATTCAAGGAAGAAACTGAGACCCGTTCATGGCATACAACCTTGAAGCGTGGGGAGGTTTATTTTACCCTTTTCAAGTAAAAGAAGAAACTGAGACCCGTCCATGGTATACAACCTTGAAGCGTGGGGAGGTTTATTTTACCCTTTCTAAATGAATAATTTAGTTAAAGACGAAGCTGAATCATGTTTCGATCATAGAAGCTTATTTTGGTTATTATCTTTGCTTAGGCTATCATATGCTTGATAGTAGATAATATATCATACATTTTGGGCAGATACCTTTGCTTAGGCTACCAGATTTGGTAGTAGAATATCTTTCCTTTTGTATTTATCTTTGCTCAGGCTATCATATGTTTGATAATATGTAGCACACCTTTCTTTGGGTCAGACACCTTTGATTAGGCTACCATGTTTGGTAGTAGGTGGTATCTTCTTTTCATGTTTACCTTTGCTTAGGCTATCATATGAATGATAGCAGGTGACATGCATTTCTTTATTTCAACTGGATTCCTTTCTTAGGCTACCGTCTATTGGTAGTAGGTTATCCATCCTTTCAAGTTTCTCGCCCGTTGTTTAAGTTACCATATTCCTGATAATAAGAACTACACCTTTTATTGTTATTGGAAATACCATATGTGTAAGCTATCCCCAGTGGTGGTTGTTTGTCTCCTTCCCCAGTGGAGTTGAATCTTTCCTCACGGGGTCTTGCTTTGCTGAGTTTGTTCCTCGTCGGTTTCTCCTTTCTGTGCTTCAATGTTTTTCGTATACAGTTATCTCTGTGGCATCATTCCCCACAAGATCTCAGTCTTGCAATCATATCATTTCATGTCATATCATGTGCATCTTGTGGCATCTTAAGGCCAAAATTTGTGTATGTTTATATTTAAGTCTCTCCTATCTCTTCGAGACAAAGATCTTAATATCCATATCTCTGGATAAAAGAAACTTAAATAGGGTCATCTGTCACACCCTAATTTAAACCCTAAGACCCCACCTCTTTATGCATAATCTCACATAACATATTCATGTCATACGATTTTTTTTGCGCGCATTGCTTTTTTACAATTAACAAGCTTGTGCAGGAGCATTAATCTCAAGCACCTCTTTGTTTAAGTCAAGTACTTCAGGACGTGACCATCAATTTCTGTTCTCAAAGACCATAAGGTTTCTAGTGACTTTTTTTCCTTTAAGATTTCTCATAGGCTTTCTCGAGGAGGATTAGGGTGTACCCTCATTTTTAAAGGTTTCTAAGGATATGATCCGTGTATTAAGTTTCACCATTATCTAAGTCTCTGGCTGTGCAAATAACAAAGATTCAAATTAAGCCCAAGCAATAAGTTTTCAAAGAAAGATTCAAGACTCATGTTATTTACAAGGGTTAACTTGATTCATTACTCCTTCTTGTAAACCTCAAGCCTATGTTCAAGTTTCTCTTTTATTTTATTTTTTTAAAAGAGGGGGATTCTTATGTGTACCCACAACTTGAGATCTTATTGAGATTATTTCGTAAATCATCACGAGAAGCTTTATTCAAAGGGAGTATTGACATAATCTTAGAAGAGTGAATTCCATAAGATACAAGACCTTAATACAAGCTGGCACGAAAATTCAAAAATAAAATTTTGAGGATCTACGATATTAGTCCAAATTCAAAGACACAAAAGAGGGAGGCCTAAGGAGCTCATCAACAACAAGTAAGGGTGTGATGGTCACAACGTATTTTTTATTGCATTTTTGACCATGTTCTTCCGAGGATTACCCCTCACGTCAAGCACAAGTTTCCAACACGTCTTTCATTCTTAGGCCTTACAAATCTGGATTGATGAATATTCCACATGACAAACTCAAATGTAAGTCATCTAAGAGATCAAGAATTTTGAGATACCATTTCATTTCAAAGTCAAAACAAATTTTATAAACACAAAATCCAAAATGATTCAAGAATAATTTACAAGACAAGTTTAACCGAGGTACTAGTTTACAAATTAAAACAAAAGAGGCGTTGAATTGTTACAAAATAATGAGTCTTGGACGAGATTTAATAAGGATATAGAATTCTACAAAAGCCTAAAACAATAGGGCTGTGAGGACTTTCTGTAACACCTCAAATTTATTGGAATATTTATTTGATTTATTTAAATATGAATATTCACATTTTTGGTGATTTTCGGTGGTTGGTGTGAATATTGAAAATTATGGATTTTGAGTTATTTATTTAAATAATAGTATATAATATGAATATATTGGTATTATTATTAATTTAAATATATATAAGTGAATTAAGGGCAAAGTGGACATTTTAGGAGGAGTTAGTGACGGTGAAGTTGGAAAGCCCAATTTTAAGGCCCAAAGTTTGGTTTACAAAAAGGAATTTTGAGGAAATTAGGGTTCATTCTTGTTAGACTGTCAAAAGGGAAGAAATAAAGTTCAGGGCTCTAAGGAAGAGGATTGAGGCAAGGCTTCGCGAGGTTTCCAAGAATTAAGGAGAAAGGCTTAGAGTCGAAATTAAGGTATGGGGAGTATTGCCTTCATTGTTTTCAATATGTGATTCAATGTGTTTAAAGTTGATTTAAGGGTTTAGAAACTTTTGGGTATTGGATTGTTGTTGCCTTTCTGGTGAGTTTAATGAGTTTGAGAGATTTGAACTGATGGTCTGATAGGTTTGAGGCTGATTTAGGAGTAAGAGAAATTAGGCCTTCGTGGCCAAAATCTATTGTTGAGGTTTTAACCGTATAGGGTAATTGATTATGAGCACTTTAATGACTTTGGGGTATTTGTAAGAAATTATGGGAATTGTAGGCGTAAATATGATACGGGATTGACCTAATAAGTCGTAGATTTTTTGCCTTTATCGCCGTAATACCTTAGGAATGATTTAGGGATGTTTTTAGGGCATTGAGGAAGGAAATAGTAGAGGTTTTTAGGCTGGTTTTGGTGCTAGTGCATAATAGCGATTTGCTGTAATCGTGAGTTCGCATAGGGAAGAATCCTTCGCACAACGAACATTCGCCCCAGACTTTCACAACGAACTTTCTAGAGAACGTAGCAGAGTTTCGCAAATTCTAATATGGTGAAGTGATGTCTTGATGTTTTGATCTTGTGATTTCTTTGATGAATTACCATGAGTATGTCTATGATTCTTCTGAGATTAATACATGATTGTATGATGATTCCTATGAGTAACGATGATGAGTTATGATGTTGATTTCATGAGTTTTTATGATTCTATGATGATATGATTATTATGATGATTTTGATGAATGATGATGCACCTAATGAGTTTATTATGAGGACGATATTGGTGTGTACATTATGCATTCATATGCATTCCGGACTTCGGTCTTGGACCTTGATTTTTGTGGCTTCAGTCCCATTGTGCGGATGTGAGGTATTTTTTTATGCTCCGGTTCTCGTGTAAAATCGATTCTACTGTTGTGGATCTATGGAGGATTGATGTCCCAGTGTCCATTGAATTTTTTTGATTGGTACCACATGCATGAGTCTTGTTGCATTTGCATTTATGTGACAATTTGGTGTAATTTATAATGTTGTGGCCTTTGATGTTCCTCGATGATTATGATGATGTTGAATATGAAAATGATGCTATTTTATATATTGATTCCTATATTGATTATTAAGAATTGTTTTACTCACTCTGCCTATTTGAATGTTGCCTCCACGTGGGTAACGTGCAGATGACCAAGTTTAGCCGTGGATGTCGTCGAGGACTTTTTGAAGTTTTTGGGTCGTTGGCCATTGTGGTTGACTTAGAGGGTCTTGCTCTAATAGTGTAACATCGGTTTGGGGTCTTTTAAGTTGAACCATGTTTTATTGATTATTGTTATTTTGATTATGTTGCTGCACAAGGAAAACTTTGGATTTTTGCCTTTTTGAGTTCCGCTGCCTTTTGAGTAATTTTGGGAAAACCCGTTGTTTACGGAGCATTGACTATATTTTGAATTATTGAGAAATGTGCGCCTTTTTGAGATGATTTTATTGCGTTCAATATTTTACTCTTATAAATATGATTGATTTGTCATTATATTTGTGGGGTAGAAAAGGGTGTTACATTAGTGGTATCAGTGCAGGTTGGTTTGTCCGACCAAGTTTTTATGTTGCTAGTCCCCTATCAGTCAATAGTGTGAGGACACTGTTGGATGAGTTGTTTTCTTCTAACCATGTTGGTGGTTGTAGATGGCTGGAAGAAATGATCGTGCTATTGCTGATGCACTAGAATCGCTTGCCTAAGTGATGGCCCCTTAATGGTGGACCTCTAGATGAGTTTCGTGCTTTGGGAAAGTTCTAGAGGAACTATCCACCGACTTTTATGGGCACTCATGATCCCGATGGTGCGTAGAAGTGGCTGAAAGTGATTGAGAAGATTTTCTGGGTTATGGGGTGCACTGATGCTCAGTAGGTGCAGTTTGGTACGCATATGCTAGCAGAGGAAGCTAAGGACTGGTAGGATAACAATCGTCAGAGATTAGGAGGTGTTGGTATTGCAATAACTTGGACTGTGTTTAAGGAAGAATTTTTGAGGAAGTATTTTCCTAAAGATGTTCGGGGCAAGAAAGAGGTGGAATTCTTGAGCTGAAGCAAGGGAATATGACTGTGGCTGAGTATGCGACAAAGTTTGAGGCTTTAGTGAAGTTTTGTCCGCATTACAATCGTGCTGATGCAAAGATGTTGAAGTGTTTCAAGTTCAAGAATGGATTGAGACCAGAGATTAAGCAGGGAATTGGGTACCAGCAGATTCATCGGTTTGCAGAATTGATGGACAAGAGTAGAATTTTTGATGAGGATAGCCGAGCTTGATCTACTCACTACAAGCAACTGAGTGAGAAGAAAGAGAAAAGACAATATAGAGGGAAACTGTATGTGACTTCTGGTGATAAAGGGAAGCAGAAGACTTCAGATGGGAAAAAGTCAAGTGGGGGAGCGGCTACTGCTCCAAGCAAGTGTCATAAGTGTGGCGAGCAAGGTCACCGTGCTGAAGTTTGTAAGGTGCTAAGATGTCATCGTTGTGGCAAGAGAGGTCATAGAGTTACTGACTGCAAAGATGAAGATCCGACTTGCTTCAATTATGGAGAGAAGGGTCATATTAGTACCTAGTTCCGAAAGCCGAAGAAGACTGCTACTGCTGCTCAGACGAATGATAGACTGTTTGCTTTGAGCGGTGCAGAAGGACCTAAGACGGATAACTTGATCAGAGGTACTTGCTTTATTAATGATGTTGAATTGATTTCTATGATTGATACTGGTACTACCCATTCATTTATTTCTCTTGAATGTGCTGCGAGATTGAATTTGAAATTATCTTCTATGGTTGGGAGTTTGGTTATCGATACCTCGACTAATGGTTCTGTGACTACTGCATTAATCTGTTTGAGCTGCCCTTTGACTATTTATGATAAGAATTTTATGATGGACTTGGTCTGTCTACCTTTGCATCGAATTGATGTTATTCTTGGAATGAACTGGTTGGAGTTTAATTGTGTTCATATCGATTGTTACAGCAAGACTGTGAGGTTACCAGAGTTTGGTTATTGTGGAGAGCTGATCTTTGTATTGGCTAAGCAAGTAGAAGAACTCTTAGAAGATGAGGCTCAGATGTTTGCATTGTTTGCATCACTTCAAGTTGATTATGAAGTAGTGAGCGCGGAGCTACTGGTTGTTTGGGAATTTCCAAAAATGGTTCCAGGCGACGTGAGTGACTTACCTCCTGAGCGTGAGGTAGAGTTTATTGTTTATGTGATACCGGGCACTAGTCCTGTGCCGATGGCTCCTTATCAGATTATTGCATCTGAGTTGGGAGAATTGAAGAAACAATTGGAATAGCTGCTTGAGAAGAATTTTATTCGACCGAGTGTTTCTCCGTGGGGTGCTCCTATGTTGTTGGTGAGGAAGAAAGACGGTAGCATGAGATTGTATGTGGATTATCGACAGTTGAATAAAGTGAAGATCAAGAATAAGTATCCACTTTAGAGGATTTACGATTTGATGGATCAATTGGTGGGTGCTTGTGTGTTCATCAAGATTGATTTGAGGTCTGGTTATCATCAGATTCACGTTAAGCCTGATGATATTTCGAAGACAGCATTCAGGACAAGGTGTGGTCATTATGAATATACGGTGATGTCGTTTGGTGTATCTAATGCACCTGTTGTATTCATGGAGTATATGAATAGGATTTTTCATCCTTATTTGGATCAATTTTGGGTAGTATTCATCGATGATATCTTGATATGTTCGAAACCCGAGGAAGAACATGTGCAACATCTAAGAGTTGTATTGCAGGTTTTGAGGGACAACAAGTTTTATGCCAAGTTGTCCAAGTGTGATTTTTGGTTGAAGGAAGTGAGTTTCCTTGGCCATGTGATTTCTAGTGGAGGAATTGTTGTTGATCCATCAAAAGTTGATGCTGTGTTGCAGTGGGACACTCTGAAGTCTGCTACTGAGATTCGAAGTTTCCTTAGGTTGGCTGGTTATTATCGTAGGTTTATAGAATGCTTTTCAAAGTTAGCACTGCCATTGACTCAGTTGACGCGGAAGGGTCAAGCTTATGTGTGGAATGTTGCATGTGAGAATAGTTTTGTAGAACTCAAGAAAAAGTTGACAAGTGCTCCAGTGTTGATCTTGCCAAATCCGAGTGAGTCTTTTGTAGTGTAGTGTGATGCATTGAAGACGATTCTTGGTGGCGTATTGATACAGAATGGTCAGGTCGTTGCTTATGCTTCTAGACAACTAAAGGTTCATGAAAGGAATTATCCTACGCATGACTTAGAGTTGGTTATGGCGGTGTTTGTGTTGAAAGTTTGGAGACATTATCTTTTTGGGTCCAGGTTCGAAGTGTTCAATGATCACAAGAGCCTGAAGTATTTGTTTGATCAGAAAGAGTCGAGTATGAGGCAAAGGAGATGGCTTGAAATTTTGAAGGATTATGATTTTGAATTGAGTTACCACCCTGGTAAAGCTAATGTTATGGCTGATGCGTTAAGTAGGAATTCCTTGCATATGTCGATGCTTATGGTTTGAGAGTTAGGACTGATTGGACAATTCAGAGATATGAGTCTAGTGTGTGAAGAGACTCCTAATAGTGTGAAGTTGGGTATGTTGAAGATGACTAGTGGTATTCTCCAAGAAATAAGATAAGGTCAAAAATCTGATTTGAGTTTAGTGGATCGTCTCACGTTAATCAACCAAGGTAACGGGGGTGATTTTCGAGTCGATGAGAACAGTGTGCTGAGGTTCAGAGATAGAGTGTGTGTTCCAGATGTGCCAGAAATTAAGAAGAGTATTCTTGAGGAAGGTCACAAAAGTGGGTGAAGTATTCATCCGAGTGCCAAAAAGATGTATCAAGGCTTGAAGAAATTGTTTTGGTGGCCAGGGATGAAGATGGAAGTGGCTGAGTTTGTGTACGCATAATTGACTTGTCAGAAGTCGGAGATTGAACATCAAAGATCGTCGGGTCTGATGCAACCGTTAAATATTCAAGAGTTGAAATGGGATAGCATTTCTATGGATTTTGTGTCAGGTCTACCAAAGACTTTGAAGGGATATGATTCAATTTGGGTGATTGTCGATAGATTGACCAAATCGACTCATTTTATACCGATGAGGATCAATTATTCGTTGCAAAAGCTGGCCAAATTGTATATTGATGAGATTGTGAAACTGCATGGTATTTCTTCAAGTATTGCGTCTGATAGAGATCCGAGATTTACATCGAGGTTCTGGGAGAGCTTGTAGACAACTTTGGGTACTAAGTTGAGGTTGAGTTCTGCTTATCATCCGTAGACGGATGGACAGACAGAGAGAACTATCTAGTCTTTAGAGGATTTGCTGAGAGCTTGTGTGTTGGATCAAGGTGGATCATGGGATAGTCATTTGCCGTTGATTGAGTTTACCTACAACAATATTTACCATTCTAGTATAGGAATGGCACTGTATGAGGCATTGTATGGTAAGAGATGTAGAATTTCTTTGCGTTGGTATGAATCAGGCGAGAGTCTTATACTCGGACCTGAGATTGTGCAAGAGACGACTGAAACGATCAAGATGATCCAAGAAAAGATGAAAGCATCGCATAGTCGTCAAAAGAGTTACCATGATAAGAGAAGGAACACACTTGAGTTCCATGAAGAAGATCACGTGTTTTTTAGAGTTACGCCGGTAACTGGTGTTGGCCGAGCTTTGAAGTCCAGAAAGGTCACACCGCGTTTTGTTGGTCTGTATTAAATTTCGCAGAGGGTGGGAGAAGTAGCATATCTGAAATTCAGGCAAGCACGCGATGAATGTTATCACGGATGTTATAACATCCACTGTAACACAAACTGTTGGAGTAATTAAAATGTTGTAAAGAGAAGCAGTAAATAACACAGTAATTGTTCACGCAGTTCAGTGTCAATAACACTTACATCTGGGGGCCACCAAGCCAGGGAGGAAATTCACTATCAGTAGAATTAATTCAGAGTCAAACACTCAGCTTGCACTCTTCACTTAAAACCTACCCAATGACACTTTAGCCTAGAGACCTCTAGACCTGAGTATACCCACCCACTCCCCCTCAATCACCTCAGTGATATCAACACACAATTACAGAACAGTTATGGAGATACACTCCAAAAGCACACCTTGATCTTACATCACAGCTTTGATCAAGTGACACACACTCTTGCTTAACGACTTTGAGTGACACAACAACTTAGAACCTACCTAACCAATGTAGCATATAGTTGCTTGGTGTACAAGTATTCCTAAGACATACTACACACGTGAAGAACATAACTTCTTCACTCACAAGGACTCTTAGTATGCACTCTCTAATCTTCTGTCAAGAGCTGATCTTCTAGTGTTGCTCCTTTTGTTATTTATAGCAGCAGTTAGTCCTTGGGTCTTGGTGCAGAAATTAGGTTTACCCAAACCTCTCTTCAAAAATCTGCACTTACCACTTAGGTCAGGTACATTTAATTTTGCCAGGGCTTCTAAAATGTTTCCTGACTTCCAGCTTGAGCTTCTATAAAGTTTCCTTAATTCTAGCCTGAGCTTCCTCATTCTGAATAATAAAAAAAAAAAAAAACTCTATGCGCTTGATGCCATACAATCAATGTTATGACATTAAGTCATGACATCCAACTCAACTTACTGCTTACCCTGCATATTGTGTGTCACATCATTAATTATGATATCCATACACACTCTAATGTTTTACCATAAAATGCACCCATTCTGAAGCACTTACAAACTCCCCATTTGGCAAATTTTTGGCTAAAACACCCTGTTAACAGAGTTTACAAGCAGCAGAAGTATAACATATAACCTTTTATGCAGGTAAGCTACTAACACCCTAGTAGAGTTGTTTATATTCACACAATTAGCTCTCAGCTTCTCAGGATCAACCTGTCAATCACTATAGCCATCTGTTAGTAAGCACTACAAATGTCACAGAGTTTTGAGTAACATACTGAGTTACTCCCCATCCACTGATGCACATTACATCAGCTGGGCACAACCTGCACATCTTGCAGTCACATACAAAACATTCAACCTGTTCTGCATGTCATGACATTCAGGATAACATCCCGAAGTCACACACTCCTGTGCTACTCCCCCTGAAGAGATGCACTACACTCACATTCTGCTACTATCTTGCATACACACACATACACTCCCAAGTAGCAGCTGGGAGCTCACATAGCTAACATACATTCCTACGCAAACTGGAAACTAGGACTTCATACAATACTAACAGCATCAGCTGTTATCACACATACATACTTGCTCTAGCAGCACAAGCAAGTCTTCAACCTCTTCTTCAACCTGCTGTTATCTAACAATACTCTCTCCCCCTTTTTAGCCATAAATTAAGATCCAACTAATAAACTAGCATAAATCATAATGTGTAACATTACAAATGTTTGGGAATTAAAACAAATTGTTCATTAAGAGCATCACAAGTGCTATCACAAAAACAAAAAATCTCAATCAGCAAAGTTCAAAACAGCAGCACACTTTAGCACCTCAGTAGCAGACTGAGTCACATAGCAGCCTATCAAGATATCACTCTTCCTCATAAGAGGAACTGGAGTCGCTGTCATCCAGATCAGATAACGAAAGATCCTGGTTTCTGTCACACGAGTCTTCCTCTGGCATATCTGAATCGTGAGGTGGATCCATGCGAGCTAGGGGAACGGTGATGCCCCGAAATGGCAGTCCTCTTTTGAGTATATCTTCGACAATTTTCCCAATGGATTTGTCCACGTATGTCAAGCCTTCCCTGTTGCTGATTCGCCTAAGTTCTTCATCAGTGGGTGGAGGATACTTGCATTTGGGTTCTTCACTAGTGGGAGGGTCACTTTTTGAAAATTTGGAAGGAGTCTTGGATGAAGAGGCGTCATGATGGAATGACATCTTATTGTTGCGTGCTGACAGAGAATCCTGTGGAGTGAGGGATACAAAGAAGATTGTATGCACGTTTGTGTGAAATGGAGAGCTTTTATGGTCAAGGTCTTGGACTACATTGAAGTTTTAAAACTCTCATGAGCCAGTAATTCCTATGCGTCCTCATACATGTACATACCCAATTTTCCTCTCAAATTCTCAAATTGAGCATCATCTAGAGCCTTTGTAAAAATTCCAGCCAACTGTAGTTCTGTGGACACATGTTCCAAGGCGATCACTTTATCTTCCACAAGGTCTCTTATGAAGTGATGTCTTATATCAATATGCTTAGTTCTGCTATGCTGAATTGGTTTCTTGGAGATATTGATAGCACTAAGATTGTCACAATACAATGTCATGACATCCTGTGAGACATTGTATTTTGTCAGCATTTGCTTCATCCAGACCAGCTGAGAACAACTATTGCCAGCTGCTATGTATTTAGCTTCTGCAGTGGACAATGAAACACAGTTTTGCTTTATGCTAAACCATGATATGAGATTATTCCCCAAGAAGAAACATCCACCAGAGGTGCTCTTTCTATCATCAGCACTGCCAACCCAGTTAGCATCACAATACCCAGATATAGTGGGATTACATCCATGAGAGTAAAGTATACCATAATTACAGGTACAATTCACATATTTAAGAATCCTTTTGACTTGATTTATGTGGCTCACTTTAGGATCTGCTTGATATCTAGCACATACACCAACTGCAAAAGCAATATCAGGTCTGCTGGCTGTTAGATACAACAGGCTACCAATCATGCTTCTGTACAGGCTTTGATCAACACTAGTACCACTTTCATCTTTTGATAACTTCAGATGAGTGGGTGCAGGTGTTCTTTTATGACCAGCCTTATCCATCCCAAACTTTTTGACTATGCTTTTGGTATATTTACTTTGGGAGATAAATATAGAATCATCCATTTGCTTGACTTGCAAACCAAGGAAATAGGTTAATTCTCCATACATGCTCATTTCAAGCTCAGATTGCATGTGATTGACAAATTGTTTCAGCATTTTTTTTGACATTCCTCCAAACACTATGTCATCCACATAGATATGTGCAATCATATTTTACCATCTTCATCCTTTATAAACAGGGTCTTATCTATCCCTCCTTTCCTGTATCCATTTGTAGTAAGAAATTCAGTCAATCTCTCATACCATACTCTAGGGGCTTGTTTCAATCCATACAGTGCCTTCCTTAACTTGTATACATGGTCTATCAAGTTAGGATCCTCAAATCCCTTGGGTTGTGCTACATATACTTCCCCATTTAGATATCCATTCAGAAATGCACTTTTCACATCCATTTGGAATAGTTTGAATTTTAGAGTGCAGGCAATTCCTAACAGTAGCCTGATGGACTCAAGTCTTGCAACTGATGCAAAGGTTTCATCAAAATCAATTCCTTCTACTTAAGTATACCCCTGTGCCACCAGTCTAGCCTTATTTTTGACTACAATTCCTTGCTCATCTGATTTGTTCTTGTAAATCCATTTGGTGCCAATGATGTTTGTTCCCTCAGGTCTTGGCACCAGTTCCCATACTTCATGCCTTTTAAACTGTTCCAATTCATCTTCCATGGCCTTGATCCAATATTCATCAGTTAAGGCTTCCTTCACATTTTTGGGTTCAATCTTGGATACAGAACATGAACTTGAGATGATTTCTCTAGCTCGGGTCCTTACACCACTGGTGGGGTCTCAAATGATAAGATCTTTGGGGTGATATTTCAAGATCCTGATGGAGGGATCTTTGTTGGGAATTTCAGATACAGAGTCTGGCTGTCCATTTAGAACCTCTTCAGTATTGACCACGTCCTCAGTAGGTGTCTCAAGGAATGTTTCAACATCCTCAATGACATTGGGTTCTTCAAGTTGATCATCAATGATAACATTAATGGATTCCATCAAGATTTTTGTTCTGGAGTTGTATACTCTATAAGCTCTGCTGTTGATAGAGTATTGCAGGAAAATGCCTTCATCACTTTTGGGATCCATTTTCCTCCTTTGTTCATGATTTGTCAAGATGTAACACTTGCTCCCAAAAACATGAAAGTATTTCACTGTTGGCTTTCTTCCTTTACACATTTCATACAGGATGGGAGAAGTTCCTTTTCTCAAGGTTACTCTGTTGTGAACATAGCAGGATGTGTTCATAGCCTCAGCCCAAAAATGCATAGGTAATTTCTTTGCATGAATCATAGCCCTGGCAGATTCTTGGATAGTTTTGTTTTTTCTTTCCACTACTCCATTTTGCTGAGGTGTAATGGGAGAGGAGAACTCATGACTGATCCCTTCAGAAGAGCAAAATTATGCAAATTTAGAGTTTTCAAACTCCTTACCATGATCACTTCTTATTCTGACCACACCATATTCCTTTTCTCTTTGAAGTTTCAGACACAACTCTTTAAATACTTCAAATACATCTAACTTTTACCTGATGAAGCTTATCCAGGTCTATCTGAAGTAGTCATCAAAAACTACATAGGCATACCTTTTACCACAAATACTTTCTACTTGCATTGGTCCCATCAAGTTCATGTGCAATAGTTCCAGACCTCTGGAGGTAGTCATGTGTCCAACCCTTGGATGAGATGTCTTGGTTTGTTTACCTACTTGACATTCACCACATAGCTTTCCTTCATCTATAGTTAGTTTTGGGATTCCTCTCACATCCTCCTTGGAGATGATCTTCTTCATTCCTCTTAGATGAAGATGCCCAAGTTTTTGATGCCACAATTTTACTACCTTTTCTTCTCTGGCCATAAAGCATACTGTGGATCTACTAGAGTCCTTGGGCTCCCATAAGTAGCAGTTGTCCTTAGATCTAACCCCTTTTATAACTTCTTTATTATCACCATTTGTGACCACACATTCTCCTTCAGTGAACTTCACACTTAGCCCTTGATCACAGAGCTGACTAATGCTAATCAAGTTAGCAGCCAATCCTTTTACCAGCAGTACATTGTCTAGGTTAGGAACTCCAGGACAGTCTAGTTTCCCAACCCCTTTGATTTCTCCTTTTGCACCATCACCAAAGGTCACATAACTAGTGGAATGAGGTTTGATGTCCACCAACAGGTTCTTTATTCCAGTCATGTGCTTGGAGCAACCACTATCAAAGTACCAGTCTTCTTTAGCTGACACTCTTAGGGAGGTGTGAGCTATCAGACTAACCTCCTTTGCCACCCATTGTTGCTTCTTGACATGAGTACTTTGATGAGTGCGGCTAGGGTATCCATGCAACCTAAAGCAAAAATGCTTCAGGTGACCAATTCTTCCACAATATTGACACCTCCACCTTTGGAACTTCCTTCTTGACTAATTCCTGTTCCTTTTCCTCTGATGTTGTGACATTGGCTGTGACATCTGGTTTGACTTCTGTTTTTCAGACTCAGATCTCTTGATCCCCAAGATGGGTTTCTACTCACCAACAAACCCTAGTCCAGACTTGTCTCCTGCCATCTGACCACTCTGTAGAATTTTTTCAAGAGTGTCAGACCCAGGGTTCAGCATCTTGATTGATTTTGACATCTGCTCAAGTTGACCTTTTAACTGGATAACCTCACTGTTGAGTGAGTCTATTGTTGCAAGATGTTCCTTCTTCTCAGCCTCCATCCTCTTGATGATTCTCTTATGCTTCTCCCCTAATTGACATACTTCAGTGCTTCTGATGTACAGCTGTTTGTATAGGGCTGCCAATTCATCACGAGTTAACTTATCTTCATCAGACTCATTATCAGCCATACATGTACCAGTTAGAGTTGTGACATGTCTTGCAGATTCTACTTCTGATCCACTTTCTGAGTCTTCATCAAACCAAGTGATCATAAGTCCTTTCTTCTCCCTTTTGAGATATGTGGGGCATTCGGTTTTAATGTGACCATAACCTTCACATTCATAACACTTAACTCTTTTTCCTTGGTAGGACTTTTCATCAGACTTAGTTCTTCTGCCAATGTCAGATGGGATGTTTTTGTCATTTGATTTTCCCTTCCGTTCCACTCTTTTCATGAGTCTGTTGAACTGTCTCCCAAGCATAGCTACAGCTTCTGAGAGTTTCTCCTTGCTTTCATGATCTTCGTCATTTGACTCATCTGTAGTGTTTGAGACAAGAGCTATGCTTTTGATCTGTTTCTCCACATTCTGATCACTCATCCCCATCTCAAATGTTTGGAGAGAACCTATGAGATCATCCACCTTCATGTTGCATATGTCTTGAGCTTTTTCAATGGCAATGACCTTCATGGTAAACCTTTTAGGTAAAGACCTGAGAATTTTCCTTACTAGCTTCTCTTCAGACATCTTTTCTCCCAAGGCTCCTTAGGTGTTGGTTAATTCAAGAATATTCATATAGAACTCATGAATAGTCTCATCCTCCTTCATTCTAAGACTTTCAAATTTGGTGGTCAATATTTGTAGTCTAGATATCTTCACTTTTAAGGTTCCCTCATGAGTAGTTTTGAGAGTGTCCCAAACCTCCTTAGCCAGTTCACAATGGTGTACAAGTTTGAAGGTGTTTTTGTCTATACCATTGAAGAGTGCATGCAATGCTTTAGTGTTCCCAAGAGCTAAGGCCTCTTGCTATTTGTTCCATTCCTCTTCAGGAATTAACATAGATACTCCATCCTTGTCAGTCTTCACAGGATGTTCCCAGCCAGAGTTTGCAGCTCTCCATGCCTTGCTGTCTAAAGATTTTAAGAAGATAATCATCCTAGGTTTCCAATAGTCATAATTAGAGCCATCCAAAATTGGAGGTCTATTTGTGAATCCTATGTCTTTATCCATAGTGCCAGAATTTTTCTTCCCTAGATCTCACCCAGAAATAATAGGCAGGGTGCCACCTCTGATGCCAATTAAAATTCTGGCAAGCACGCGATGGATGTTATCACGGATGTTATAACATCCACTGTAACACAGACTGTTGAAGTAATTAAAATGTTGTAAAGAGAAGCAGTAAATAACACAGTAACTATTCACCCAGTTCAGTGTCAACAACACTTACATCTGGGGGATACCAAGCCAGGGAGAAAATTCACTATCAGTAGAATTAATTCAGAGTCAAACACTCAGCTTGCACTCTTCACTTAAAACCTACTCAATGACACTTTAGCCTAGAGACCTCTAGACCCGAGTATACCCACTCACTCCCCCTCAATCATCTCAGTGATGTCAACACACAGTTACATAACAATTATGGAGATACACTCCAAAAGCACACCTTGATCTTGCTTCACAACTTTGATCAAGTGACACGCATTCTTGCTTAACAGCTTTGAGTGACACAACAACTTAGAACCTACCTAACCAATGCAACATACAGTTGCTTAGTGTATACGTATTCCTAAGACACACTACACACGTGAAGAACAAAACTTCTTCACTTACAAGGACTCTTAGTATGCACTCTCTAATCTTCTGTCAAGAGCTGCTCTTCTAGGATTGCTCCTTCTGTTATTTATAGCAGCAATCAGTCCTTGGGCCTTGGTGCAGGAATTAGGTTTACCCAAACCTCTCTTCAAAAAGCTGCACTTACCACTTAGGTCAGGTTTAATTTCGCCAAGGCTTCTAAAATGTTTCCTGACTTCCAGTTTGAGCTACTATAAAGTTTCCTGAATTCTAGCCTGAGCTTCCTCATTCTGAATAACAGAAAAAAACAAACTCTGTGCGCCTGATGTCATAAGATCAATGTTATGACATTAAGTCATGACATCCAACTCAACTTACTACTTACCCTGCATATTGTGTGTCATATCATTAGTTATGATATCCATACACATCTAATGTTTTGCCACAAAATGCAGCCAATCAGAAGCACATAAAATATCAGATTGCTTTACCGCAGTTGCTTGCGAATTTACATGATGTGTTTCATGTGTCTCAGTTGAGGAAGTACATTTCAGATCCGTCACATGTGATTCAGATGGATGATGTACAAGTGAGAGATGATTTGATTGTTGAGGCATTGCTAGTTCAGATTGATGAATGAGAAGTGAAACAACTGCGAGGTAAAGAGATTTCCTTGGTAAAGGTAGTTTAGGGAGGACCAGTTGGAGGGAGTATGACTTGGGAGCATGAGGATCAGATGAGGGAGTCGTATCTGACTCTGTTTCCTTGAGGTAATTTTTTAGGGTGAAAATTCTTTTAAGTGGGGGAGATTTGTAACACCCCAAATTTATTGAAATATTTATTTAATTTATTTAAATATGAATATTCACATTTTTGATGATTTTCGGTAGTAGGTGTGAATATTGGAAATTATGGATTTTGAGTTATTTATTTAAATAATAGTATATAATATAAATATATTGGTATTATTAGTAATTTAAATAAATATAAGTGAATTAAGGGCAAAGTGGACATTTGAGGGGGAGTTAGTGAGGGTGAAGTTGGAAGCCCAATTTTAAGGTTCAAAGTTAGGTTTAACAAAAAGGAATTTTGAGGAAATTAGGATTCATTCTTGTTAGACCGTGAAAAGGAAAGAAATAGAGGCCAGAGCTCTGAGGAAGAGGATTGAGGCAAGGCTTCAGGAGGTTTCAAAGAATCAAGGAGAAAGGCTTAGAGTCAGAAATTAAGGTATGGGGAGTATTGCCTTCATTGTTTTCAATATGTGATTCAATGTGTTTAAAGCTGATTTAAGGGTTTAGGGATTTTTGGGTATTGAATTTTTGTTGCCTTTCTGGTGAGTTTAATGAGTTAGAGGGATTTGAACTGTTGGTTTGATAGGTTTGAGGCTGATTTAGGAGTATGGGAAATTAGGCCTTCGTGGCCAAAATCTGCTGTTGAGGTTTTAACTGTATAGGATAATTGATTATGAGAACTTTAATGACTGGGGGCTATCTGTAAGAAATTATGGGAATTGGAGGCGTAAATATGGTACGGGATTGGCCTAATAAGTCGTAGATTTTATGCCTTTATGGCCGCAATACCTTAGGAATGATTTAGGGATATTTTTAGGGCATTGGGGAAGGAAATTGTAGAGGTTTTTAGGCTGGTTTTGGTGCTAGTGCGTAACAGTGATTTGCTGTAATCGCGAGTTCGCACAATGAAGAATCCTTCGCACGGCGAACATTCGCCCTAGACTCGCACAATGAACTTGCTAGCGAACGTAGCAGAGTTTCGCAAATTCTGATCAGGTGAAGTGATGTCTTGATGTTTTGATGTTGTGATTTCTTTGATGAATTACCATGAGTATGACTATGATTCTTCTGAGATTAATACATGATTGTATGATGATTCTTATGAGTAACGATGATGAGTTATGATGTTGATTTCATGAGTTTTGATGATTCTATGATGACATGATTATTATGATGATTTTGATGAATGATGATGCACCTAATGAGTTTATTATGAGGATGATATTGACGTGTGCATCATGCATTCATATGCTTTCCGGGCATCGGTCTAGGACTTTGATTCTTTTGGCTTCAATCCTATTGTGCGGATGTGAGGTATTTTGTTGTGCTCCGATTCTCGTGTAAAATTGATCCTACTGTTGTGGATCTATGGAGGATTGATGGCCCAGTGTCCATCGAATTTTTTTGATTGGTACCACATGCATGAGTCTTGTTGCATTTGCATTTATGTGACAATTTGGTGTAATTTATAATGTTGTGACCTTTGATGTTCCTCGATGATTATGATGATGTTGAATATGAAAATGATGCAATTTTATATATTGATTCCTATATTGATTATTAAGAATCGCTTTCCTCACCCTGCCTGTTTGAATGTTGCCTCCACGTGGGTAACGTGCAGTTGACCAGGTTTAGCCGTGGATGCCGTCGAGGATTTTTTGAAATTTTTGGGTTGTTGGCCATTATGGTTGACTTAGAGGGTCTTGCTCTGATAGTGTAACATTGGGTTGGGGTCTTTTGAGTTGAACCGTCTTTTATTGATTATTGTTATTTTGATTATGTTGCTGCACAAGGAAAACTTTGGATTTTTTCCTTTTTGAGTTCCGCTGCCTTTTGAGTAATATTTTGAGTAATTTTGGGAAAACCCGTTGTTTATGGAGTATTGACTATATTTTGAATTATTGAGAAATGTGCGCCCTTTTGAGATGATTTTATTGCGTTCAATATTTTACTCTTATAAATATGATTGATTTGCCATTATCTTTGTGGGATAGAAAAGGGTGTTACACTTTCCGTCGTAACATGCCAAGAGTGACACAGCCCAAGCACCTTCAAGTTGCAAGATCTTGCACCGCCTTGAACCAATTCCATATCCTTTGTGTGACAACTCAAGTCGCGCCAAGGTGCTCTCCCAAATCATAAGCATGAAAATGAAAAGGAAACAATACGAATTGTAAGCAATAGACATGAAAGCGATGCAAATCATAAACAATGAACACAAGAAAGAATGATAAACCATAAACAACCTAGCAACCTTTGTTTGTCATAGGGAATTCATCACATTTTGTACGTACACTACAAGCAGGTGAGTTTCACGAACAAGCAACCTTCTGTCAAGATTTTCTCACAAAGTTTTCAATTTTCAAATGCACAACAATCTTCAAACTAATCAAAGCATGGTCAAAACATTCAAAGCATTCCATTTCAAAATAAAACAAATATGAGTTAAGCATTCGGTGTAGTAATTAAAAAGAATCAATAATCCTTAACTTCCAAAACAGGAGCATCCAGAGTGAATTATCACCATCATTACATTCAAACCAAGAATCCTTAAGCATTAAACCACAACTTCCAAAACAAGAATTGACAGAATAAACAAAAATGGCAAGATTGCATTGTGACAATCACAATGTTAACCAGATCTGAGACAAAGAAATCATTGCACATATACTTTTTCCAAAAGCGTATAAACATGTCTCAGACGTCATGTGTTTATAAAAGCCTACGTAGATTGGAGAAAAAGGGGGAGACTGAAAAATACCAATAGAAATCCACACAATAAAATTAGAGCCTTCTCATAACCAAAAATCGCAATACATACATAGCAACAAAACTCATAGAAATATCACGAGATTCATGTACCCAACACAGAGACACATTATGACAATTTTCACACGAGAACAAAGGATTTGAAGCTAAAAACCTTTGAAGATTAGGACGAGTCCATCGAACGCGTTATCGTCCTTGTTTCCAACTAACATCACCACGAGCCAATCCTTGTTTGTTTCTGGAGACGGAGGAACACATAAAGAGGATGAAAAATTGAAAAAGAAAACATCACCAACAAAACAAAGTGAAAAAGAATGAGAAGAAGATTTTGAGTAGAAGAAGAACACGAGCAGAAGAAGATGGATTTAATTTCATACCTGAAGGTATTCTCGTTTATCATCATCAACTTCAATTTTGACAGATTCTGGAATACTTCTTCGTTCTGTAGGTAAGATTTCCTCATCACTTCGCCTTAATTTTGTAACAAATATGTAGCTATTGATAGGAGGTATTGAATCCCTAACACGATAGGAGGTATTATAACTATTGATTTTGTAACAAACATTTATGCTTTTTCAAACTTAGGGTTTTTGAGCGATTGTTTCGGTTTGGGAGATTTAGCGCGAATCTGGGGAAATTGAATTCAAACGTGGGGAGGGGAGATAGAAACGAGGGGAATGATTTTTTATTTTGAGGATTGAACCTCCACCGTCGTCAGTGGTGAATGATCTGCTATCACGCACGGATCAAAAACGAGTATTTTTGAAAACAATAGTAAGGGTAATGACAACTCAAGTATCATTCTCACAAGGATTCTTGTAAAGTTATTAACCAATTACAATAAAAAAATATGGGGGATGGTTTGGTTTTGGATTTAGAAAAAATGATTAAAAATAAAAGTGATTAAAAGCATGTGATTATAAAATAAGTTAATCTGCTGTTCATTTTCCCACTTATCATTGATCCTACAATCCCAAGCCCTAAACGGATTCCAATCCCTTTCGATTACAATAACAATTAACAAGCATGATTGCAACTAATATGATTTATGTTCCTAAATCAAAAATAAGAAAACAGATAATGCAAACACGGTTATGGATAACATAACATATATGAATCGAATTAATCTAATCCTATTCTATAAAATATGCAGTTGAATTAAACAAAAAACGACAACTGAATAAAGCATTCATAATTATAGATAGAATTGAAAAAGGAATCAAAATTACTTGAAAATTTTATTAACCTCAAAGTTAACAGAGATACGGTTACATCATATCAACTCAAAGAAGTTAGTTCTCCATGAATTCTCTGTACAAAGCAAAAAGTAAAATCGTCAATAGTGAAAAGAACATAATGAATAGTAGCACGACTGCTACTAGGTATAGGGAAGCATAACAAAATCTGGTTCTAACCCAATTGGATCGAAAAACATAAAAAAAACCCGACCCAAAACTAAGTATTCCTAAAGGCAGAATTCGAGTTCTGACTTCAACGAATTATTAGAGCCTTCTACACTCCAAATCAGCTTCTATGTAAAATATGAAAGTTGTAGCTCTTTGTCTCAGATTTCCAACGCCTGGTAGAATGTGTATACCAAATTCTCCTAACTCCAGTTATGATCCAAACAGTGGACAAGTATCAAATAACTGCTAAAACTGAAAATAAGCTGCGAAATATATTAATGACAAATAAAGATTTAATTATAAAAACATAATAAAACAGTAAAATAAACAAAACAAACTAACAAAATGCCTAAGTATAAACATAAGAGAATGTGCATTAAAATGCACTGCTCAAATTCCCCCGCACTTGAATTTTTGCACTCCGAGCAAAATAGTATTAAGACTCATGAAAAACAATAGCATTCAAAAACTCATTCTATGCTAAAAACTCTTCTTTGGTCAAGATTGCATCGATAGGTACTAATTTTTTATATTAAGGATATCATAAGAACACAAATTTGCAATTGTGTGGTCATAAACCTCCCTCCTATATAAACCAATCCGAATCATGTTATTATCCTTAAACCTAATTTACTCATCCTCTTTTTTGCTCTCTTTCATGCTAATGCAATCATATTAAGCCCATTATCTATTCACACACATGGTAAATAAGCTTGTTAGTGACTATGATCCATATCTTTTCAACAATTCAGAATTAAACACTTTTCTTTTCTTTTTTTGAAGGTTTCCTAACCGTTAGCCTAAGTGACTGGGTGAGCGTCACCTAACTTAAAAGGCGGATTCCTATTTAGATTTCTTATTAAGCACGAGATCATTCACTTATTTGCATCAACTTAATTACTTAGTGTGCGATTTTTAGATGGTGCTGACTGCTAGATAAACTACGTAAGAGCTATTAAAGGATGAGAGCTCAAAGTTATGTCATAACAAGTATTTAAATCGGTTTCCATATTCGGGAGACTTAAGGTGTTAAAAGGGTACCGATCTTATAAAATTTTCCCAAGTCTTCACAATCTAGCCTCAAATTAATTTATAGCCTAAAATTTTCAAAAAAATGCATTGTGTTTCTAAGTCTAAATTATATATTTTTTATTTATTTAGGAAAACACACAAAAAGTTAAAGAAAAGAAAAGAAAAAAAAGTAAAACAAACAAAGGAATAATTCCCTCCCCCATACTTAAAACATGCATTGTCCTTAATGAAAGGACATAACTATTAAATAAGAGTAAGAAAAAGGAAATAATACACCCGAGCAGTCAAGAAGGATAAGTGATGGCATAAATAACCTTTGCTAGTGAAGGCTCTTCTACAATCTCTCCTTCTAAATTGGAGTTCTCATGGATCAGGTTCAGGTAAGGCTCACCGTCCTTAAAAATTAGTGTAGTTCCTTCGACCTTTATTCCAGGATCAAAGAACGATCTCAGATGAGTAAAAGTGTCAAAATGAAGGGGCTTCCCAATGGATGGTGTTGGTGCAACATGGATGTCGAGAGCTTCGGCTGCATAAACATCTTCTTCATTGATAACTTCACCTGTAGGAACAATGTCAATGTCAACCTGCTATGAAACCTTAATCTCAGCAAAAACAGAGGAAGAATCACATGAGTAAGTAATATCAAAAGTAGGCAATGATGGAAAATCAGTTGAAAAAAATCAGAATAAGTATCATTAACCGACTTAGAAAGCATTCCGATGTGAAAAACAAAATGTTCTTCCACGGGATGTTTCATAGCATCAAAAAGGTTAAATTTATCAATGGTATCACCAAATTCCATGGACATTGTTCCATCATCAACATCGATTTTTGTTTTTGCCGTTTTCATGAAAGGTCTACCTAAAATGATTGGTGATCTGCTTGAATTTTTTTCTTCGACGATGTCCAGAATGTAAAAATCTGCAGGAAAAAGAAAATCATTAACTTGGACAAGCACATCTTCCACTACTCCAATAGGGCGAGTATTGTTTTTGTTCGCCAGTTGGATGATTAAACCCGTATGTAGCAAAGGACCAAGATTAAGATTATTATAAATAGAAGTAGGCATAACATTAATTCCTGCTCCTAAATCAAGCATGCAATTTTCGAATTTACTATCCCCAATGGTACATGGAATAGAAAAAGTTCTTGGATCCTTGCATTTCTGGGGCAACATGGCATGATTGAGGGATAAAACATTAGCCTTTTCAGGTGCATGTTTAGGTTGAATGAGGGCTGAAATATTTCTTTCCATGTTCACTCTCTCATTTCCCTCCATCCTCCTCTTGTGGGTGCATAAATCTTTCAGAAGTTTTGCATACTTTGGAACCCGCTTTATCACATCAAGAAGTGGAATGTTCACTACCACTTTCCTGAATACATCTAGAATCTCTCTCTCTCTCTCTCTCTCTCTCTCTCTCTCTCTCTCTCTCTCTCTCTCTCTCTCTCTCTCTCTCTCTCTCTCTCTCTCTCTCTCTCTCTGTCTCCCACTTCCATCTTTTTAGTTTTGACTACTCTGTGTAGGAAAGGTGTCTTAGGAACATACTATATTTCTTTTGCCTCAACCACAACAGAAGGTTCAGGTTCGTATTTCGGTGTGATCTCAACAACTTTCTCATTTTTTTCGGGGGCAGAATCTGTAACATTTTCGGATCACAAAGGCGTTGCACTCACTTTAGGATCTTTAGGATTCACCACTATTTAGGAGGATAGTTGGTTGGATCCTTGTGCTTGCTGAATGCCATTAATTGAAGAAGCAAGTTGCTCTATTTGTATCTGTAGGGTTTGGATACTGGAATCTGTCCGCTGCTGGATCTGGAGAGTATTAACAGCCATTTGCTTAACAATATCTTCTAATGAAGGTCCGAAAGCTGGGGCATAAATTGTTGCAGCCTGTGAAGGGTTTTGTGGTGGTGGTAACAGTAACATCAACTGTTATTGGTTGGGCTACTGATTTCCATATCAAAGGTTTAGATGGTTAGGAGAAGTACAAATACCATATAATCTTTTTGTTTGGCCTGCTGCTTGAGCCTTACCTACCACTACCAACTGTTTCACTAATTCACTTAGCTCATCCATTCTATTTTTGAAGGCCTTACTGGAAGAAGAAACATGAACCTCATTAACACCTTTTATTTGAACATAATTATTTCTCGTTGTAAACTGTTGGGAGTTAAGCGACATGTTCTCAATCAGAGCTTTGGCAGCAGTTGGAGTGTTACCAACAAGTGTTCCACCAATAGCAGCATAAAAAAATATTCCTATCCATTGGTTTTAATCCTTCATAAAAATACTGAATCAATAATTGCTCGATGATTTAGTGTTGTGGGCAACTTGAAACTAATTGTTTGAATCTCCCCCAATATTCAACCAATGATTCATTATCTAACTGCCTAATACCGCAAATATCTTTACGTATCGAGGCAGCTCTAGAGGCAGAAATGTATCTCTCTAGGAATACCTTCTTCAAATTATTCCAAGTTGCAACAGAATTTGACTCAAGATAATATAACCAATCTTTGGCCACACCTTGTAGTGAAAACGGAAAGGCTTCCAGCTTGATGTGATCTTCTGTAATTCCTCCAGGCCTCAGTGGAGTAGAACAAACAATCTGGAATTCTTTAAGATGCTTGTGTGGATCCTCACCTGCAAGACCACTAAATCTCGGCAACAAGTGTATTGATCCAGATTTTAATTCAAAAGGAATAACAGGGTCAACATATTCAATGCACAAGCCATTATAATTAGCATCAAGAGCAACAAACTCTCTTAATGTTCTTTGGTCAGCCAGGTTATTGTCGAAAGCAAATTCAGAATCAAACAAACAATGTGAGAACAAAGAATTAGAATCACAATTGTTAAAGATCAAAATAAAAAAGGCCAGAACAAGAAGACCGAGTAGTCAGGACTAATGCAACAACAAATGCGATAATGCCAACAATGTCCCTATATAGGCAGAAACAAAATCAATGAAGAAAAATGACTAAAATGAATTCATAAAAATATAAAAACACAAAATTTAATCTAATTAAGCAAAATAAGAATTTTGAGAATTTTTTCGGATTTTTTCTAAAACTATAAAAACAGTGAAAATTCATTAAAAAAAAATAGGAAAATGATGAATTTCAAGTTTTTAGGTCGGCATCCTACTTTTGATCCCTGATTTATTTCTAATGAATCAACCAATAATCAGAAAAGTCTGAGACGATTTTCCTAAAAATCGATTCTTTTTACGAGGTCGGACGCGAGGCGGGTCGTCTGAACGCAGAAATGGAAAACCAGCAAAACGAAATTTAAAAACACACTAATCGACACTATAACTCAACTAATGGTTAAAAACACCAATAATCCTCGGCAACGGCGCCAATTTGATACACTGTCGCGCACGGATCATATACGAGTATTTTTTAAAACAGTAGTAACGGTAACGACAACTCGAGTATCGTTCTCACAAGAATTCTTTTAAAGTTATTAGCCAATTACAGTAACAAAATATGGGGGGTGGTTTGGTTTTCGATTTAGAAAAAAAAAAGTGATTAAAAAAAAGTGATTATAAAATAAGTTAATCTGTTGTTCGCTCTCCCACTTATCATTGACCATACAATTCCCAAGCCCTAAACGAATTCCATTCTCTTTTAATTACAGTAACAATTAACATGCGTGATTGCAACTAATATGATTTATGTTCCAAAATCTGAATTAAGCAAACAGATAACGCAAACACGAATTAAGCAAACGCGGTTACAGTTAACATAACATATATGAATCGAATTAATGCAATCTTATTATATAAAATATGCAATTGAATTAAGCAAAAAACGACAACTGAATAAAGCATTCAGAATTATAGATAGAATTGAAAAAGGAATCAAAATTACTTGAAAATTTTATTAACCTCAAAGTTAACGGAGATACGGTTACATCATATCAACTCAAAGAAGTTAGTTCTCCATGAATTCTATGTACAAAGCAAAAACTAAAATTGTCAACAGTGAAAAGAAGATAATGAAAAATAGCATGGCTTCTACTAGGTATAGGGAAACATAACAAAATCTGGTTCTAACCCAACTGGATTGAAAAACATAAAAAACTTGGCTCAAAACTAAGTATTCCTAAAGGCAGAATTTGGGTCCTGACTTCAAAGAATTATTAGAGCCTTCTACACTCCAAATCAGCTTCTACATAAAACATGAAAGTTGTATCTCTTTGTCTCAAGTTTCCAACGCCTAGTAGAACGCGTAAATCCCATTCTCGTAGCTCCAGTTGTGATCCAAACAGTAGACAGGTATCAAATAACCGCTAAAGCTGAAAATAAGCTGCGAAAATAGATTAACGACAAATAAAGATTTAATTATAAAAATATAATAAAACAGTAAAATAAAAAAACAATCTAAGAAAATGCCTAAGTAAAAAACATAAGAGAATGTACATTAAAATGCACTGATCAGTGAACTCCAGCACAAAGGAGTTGAACTCAAGGGTGTTTGATTTAGAAGCTTTGCTCTCTGAGAATGTGAGGTGATTTGTGGATTTATTTTTTAGTTCAGCCAAACCCTTCAATGACCATCATTTTAACGGTGGGCCTCAAGCCCAACAATATTTCCAGTTACACCTCCTGTTCTACGATACAACCCCCCCCCCCTCCCCCTTTGTGGTTTTAGTTAATTTAATTTAGTTTGATTAGTCTTAATTAGTTCCTAATTAATTCTTAATCAGAATTTAATTATTTTAGTTAATAATATTTTAATTTTAATTTTAATTGGAATTTAACTTAATTAAATTAAACTAGAATTTAGTTTAATTAACTTTTAATTAAAATTCGGTTTAATTATATTTTAGTTAACTAATTAGTTTTTAATTAAATTTTGGTTTAATTAGATTTTGGCTTAACTATATTTTATTCAATTAATCTTGGCAGTCCTCGATTTTTTATTTTAGTTCATTCTTGATGTTCATTTTGTACACGTGTGCATCCAAGGAAAGAACCGGCGTGTGACTTTTTTTTAAGTCATGCGCACTGCATTTTCATTTGCATCATTTACCCCTGCTTGATCCCTGACTCTCTTCAGGTCGATCATCTTAGTACATCCTTTTATCCTCATATAAACTTCCTTAGGATTTCAACTTAGACAACTTACTAATTAAGACTGTATTCTTCCACAAGAAAATTAGACACTAGTCATCTATCTAGTCGAGATATAATTCTCCTACCTTATAACATAGTCGAGAAATATGTAGAATCTTTTCTGCTTGAGAGAGGTATGCGGCATACTCGTAGATTAATATATCCGAGTTGGAGCCCTTCTCTCAATGCAAAGCAAAGATCGTCTTCCGCATGTTTGTGGTGGTTTAAGTCGAGTATTCTCCTTAAGATGATGAATTGTCTGTTCTCCTAAAATCAATCAACAAACTTCTCCCCCAGGAACCTTGGCCACAGTCAAAAGTTCCTCATCCCTTTAGGGGAACTACGAATGCTTTGATTCCATTCCCATCAGGATACGTTGGCACAAAATGTGATTTCTTGGCGAGCATACTTAAAAATAAACCCCTTAGGTCACCCTTTAGCAAATAACAATAACACAATAAAACAAGAGGTTCATGTAGAATACTACAGATACTTAGGATGCTAGTACATTTCCTAAGTTTAACCAACCCTCGAAACTTAGATTCTCTACCTTTGCATTGCATACTCATGGGTTATTTGATCTTTTTCCCATCCCTTAGAAAAATTAAAGACCGGTGGTGAATAACGATTTGCGATTCAAGTTAATTAGTAGCTTGATATCCAACTCTCACCGTGACAGGTACATCCATGTATATTTCTTCTTCAAGTTCACCATGAAGGAACACATTCTTCATATTGAATTGGTTTAAGTTCCAATTACAATTAGCTGCTAAAGATAATATCACCCTAACTGTATTTATTTTTGCAACTGGAGCAAATGTCTCTGAATAATCTACTTCATAGGTTTGAGTGAATCCTTTGGCTACCAATATTGCCTTGTATCTCTCAATCGATCCATCTACCTTGTATTTAATGGTGTATACCCACTTGCACCCTACAAGTTTCTTCCCGTTTGGTAAAGAAACCAATTCCTAAGTATCACTCTTTTCCAATGCTTCCATCTCCAAATCCATGGCTTGTTTCCATTTCCTGTCAGACAATGCCTCAAATAGAGAGGTAGATAATTTTATAGTGTTCAGATTTGTAAGGAAGGCTTTATGGGTAGGTGAAACATGTTCAAAACTTAGGTAGTTGGATAGAGGGTAAAGTGGTTGTTTGGTACAACTTATGGTATCTTTCCTAAGGGCAATTGGAAGATGTAAATCTTGATATTGTGATGGTAGTGATGGTGGAGTTGAATCGGATTATGGTTCCTGTTCATGAGAAAATTCATAAGTTGAATCACTAGAGTTAGAATTTATCTCATGTAATGTCGGGTCAAACTCTAGGATATGAGTAGATTTAAGAATGGTCTTCCTTCTTCTATATACTAAATTCTTCCCATATCTTACATAAGTTTCATATATTTCAGAATCAAGTTCAGTTCCAAGAGTAAAGCCAGGAAGTATAAGAGACTCATCTTCCTTATTTATGTTCTCCCCCTGAAGATGAGTTTGAACGAAGTAACTTTCTTGTTCATGGGAAGTGACGTCTCGAGAGACAAAGAACTTGTGAGACGGTTGGTGATAACATTTGTTACCTTTTTGGGTGGAATAATATTCTATAAAGACACATTTTAAGGCTCTAGGATCAAGTTTCCCTCTACCTTCACTATGAATATGGACAAACGATATACACCCAAATATCATAGAAGTGAGGTTACTAAAGGTAGACACATTAGGATAGAACGAGGATAACACTTCCATATGAGTTTTAGAAGCAAGGAAAGTAGAAGGCAAACGATTTATGAGATATGATGCATTTAAAACTGCCTCGCTCCAATATTTCTTTGGTACTTTATTTTGAAATAGCATAGCACGTGTTTGGTCTAGCAAATGCCCATTTTTTCTTTCAGCAATTCGATTTTTTTGGGGTGTTTTAACACATGAAGACTCATGAATGATACCTTCATTTTGACACAAGGAATTAAGATTTTGATTAAAATAATCCTTGGGATTATCAGACCAAATTCTCTTAATACTCATAAAAAATTGATTTTTAACCATAGAGAGAAATTGAGGAACCACATGATTAACTTCAAATTTTTGTTTAAGTAAGTAGACCTAAGTAACCCGAGTACAGTCATCAATAAAGGTGACAAACCAACGGGCACCTGAAATATTTGGAATATTAGATGGACCCCACACATCTGTACGAACTAGATGAAACGAAAAAGTACTAATTTTATTACTAATGGGGAAAGGTACACGTTTGTGTTTAGCAAGCTCACACACCTCACAATGAAGACTCTCAACATCTAATGTTTTAAATAATACAGGAAATAACTGCTTAATGACTCTAAATGAAGTATGACCCAGGCGTCTAAATGAAGGATGACCCATGCGACAATGGTATAAGAGAACATTCTCCTTATTGGTCTTTATTGATTCTGACAAAAATGAATTGCCGTTGAGAAAGTATGGGCTTGAATCTTTGTTATCCAAGTAGTAAAGACCATTCCATTCTCTAGCACTTCCAATCGTCCTTCCTAAACTCTTGTACTAAAAATCACAAGAGTCATTATAGGAAATAACATTACTTGATAGGTATTTTGTGAGTTTATGTATGGAAATTAGGCCAGTAGTTAATTTTGGGATATGAAGTGTCGTACCTCGAAAAATACGATCCTCGCGATGGACCCGGAAAATACTGTTCGAAACAGAGTCGCCACCGAACTTTATTTATTCCAAGGCAGGAATAGGAAAATATCGATAAAACCTTAAAAGGGATAAGAACATGGTCATCGCAACCAATATTCTAGGTTTGGGAGTCGATTACATAGAGGGAAGGTATTAGCACCCTCTACGTCCGTTGTACTCAACGGGAACCTCTTGATTCGATTTGTGAGAGAAAGTTAACTATGTTTGTGTATCTTCTAAAGGGATTTGCTTGCTAATAGGAAAATGGGGGTGATTATTAAGATAGGGTGCTCGCCAAGGATTGGGGCCCTTGTGCCTACGTATCTTCACTTGTAAGAAGTGGAAAATCAGAGCATTCGTAGTTCGTGGGACTACGGGTAAAGGTTTGGGAATTGTGCTCGCTAGGATTATCGTAATCCTATGCCTACGTACTCTCAACAGATATGAGAGATCAGAGTAGCCGTAGTTCGGCTTATGGTTTGCTAAAAGGTTTGTGTTTGGAATGAACGAGAATTTGGGTCGCATTCTAACTGCTAAACGTTGGCTTGTCTACTCGCTAGGGGAGGCTAAAGCACAAGTTTGTTATGCGCGGAAGAAAGGACTAAACAATGTTCTTGGTAAAAGGATTATTTGAACGGTAGGTCGCGCGAGGGAGAGGAATAGTGTTTGTAAGTATTGGGATATTTAACTAGAGGTGACGACTATCTGAAGCTTAAGAAAGACTTCTCGAACCCAAGTAATCGGGAGAGTGAACCAAAGACTTGGAGCTCTCTCTTTTTCAACCTCAAAGGCGAAAGGATAGAATTGAGTATGGTTTGAATAAGTTGAACGAACGACGATTACTTGAAGCTTAAGAAAGACTTCTCAGACTCAAGTAACCGGGAGAGCGAGCCAAAGACTTGGAACACTCTCTTTTTCATCGTAAAAAAAGAATTATTTGAATGGCGTTTGAAAGATAGGATGTGGTTAAAGTATTTTAACAGATGAGGATTACTCGAAGCTTAAGAAAGACTTCTCGGACCTTAAATAATCGGAAGAGTGAACCAAAGACTTGGAGCTCTCTTCTTTTCTCATCTAATATTATAAAAGATATTTAATATGATTAAAGTGTTTTAATCGGATGACGATTACTCCAAGCTCAAGAAAGACTTCTTGAATTTTAAATAATCGGGAGAGTGAACCAAAGACTTGGAGCTCTCTCTTTTTCATCTATGTGCTTAAGAAAACGGGTTTGAATAAGTTTACCATTTTTAGAAGGGTTTTTTTAGAAGACAATTGTTCGAGCTTAAGAAAGACTCCTCGGACCCAAACAATTGGGAGAGAGAACCAAAGACTTGGGACTCTCTCTTTTTCATCTAATATTGAAATTGTGTTTAAATAGTTATTAAGTATCTTAGTTTGACTTAAAATAAATTGCTTGATATGGATCAAGGTTTGAAATTTGCGTGTTGGAACGAGCACGATTGAACTAATGAATAGGAGGTCCTATGGGATAGGGTAAGGTCGATGGCGAGGCCAAAGCACTCGACTTACAAAGAGAGTAGGAGGATTAATTGCATTTGTCGTTATACAAAGCCCAAGAGGAGGCTATAAGGTCGATGGCGATCGTAAAAACAATCGGCTTACAATGGAGTTTAAAAATGGGCTTGACATCAAGTCAAGATATTAGTTTAATAAAAGGGTAATTTTGAACGAGCGTATGAACATCATATAATTAAGGTCTAATAATAACGCATGCATAAACATCACACAAAAATCGTGAATTAAATAAATGGGAGATACGTTAATCAAGACATGTTAACTTAATTAAAATCCTAATTATCTAAGGTTAGTAAAAGAAAAGAATTCAAATTAAATTGTTTTAGATTATTTTAGAATTAAAGAAAAGATGGATAATTAAGATAATTATTAAATTAAAATAAAATTTTGAAAATAAAATTAAGTCCCTTTGTGTTGTCTTAAAACTTAAAAGAAAAGGCTAATTAAAAACAATTAATCAAATTAAAATTAATTATTTAATAATATTAATCATTAAGCAAATTAATTATTATTAAATAAAAGACTTTAATAAAATTAATAAAATTAATAATAATTCATAAAACTAAATAATGTTTTTTTTGAAATTTTTGTTTTAAGAAATAATAAAATAAATAATAAAATGCTAGTAAATAAATAACAAATGGGCCAGACTGCAAGCAAATATAGGGGTGCAGTCTGAAGCTCTCCCAGGCCCATAAGAGGGTCAACCCACACGGATGGAGAAAGGGTTCACTGAAGGCCCTAACAAATCCAATCTGGGAGTCACTCCCACCTTCATCTTTCGGTCAAAATGCAAGGGAGTATGTGACACACGTGAGGATACGCGCGGAACTCCAACAAACCATATTGGAAACATCAAACCACTTAAAGAAAACTTGGAAAACTAACACCTGTCACAGACTATGAAGGGACGCGTGGGGAACTACACCATCATCAAACCCACTCTTGAAAAAAGAACAGAAATCAAAACAACCTCTAAAACGAATCACCGGAGAATAAGAAACCTCACCCTCTCGAAATGCTTTCCCTAACCTAATTTTCAAACCGAACTTCCTTCTTCTACTCTAACAGAGTTCTTACGAAATCTCCTCTCAAAGCAACTTCACTCTCTCCTGAATTCAATCAAACAACAATCCTCCTTACTCCTCTCAAAACACAATCTGTGAATCCCATCCCCTAACTCTGATCCTATTTCACTAAACCTAAACCTAGGCGTACTAATCAAACAAGCAGAAAAACATCAAAAACGGAAGAACAAAACGCAAGAAAAAATTAAGAAGGATTCAATGAAGTTGTGGTCAAGTTGGTACCTGGTGCGACCCCGATAGGGTTTCCGCCATTTGATGATGGAACGAGCGCAACAAGCCTTCCACCGTCACTCCTCACTCTTCAGCTTGAGCTTTTTACTCTCGGTAAGTGATTTTGGGGGTTTTGTCGCCGCCGGTAGTTTTTAGGGTTTTTGTCTCTTCAATTCTCCGCCTCCCAAAATTATGAACAATATGCCCTTTTTATAAGGGTGAAATTAGGGTTAGGGTTTTTCTTGTACCAATTTCTGGGTGAAAAAAAAAAGAAGTATGACTTTAGAATACTTTCTGGTAGTTCTTTGTCTGTTAGCTTTTCTGGGAATGTTTATCTTTTTACCCTGATTTTTCACTGCAAGAGATACCATTTTACTCCCTTTTTTCACCATAAACTCTTGTAATTTTTACTGTGCAATAGTATGATTATTTACTGTCAAGAACTCTTGATGTGAAGCTTGGTTAATTTAAGATAACCTGATATTCATTTGGTTGTTGCAGGGTATACTTGTTGGTTTCAAGGTTTACAACATATCTCATGTTCTGATGGTGAGTGATTTTCGAGCAAGGTGGTGAGAATTGTTATGTTGCTGCAGATTTGGAAACTCATAAGTGCAATGATAGAAGCTTGTTGGTTTTGTCCTAAGTTGAAGTTGTGAAGACAAGTTATGGTGTAGTTTTGACAGAACGAGGTTATATGAGGATAAAGGTGTGAAGTATATGCCATGAACCGCTTGAATGGTGTGCCATAGTTTAAAGGTGAGGAACTGGTCGAATGTGTTGCGGTTGTACCCTGTTTGAGAGCTGATTGTTATAGAAACTTATTGTGACAAGAAATCATAAAGAACTCCTATTAACTTGTAATGAATGAGTCCTCTATTTCATACAAGAATTGCAAGTGTATCTTCAATCTGGTGGAACTCGGCAGGACATGTTCAATCAACTGCTTCATTTCAGAATACACCATCTATGCGGGCTGGTAAAGCATCCTCCGTTGGAACCGTTCTGACTATGTTTGATTTGTGCACGGTGAAACAGTTTAAAGCTGCGGTGTAATAGAGCCAATCAAAGCGAGATCCAAATTGTTATCGTTTAGCTTGAAATGTGGTGTTGGCATAGTATGCTCATGGTGGTTATGGATTCGCGTATGATTTAGGTAGTTGGGTTTATGGTGGTTTTGAAAGCCTTGCCCAAAAGAGTATGACAGCGACACAACACGGAAGGCGAGGTTGGCCTTTGAAGCGAGTTTGGAAGCAATGCTCCTGCAAAGAAATCCTTGGCCGTGACCATTTGTTGAGAATTGCTAGGCTGACTTGTATCACAAGCAATACTTGGAATAATTTGGTCATCCAAAGTGTTGCACTTTGCAGCAGCATCAATACCTAGTTGATGGCCTCTAAGCTCTCTTAAATGCATTTGGTACTTTGCTTTGAGCCATCGTAGTTCATGCCTTATATCATTTTTATAGTCCAAGAATAATGAACATTCTGATGCTGCAGGGCTAGAAGGAGGCTTTTTGGTATTAAGATAAATTTGGTCACTATTCTCCTGTTCATCCTCCTTTATGAGTGATAGTTTAGGTTTCTCGTGAGATTTGTCGCAATGAGTGTCTTTCAATTCTTCATGATTTGCTTCTCGTTCGTCTCGCTGACCGCAAATATCTGCATAATGAATGCCATTGGATTGACTTGGTGGTTCACCTTCTGTAGCAGTGTTTGCAGACCCTTCATATTGGTATGTGATCTCCTCGAATCTTCCGTGAACAGCAGCGCATCCGCTTTTAGAACAACGGAAAAATTGAAGATTCTTGGCACATGGATTATTCGATGAGAAATAATCAACTAAGGTATTGTTTGCAGCACAGTTGAGACAGAAACTTGCACTTGAAGCTTCTGAAGTTTCATCTATTCTTGGTCTCATTTTCCATCCTGGTACCAAAGTTGCGATTTCATTATCTATCATATTCACCAATTTTGTCAAATTTTGGTCAGTTATGTCAAGCTCAGCTACCATTTCATACGCAACACTCAATGCGGTATCAGTCTCCGTGTCGAACGGGAAGTAGATGTTTCGAACTCAACCTTCTTTATCTGGTATTCTGATTCTCAGAAAGATGCCATCATCTCTTCTCCTACCTTCGATCGAGGTGTCAACTTCATCCAAATTATCATCCTCTTCACAATCAAAGAGATCAAAAATCATTTTGATAACCACCAGAATTATCAGTGTACAAACTCATTAAGCTATTGTTATAACTTCCATTCACAGTTTGTCTAATTGTTAGTGTAACCTCATAGCAACCTCTTTGATACTGAAACTCTTTCAAGTCAGATCCATAATCATCAATTTGGAGAAAAGGGTCATCTAAGAGTTCCCTAGCTGAAAGCCTAAGGGGTACAGTTGCCAAGCATTTCTCTACAAACTGCTTAACCTCTAGATCATTTACTTTGTAAAGTGATTCGGGCATTTTCCCAGAGACAACTTTTTTTGTAAATTTGAGCAGGGTGATTGCATTCGCTATAAGGATATTCAAAGGTGACCATCTCCAATATACACATTCTGAAAGCGTATATGTCAACCAATTCGTTGTAATGCTCTTCATACACTTCCGGAGCCATAAATTCGGGTGTTCCAACGCAATGAACAACAACGTATCCAGGTGAACTTGAGATAGCAGACTTGCATTCGGCAATTTCAGGATCTTGTAAGATAAGTTTTGGTATTCGTGAATTAAGTCGAACTTCTTGTAATTCAGTACCGTGGGTAATCTCACTTTCAAACAGCTTGACATGTTTTAGCTCTTGTTTCAGGTGCACACGCAACAAGAATATGGCGCTAGAAGGAGGGGTCAGTTTGGGCATGCTTCAGTTTGTTATTGCTTGTCGTTCATCGGATGTATTGTGTGATTTTTTTACAGGCTGTATGGTACAAAGTTTTGGAAGTTTTGTGGACTTGGCTCTGCTTAGGTCCCGCACAAGGATCTGGTGCATTAACATTCTTTATGGCTTTCAGGTATAGTCTCAAATTGCATAAGAGGACACGATGGAGAAACTCAACAAAAGCAGCTGAAGTCACTTGGAGCAAATCAAAACACCCTTTTTACGCAGACCTTAAAGCAGCTTGGCGTGTTCTTTCCATTATTTATTAGCTTACAGTCACTTTGTACCATGACAAAACTTTTGAAATTATCCTTTATTGAATTTGTACTTTCAAATCATGAAGCTTTGTGTCATCTTGTAAAATTAATTCAATATAATTTCAGTATTTGCATGTCTCTATTGAAATTAATATCTTCACACTTATATCCGGCTTTTCTTTATCATCTTGACCGTTTGGTGCCATATACCACGCTCAATGATACACTTGACACGATTTTTTAGAAAGGGCCTCTAGTAAAGAAAAGTGCCAACGGTTGTGATTTGGCATTTTACTGCCTGAGTGCTTCTTGAGTACCTTCAATGTATCATCTGCTTGTTCAAGACCCGTGTTAATGATATCCCATAACCTTATATTAATAGCCCAACCTGGACCAATGAAAAAAAATTGGCTGCTCTATCGGCACGTGCAGCCGCGTTAATCACCACCATCTTAAACCCCCAATGAATCTGATTTTTTAATCATCCACCTTCTAAGATTAAATAAATTTAATTGAAAAGAATCCTGAATAGCAACATCATCAAATTCTGCAACAGAATAAATAATTCGTTAAGCCTGAGGAGGTGGTGGATGACGCACTATTTTCTTGTCTTGGCGGAAATTTGACCCCAACCGCCTTTAATTCATTATACATTGCATAGTATTGGGAAAAAGTTCCACTTGGGCCTCCAAAAACTTCTTGCCAAGGATTATGACCACAAGGGGTACCTGAAAGGTCTTGAAAACAAGAACCCCTAATGATCATGGCCAGTAGTTTGACGGTCATCTAAAGAAAGGTTGCGATTCCATCCAGAGACTTAGTGGGACGAGAGGGTAGGACAAATTTGGGGTATGACATGAAGGACGTTAATAAGAGTCATGGATGAATTAAGTTTAATTGTTCCTTCACCTGCAACAGTTATAAGGGTTCCATCTGTAGTGGATATCTTTTTGTTACTGGGGAAAGGTGAATAGGTGGAGAAGTGTGTGGGTAAGGGTGTCATATGATCAGTGGTTCCAGAGTCTAATATCCAGTATTGTTTAAAGGGTATATCCGAGGCATTAAGTCCAAACAAAAACGGAGAGTTGCAAAATGGAAAAGATAATAGAAATGTACCTGGATGTGTTAAAGAACAAGTACTTGTTGGTTTCTCCAACTTACTAAGGAGAGATCTCGCTTTTTCTACTTCACTTAGGTTAAGGTGCACCCCTCCCTCTAGATTGTCTCCATTAATGCTTCCAACCATGTGTGCATGTTCTCCCTTTTTAGATAAGTCTCTTTTTTGTCCCCATTCTCTATTAGAAGGCCGAACAATCAATTTCCAACATTTTTCTCGAGTATGATGAGGCTTGTTGCAATAAGTACACCACACCCCTTCGCCCTTCTTCTCAACATAGGTTTCACCCAATTTCTTCTAATCAACTAACATGGTTGAACTCTTCTCAACTAGCATTGTTGATTTTTCCATAGATGGTGGTGTCAACATTAATTCCCTTCTACTTTCTTCACTCCTCACTATAGACACTACATCATTAATGTTCGATACTTTTTCTTTGCCAAGAATTTGTACTCTAACATGGTCAAAGTCAGAGTTGAGCCCTACCAGAAAGTCGTAGACTCTGTCTTGCTCAATGACTCCCTAAGTTTTGTTGCATCTGTTGTACACTCGGTTTTGATAAATCTATAGTGGTCTAACTCCATCTATAAGGCTTTTAGATGATTAACGTATTCTGTAACTGTTTTGTTGCCTTGTTTAGTTCCTAGTGTTTTCACCTTCACATCATATATTTGGGCAACATCTTTGGCTTTAGAATAAGTTTCTTATAATGCGTTCTAAATCTCTTATGCTGTACTTAGGAACATACAAGTGTCACTAATTTCTGGAGTCATTGAAGCCTATAACCATGCAATGATCACTGAATCTTCCGTATCCCACTTGTCAAATTTGGGATCTTTCTCTTTGGGAGGTGCGTCTGTAAGGCGTTTTCCTTTTCCCTTACCTTTCAAGGTCATTTTCACGAGTTGAGACCACTTTAAATCATTCTTTCCATTCAATTTGTAAACTTGAGGAATAATAGGTAATTCTGATTCAGACATATATGTATTTGTTTCATCTTTATTGTCATTTGTTCAAAGAATTTAGAAACAAATGCAAGTAAAAAACCACAAGTACGAGGTTGTTATAACAATGGGGATGAACAGTACCACAAACAGTAGCGATAAAAAATGCTGAAAAGTATCGTGAACAGTGTCGAACGAGTAGCGCTGAACAGTGCTGGAAGTACTCCAAATAACATCGATGAATACTGTCAAAAAACAGAGATGAACAGTGTTGCAGCAGTGCGATGAACAATGTTTGCAACAGTGCAATAAACAGTAGCGCACATTATATTAAACAGTGTCGCACAATGCAATGAACAGTGTCACACAATGATGATTTTTTTAAAACCAAAGGACCGCAATTAAGGCGGCTATGGTTTTTTATGCAGAAGAGAAACCCTCTCGAACGAGAGCTCGTGATACCATATCAAAGCTGAATAATTTGATATATTATTATTATTATTATTATGAATATACAAGTGCTAATCATTTTAAATAGAGTATTTTGACCTATTGGACCTTACTAAAGATCTAAACTTAAATTACCAATAAAAATAACAAACTAATTAATCATTTATAACACATATTATTTTGAGACACCCCTCAGGGTCTGCTTCTTCCGGTGTCCGCCACAGAGATTTTGGTGTGATACTGGATGATTTCAAGAGTCACTTTGTATCAAAGGAGTAACGTAGGGAGGTGGCTCTTGCAGAGTAAGCCTATGCAGACAACTATATGACCTGATTCTATAAGGTGTCACACCCTATCATGACATCATACATTCCTGGAAGACCATTTAAGTCAGATAACTAGGAGGTACTTAAGGTTCACAACGAGTAGACAGAAAATGTGACGGCAGTCTGTCGGTGTATTGCACAGATGAGTAAAGCAGACACAAAGTCATGACTCTTTGAAGATGACAGTTTCCAATTGGCCCTCGTGGAGTGCATGGTTGTCGAGTCATGAAATGTCGTGCAGTACAGATGACAGAGGAGGCAGGAGATTCAACATACGTTGTAGTTTATATTTGGATGTGTTTTTTTTTCTTCTGAATTTTCAAACAAATGCTATGTATGGTCTTGCCTTTTTTAATTAATGCATGACTTTTTACTTTCCTTTAACTTTAATATAACTTCATGTTACTTTGATTTTACTTTAATAGCTGGTAAAAAATTGTAATGTTTTGATAATGGTGTTGCTATGATATTATTAAGGAGGATTCTAGAGACCCATCTCCGAAATAATTTTCTTTTGTATTTAACACGCTTACAAAAAAATTTTTGGAGGGGAGATTTTTGATATTCATTTTGGGACACACCTAAATGACATACAGATATGTATCTCCGAACCATATTTTGATCAAAATAGAGTGGATCTCATAATAACGTATTTTTCTTTTATGTAATTTGAATGCTTTCGAAAATGTATTTTCAGACACATGAAAAATAATTTTAAATTTTTAAGAATATGATATACACATATAAGGATCGAAAAAGTATTTTCCTAATTGCGTTCTCTAATATATTTTGTAATCCACACGTAGACACATGTTTTTCTTTTTATTATTATTTTTTAAAATTTATAATTAATGAGTCTCATTCGAAAAGTGAATCCATCCAACAAAATTTTGAAATTAAATTTTAATAATTTTTTGAGGCATTTAATAAATTTTATTGGTTTCATATATTATTAAAAATATATTAAAAAAATTGTTTGACAAAAAATAATAAAATGAATGTTTACAAGGTTATGATAAATTTGCAAAGTCTTTAATGAATTTCAGCAAAAACAAAAAACTGAGTTTAACTTAATATGCATATTTATTTAGAAATTGAATCTCCATTGTATTTGCATATCACACTACACCAAGCTGAGGAAAATTCATGTTTATTTATCCCTATAAGTTGAACATTAATTTTAACTAAAAGCTTGGGCAGACAAGCGTGGAGTGAGAATAACTTGTAGAGGAGAGGCTTTGATTGTAGTGAGCCCGTTATGTTCAGCCATATCAACTGGTCCTTCATCAGGAGTCACTATGTCAAAACCATGCAACAAAGTAGCAAGTGTTATTTGCATTAGTTGAAGACCAAATGAAATTCCAGGGCACATTCTTCTACCAGAACCAAATGGTATCAACTCAAAATGCTGGCCCTTGACATCAACATTCTTGTGTGTCGTGAGAAATCTCTCCGGTCGAAACTCCAATGGATCTGAATATAACATAGGATCTCGTTGAAGTTTTGAAAAGTTGGTTAGGAGACGCGTGCCAGCTGGAACGTGGTAACCACCAACGGTACAATCTTCAATGGACTCGTGAGGAACATTGAGTGGCGCTGGTGGGTACAAACGCAATGTTTCTTTGATGATGGCTTGAATATATTCACACTTTGTGAAATCGGATTTTATTGCCATGTTTTCCATGCCAATTTGTGCATCTAATTCTTGAGTGGCTTTGTTTAAGACTTGACGATTATTGAGAAGTAATGATAGTGTCCAAGTTAATGTTCCCGCTGTAGTGTCTGTACCTGCTAGAATTAGTGCCTGCAAAATATTTTAATGATTTTACACTTGTTCAGATTGAAAAATTGGAATGTAAAGACAAGTTCAACAATCCTGAAATATAACTTGGAATGGTGTTCTAAAAGAGGCTGTCTTTTTTTGACTATTTGTTTGGGGTGTCAAAATTGGGTGTGGTATTATCATTTCTGTAAGAACTATGTCTTGTCCAATTTTCTAACAAAATGGTGTGAAAGAGAAAATTCCAAGCACATCTAGAACTAGATAGTCATTGATAATATATATATGGTGATAACATTTGTTTCTTCTATGAATATAATAGTACTTTTTTTTAGTAAATCAAGAGCGGTTAGAGTGCCACTGCCAACAAACTTTCACTTTAACGGGATGTTCTTTTTGGAAAAATATTACTTCATCGGTCAGTTTCTTTATATGTCACATTTAAAATAAAATTCTAAATTATGTTTTTTAATAAATCCAGTAAACTCTTAATTATAGAATTGTCAATGGTATTATTATAATTTATTAGTGACAGATTGAAATATACAAATAAATAATTAAAATCATTATATAAAAAATATAATTTATTAATAGATATCTTAGAGGTGATTTGGCTAAATTATAGAATTGTCAATGGTATTATTATAATTTATTAGTGACAGATTGAAATATACAAATAAATAATTAAAATCATTATATAAAAAATATAATTTATTAATAGATATCTTAGAGGTGATTTGGCTGAAAGTAATATTTTTCTAAAAATATGTTGTCGGTCTCAGTCGATCAACGTTGAAAGTTGTTCAGGAGGGTGGGTGGATGGATAATAATTTTTATTAATTCTGTACAATGAAATCATTATTATGAAATGAAGCGAATTAATAATTCTAAAATTACCCTCAAAATAAAAAAGCCATACCAGACAAGTAGCTTTGATTGTAGTGTCGGAATCGCGACCGTCCAAATCTTGATCATCAACGGTGGAAAGAAGAACGTCCATGAAGTCATGTTCGCCGCCTGCAGGTCTTCTATTCCGTTTATGTTGATCAAGCCACACGCAAACGAACTCATCCAACAACTTCGCAGTTTTCTTCATTTCCTTCTCTTTTCCATCCAAATCCAACCATCTCAAATACGGCAACGTGTCACATATAACAAACGAACCGGTGAGATCAAACAAATCCCTGAGCGCTTTTCTGATCCGTTGATTCTCTTCCTCGTCACCATCAAACCGTTTTCCCACCACCGTTCTAAACATAACGTTTAACGCTATATTCCCAAACCATTTTTTCATTTCCGTAATTGCCCTTTCAGAACCACCCTCGTTCTTCATCTTTTCCCAAAAGCCATAACTCTCTTTCATTGCTATCTTCACTTCAGATTCCATCACGTGCTTCAGCAACGTCTCTGTGCGTTGGGTGGAAAGGACATGAACGGTCGCTATCTTGCGCATGGTGCGCCAATACGAACGCGCCTGGTATGATTGATCTTTCTGCTAGAATGTGAACCGATATCACCAGTATCTCTGACAAAATAAGTGACAGGAACCACCATCGACTCTGCCTGGGAGAGTCTTAGTCTTCGAGTTCCACTGGAAGGAAAGAACATTTGCTGAAAGGAGAACTCCTCTGGGGATGGCTGGATTATCTTGGGAAAAATTAACTGACTCCGCTGGTGGAGAATGCATGACCCTGCGGGGACGATAAACCTGTCTGAATACAGCCCTACGATCTTGGAATCACCCAACTCTGCTGAGGTCGATTAACTTCTCTGGAGCACGTCCTTTGGATAAGCTACGGCTAGCTGGGGAATTCTATCCTTCTTCAGGAAGAACATGCATGACCTGCGTGGGGATCAAGCTTTTCACTATTGCAATCTTTTGATCACCTTCCTCGTACAGTTATGAAACCTGCAACAACACAAACAAAGCACGACAAGCCTATGCAATCCAAATCGATTCAGGTTAGTGACGTTACACTCAGTCAATTCAAAGCTTTAGCAATTGTTGGCAAGGGCCAGTGATGTTATACTCGTGCTAGCTTCAATAAACTTAGGCGTTTTATCATGCGCAAAACAGTAAAGAACAGGCATCAAGTACTGAATAACACATTTTCATTGATTGGGCCCCTGAATGGGCGGAGTTTTTTTGTACACGGGATGTAACTCCTGAAAAGAGGAAGCTACGCAAAGCTGATATACAAGTATGCAAGTATTCACACTCCAGCAGAAAGTCCGATCATACTGTGCACATCTGCTATTCCCCAGCAGAGTCGCCAGCTGTCGCTACTGCGAAAATCGGCGCCGGCTAAACAGAAGAGTCGCCACCGTGCGTTATTTATCCCACGGGAGGGAAAGGAAACGCTCAGAGTAAACCTCGCACATCACGGGAAAGGTATGGTCGTCGCAACCAAAACCTGGATTCGGGAGTCGGTTACGCAAGGGGAAGGTATTAGCACCCCTCACGTCCATCGTACTCGATGGGATCCACGCTTGTTTTCGGGTATGGATTGTTATTCTATCTAAACTATAGGTCAAGGGTGAAAAAGAAAATAAAATGAAAATAAAAATGACTCGGCAAAGTATCGCACTTTATGCCTACGTATTCCCGTCTGGAACGAGAAATCAGAGTCAACGTAGTTCGCCTACCTACGGGAAAGGAGGGGAAGGTTGCTCGCTAGGATATCGCATCCTATGCCTACGTACTTCCGCACAGCATGGAAGATCAGAGCAAACGTAGTTCGGGCCACGTACGACACAAGTCTGTCTTGATTGATTTTATTCCTTCTGAAAAAGGTTTTTCTGATTAACAGTCCCAGCGGACAAAAATGACGTTTTGATGAGTTCACATTCTTTTACGGAAGAAGTGTCTTTTATTGTGTTTGAAATTTTATTGTATTTTTCTGTTTGTTTTGAGAAAGAAAGAGACAGAACTCTAACCTACGGTTGCGAAGGGAAACAAACTAACCTAATGTTATCATGCATGGGTTAAGACCTAGTGTCTATCATGCTCCTCTCTTGCGCAGAGAGAAACAGAGATCCTAAGGGATAGGCAGAAACAGAAATAATATCAGATATATACAGTAAAACAGTAAAATGCATGGATGCAACAGCACAAGCGAGGCAAGGGAGTCCCACTCAACCTCGAACCTAGAAAACAATAGGCGAAAGTGAACAGGCTTCACTTTCAACCCAGCAGGGTAAACAGCAAACAATACAGTCAGGAAACCAATCAATACATCAGCAATGAAATACAGCAAAAATACCCTAGAATTTCAAAGGCTACAGATTTTGGTCGGGAAGCAAACGCTTTGTCGTTTACTGTGAAACACTCTTTCGCCATTTCGTAACTGCTTACGACTAAGGTTCGATGAACACCTAAGCGTAAGGTGAAGATCGGTCCGTATTTGTCGGCTAACTTTCCCAACGTGACGTGAGGTGGCTGGGACCCGCTTAAGAGGTGGAGGTGACCGATTAAAGGCCAAGCTCCGGCGACTTCTGGTGGTGTCTTTTTGGCTCCGACACCAGTTTTACTACGGTTGCTTCTACGTAGCCAAAAGAGAACGAAGAGAAACAGCAACGTAGCGCATATGGTGATTGGCAGAGTTGAAGATGAGAGCAAATTATTCGTCATATTTTTGCTTAGCGTAAGAAATTAGATCGATCTAGCGCGTTAGATATTTTTCTCTGTAGATTTGATTTTATAAACAAGGATCAAAGAGGACTATAGAAGAAACAAATATCAATTTGGTCTCTATTTAATGTGATTAATTTCAAGAAGCTACCGTTTGTTGCTTTATAGAGAAAGAGGAAACACGTCTCTAATTGCGCTCTACTTTTAAATTCTGTCATAATTGTAAATATAATTTAAAAATTACTTTTATGAAATACATTAATCAACAAAAATATTTTTTTTAAATAGTGAACCTTTTGCGAATTTTTTTTAAAATAGCAATGTTATAATTTTTATTTACCAAACAAATTATTGTTTCAAAAATATTATCAAAATGACAAGGTTTGGATTTGGTTCAACGTGCATTCGCCAGATGAATTGGCGAAACAGGCAAAATTGGCTTTGAACTAATTCGTTAAATGGAGTGGCGAATGGGCTTTGCAGGATTGGCTTTGTGGGCTTTCGTCCATTCAATTGGCGAATTAGGTTTGTTTTTTAGGGTTTGTTTCGTTTTTCAACTTAATACATTTTATAATTTTAATTTAAGTTTGAAAAAATTTTAATGTATTTATATTTTGATTTTGATTTTAATTATTTTTATATTATTAATAAACTTAAAAAAAATTAAGTTTAAAAGTTTAAAAAAATTTATGAAATTATAAATTTAAAATAAATTGGTTTGCTTGCTAAATTGCCCAGCTTGGGTTTTAAACTTCCCTTATATATTTTTGGGGTGACATTCATCAATGGATGTATAGCCACCCCAGTGGTAATCACTTTGTCATCAAATGCACATTTCACCTTGCTAGCCTGGGTTCAATCCTTGAGGAGGATCAATCCTTTGCTATATTTTCAGCAACAAAGCTTCCGAGGTGCTCCTGTGGAATGTCCTTGTGATGATGTTGATGTTGACACCAAAGGAGGTCTTGATATCGTAGACGCTCTGTTCTAGTGTTTTGTTTTATGGCGTCCTTGTGATGATGTTGACACCAAAGGAGATAAAGTTGATGGTCTTGATATCGTAGACGCTCTGTTCTAGTGTTTTGTTTTATGTATTTACTTTGTTGTTATGTTTGTTTAATTTATGAAAGTTAACTGTGCTTGTAATAGAAGGAAATTTGCAGTTACCTCTGCTTGTAATAGAATGAAATTTGATTTTAATCAAATGAAAGTTACTATTGAATTAAATGGACACGTTTACAAATGAAACTATGATCTGCTGCTTGGTCCTATGTTTGGACATGTCGTACGATTGTGTCCTGGTTGCCGACACGAACTACACAATCTCACTAGCTTATCCGAGGTATCCATCTCTGTTCGTATGCGGGTGCTGTTAAGCCGACCCTTCTTTTTTCTGCGCATCAAGTCATTATGCCAAACAATTTGGCCTTCGTATTCCGGCCAATAGTCTTCCTTTGCCAACACCTGAAAAATGCATGAGTAGACATTGCATAGACTTATGACTTGGTGAACAGCAGAAAGAAGGTTGGTTGGGTCCTGGCGCGCCTTCGAACAAGCTGCTATGACATGAGAGCAAGGCATACGGAATGCTTGAAACTTTCCACAATCACACCAGCTCTTATCTAATTCAACACGATAACATCCCTTGGGCCTTCCTTCATTGTGATCTATAGCCTCGGCAACACTGAACCAACCAGCTGTACGGTCAAATATTGTGACCACGTGTGTGTTGGCTTTACCAGCTTCGTCTTTCATGAATTTCATTGCAGTATCGCTGTACAGCTGACCTGATTGTAATACCGAACCCCACTTCGCACGTCTGCTATCAAAAAGTGATCCCATCCTAAAATAGGTTGCCTTTACCAAAGCAGTTATTGGGAGGTTTCAAATTCCCTTGAAAACAGAATTCATTGACTCGACGAGGTTGGTTGTCATGTGGCCCCATTGCACCCCATTCTCGTATGCCCGCGTCCATTTCTCCCTATCAATTCCATCAATCCATCTTAATGCATCCGCGTTGTTCAGTCTGATCTCGTCACGGTAGTATCTGGATGTTGGTTCAGTTAGTGCATACCCCGCGTTCACAACCTTCTTCCGCAGCGTCCTGTCTTTGATCTCCCTCATGAAATTTTGGGCAATATGCCTTATGCAATAGACGTGGGTCGATGGAGGATCCTGCCAACCGTTGTCATGGTTGTTGTAAGCACTCTCGATGGATGGGTGTCGATCGGAGATCAAACATAAGTTAGGTTGGGGAGACACGTAAGAGCGTAGGTTTTTTAAGAAAAAACTCCAACCCCCAGCAGTCTCCCCTTCAACTATGGCGAAGGCTATCGGGAAAATGTTGTTGTTCCAGTCTTGTGCCACAGCCATTAGAAGTGTGCCCTTATATTTCCCGTAAAGCCAGGTTCCGTCAATTTGAATTATAGGTTTACAAAATGCAAACCCTTTGATGCATGGTTCGAACGCCCAAAAGACTCTGTGGAAAATTCCATTTCCAGCAACATAACTCCCGTCTGGTGTACAAGCAGGCATCGTCTCCAATATCGCAACAGTTCCTGGAGAGTAGTGTTTAAGGGCTACTAGGAATTTAGGAAGTTCCTTGTATGACTCCTCCCAATTTCCAAACACCATTTCAACAACTTTATTCCTGGCTATCCAGGCTTTTCGGTACGAAGGAGTGTAGTTGTACCTTTGTACCATATGTGCAATTATGGTACTCACCTTCAAAGATGGGTTGTCGCTGACGACTGATAGAATCTCATCACAAATCAACTTAGAGTTGAGTTTGCGATGGTCTTGCATCGGATTCGAGATTATACAGCTGTGGGACGGACCCATTGACCCTATCTTCCAGGAATCGCTTCTCTTCCTGAAAGATGCTGTTAATTTGAACGGGCACTCCTCGTTACGGCAATAGATCATATACCGTGTTGGATTTGAGTGATCAACTCTGTAATCAGCTGACAATTCCATGTGAAACTGTTTGATAGCCTGGACACAATCTTGTTTCGTACGAAACTCGTCACCCTCTTTAAGTTGGCCCTGTGTTGTGTAGTTGGGGTTGTAGAAAACATCCGTTGGGGGTTCATCATCAACTAAGGTGATATCAGTCATGTGTTTTGGTGGACAATAGACATGGTCAGGTTGAACTTCATCCTCCGGATTGTTCACCATCTCGTCAACAATGACTTCAGTTGCTTCTTCTTCTTCGTCAACGACATTGACTTCGGGGTGTTCATCTTCAGAATCGCAAAAAACTTGTGACGAATCAAGTTGCTGAGACAGTTGTTGTTGTTGTAACGTAACGTATACCATGATTTCTGAGAACCCTGAATACTCGTGAGTGCGGAACATGTTACGCACGTCTTCATCATCTCGCACCTTTAAAGGAAAAAATTTGCACGAATCAAGTCCGCCAAAGAATACTGGGTTTTTGTATATTATTTGGCCAATTGGACCGCACTGCAGTTTTTTTTTCTATTCTTGACTTCAGGTGTAAAAAATTAGACCTTCTATCAATTAAAAATCTTGTAACCTCCGTGTTTCTGAAAGTGTATCCCGAGACCTCACATTCGAAAGCTTCACCATTCATATGAGCGGCAATCATGTGTTGTGGTGTTTGAGACATTGTGGAAATTATGGTGTTTGAATAATGGAGTGTTTCAATGTTTTAGTGTTTAAGTGTGTTTGAGTCTTTGAGTGTGTTTGATAAAGGCTTTATAAAATGGCCTTAGTGTTTCTGAATGTTTGAGTGTTTGATAAAGGCTTTATAAAATGGGCTTAGTGTTTTTGCGTGTATTAGTAAAGTTCTGCCTTTCATTTATCACGCATGCTCCATAATCAATAACGTGAACAACAGACTTGATATGAAGTGACAATGCAAAGTTCTGCATTTACATGTGATGTTCAAGTCAGGAATCTCTATCTGCCTTTCATTTATCACGCATGCTCCATAATCAATAACATGAACAACAGACTTGATATGAAGTGACAATGCAAAGTTCTGCAATTACTTGTGATGTTCATTTATCACGCATGCTCCATAATATGAACAAAGTATAATATGGAAAATAGTATAATATGAAATAAATCACACTTTGACTTAAATATATTAAATATCTTATATAATATGATGAAATAAATCACATTACGATGAATAAAAATATTATATAATATGATGGATAAAAAATCACACTATGCAATGAATGAACCACTGTATGATTAGACGCTACACTGAAGGAATCTCCTTTTTTCACATGTGATCTGCATCCATACATTGACCATGCAGGCCTACGAGCATCTGCTTTCATACATTAGACGGGACACTGCATTACAATAAATGCCATGTAGCCTGTTTGATTAGACGCTACACTGAAGGAATCTCATTTTTTCGCATGTGATCTGCATCCTTTTACAAAAAAGACACTGCATTTACGCATAGCTGAAGCCAAGTGTCAACCATGCACTCACACCACACATATGTCACGCCAAGTGCTCAGCATGCACCCACACAACACATATACGCATAGCTGAAGCCAAGTGTCAACCATGCACTCACACCACACATATGTCACGCCAAGTGCTCAGCATGCACCCACACAACACATATCTCATCACAAGTGCTCAGCATGCACTCACACAACACATATCTCATCACAAGTGCTCAGCATGCACTCACACAACACATATCTCTTCACAAGTGTCAAGCATGCACTTAAACCATATCCACTCTTGGAATATAAATATGGGGTATTTACCCATCAAATTCTACTCACACTTAAAGTCTCCTACTCTCTTACTCTCCTACTCTCTTACTCTCCTACTCTCAAACTCGCAAACTCTCAAAGTCTGAAACTCTTAAACTTTCAAACTCCCAACTCTCGACAATGTCTGTACTAACCATGGGTGATTCTCATAGAGGGACGGCTGAAAACATCGCCGAGTTTGTAAGTCCTTTTGTTCATGTCTATGTTTTACCATTTTGTCCAAAAAAACTATAGTAATTTTGTCTAAAAAAACTATAGTAATTTTACTTCATTATTTTGCAGGATGTATCAAGGTTTCGGTGTCGTGTGCATGATTACATACCACACGACCCCCTCATTACAAACTATCTTATACATTGTGGGTTTGGGCATTTGATCGAAATCAAATCTTATTCCCTTGACATAAAATTTATTCTAGCGTTGTTAGAACGCTGGAGACCGGAGACACATACATTTCACCTTCCTTGTGGTGAGTGTACTGTGACTCTCCAGGATGTTTATATGTTGCTCGGCCTACACATTGATGGTAAGGCCGTCAACGGCAAAGTTGGTGTCCCTGACCGACTTTGTGAAGATTTATTGGGCGCCCCTCTTTGTGAGGACGGACCTCAGGCGGCAAGCAAGGGCCGCCCGAGGGGTCAGGGTATTAACTTAAAATACCTTAGAGAACAATACAACAGTATTGTTTTAACGGATGAGAGCACCGAGTATGAGAAAATACTCAAAACTCGGTGCTATATTATGATTTTATTTGGGCACTTTTTATTTCCAGACGGCACTGGAAATACAATTCATACTATGTATTTACCATTATTGCGTAATATCAACAAAGTGTGTGAATATAGCTGGGGATCAGCAGTCCTCGCCCATCTATATAGCGCACTTTGTAAGACGTCCAAAAAAAATTCTTGTACTTTTTTTGGTTGTGCCTATCTTTTGCAAGCTTGGGGTTGGTCGAGGATGCCAATGCTTGCTCCAATAAACAGAAATTCTTTTACGTTCCCCTACGCAAAAAAGTAAGTATCTTTTCAACATTATTTAGCAGCTACGTATTCTATTTCAGTTAATAATTTCTAACTTGTGTTTATTCTTTTAGGTGGTCTGTACCCGGGATGAATTATGAGAAATGTCCAAGGCACTCTATAATTCAATACCGCAACCTAATCGACCACCTTGGGCCAAACGATGTAAGCTATTTACCCTAATTTTTTTTAATGTATATGCATAAACTTCACACATCCTGTCTAACTTAATTTTATAACTATATTGTAGTTTGTCTAGATGCCATACGAGGGTCTCGACCACCAGCCCAACCCCGACGATGCCGCTGTGTGGACAGCAAAGACACCTATAATTAGGTTCACTACGGTGGAGATGCACCAAAGTGATCGGGTGAAACTCCAATTTGGGATGCATCAAGATATTCCAGATGCTCCCGTAGACTTGGGGAAGTGGCATCAAAAACGGGTAGACGCACAATGGATGGTTGGTGATTGGAAGGAGTTTGCAAAGGAGCTGCGTGTACTTTGGAAAAGAAGAAGGCAATACGTCTTAACCGACAGTATTGTGCACGGGGATAGGCCAAGTCTTCAATATATGACTTGGTTTAGGTCTGTCACGACAACCCAGCCTTTCCTGTCCCAGCCAACCTATTTGGCTGATCCAAGGGAACGCGGTTCTTCATCATACCCACAAATACCAACAGACACCCCCATCAACAACAACCACCATACGAAGACCAATCAATGCCAACATATACCCCCTATCAACAACAACCACCTTACATGCCACCAATCCAATCTCAGCCTCAACCATCTTACCAGTACAGCCCTGATATGTCTTTTGATCCTACCCCTGCCACCTATATCTCGGACAACTCATTCGACCCTACCCCCTCCAACTACACCTCCAACCACCCACTATTTGACTACCACACCCCACAACAACCAACACACCTAGACCAACCCAACTCCATGTACACTTTCGGACAACCATATCGTCCATACTCCACCCACCCTCCCCGATAATCGTACCAAAACATGGGTATTGGCCTTGACTACGGAAGTGCATGTGACATGGGACCTCCCGGCTATTGGGGTCAAATGATGCAAAATCTAGCTGATACGTCGGGGCCGTCCCAACAGAACCCTCCACCACAACTCAACACACAACATCCTGACACACCACAACAACCTCGTCGAAGACCTCGTTGCAACACGTGTCCCCCCAATGTGGCACCGGTGGTCACTTGGATAGAGCCGATCATTAGGTTTTTTTTTTTGTAATTTTCATTATATTTATATTTTTGTTCGTGTATTTTTAATTACATTATAAATTAATATAATTTCATTTTATTATCACTTTATGCTTACGAATATATTTTAATTATATTAATATTAATTATATTATAAATTAATATATTTTATGGTTAATAATAATAATAATTAAAATCAAAAAACAATTAAATTTTAAAACTTTAAATATGAAAACGAAAATATATTATATGATAATTAAATGCAAATTGAAAAACGAAACAAACCCTAAAACACAAACCTGATTCGCCAATTGAATGGGCGAAAGCCCACAAAGCCAATCCTGCAAAGCCCATTCGCCACTCTATTTGGCGAATTGGTTCAAAGCCAATTTTGTCTGTTTCGCCAATTCATCTGGCGAATGCACGTTGAACCAAATCCAAACCTTGCCATTTTGGTAATATTTTTGAAACAATAATTTGTTTGGTAAATAAAAATTATAACATTGCTATTTTAAAAAAAAAATTCACCTTTTGCTTCAAGTGATGATATTATCGATGGTGATAAATTTAATAACAAATTCCTGCAAGGTGCTCTTACTAAGGTATTCTTTAATCAAGTCAATGATGATGGTAAGAATGAGATTTAAAAATAATGTATTAGCAAATATTTTGGTGATCAAGTCAATGATAATAGTAAGTGTAATAAAATTTAGGCAATTTTTTTTTTTTGGTTTCTTAACTATATTATTGGGTTTAAAGTGGTCATTTAATTATTTTTTGTGTCAGATTGGTCCCTTAAGTCTTTAAAACGTGTCATGTTGGTCATTTTTGTCTAATTAGCGACAAATTTAGCAATCGATTTTTGATTTTTTTTCGTCGCTAATTTGACAAAAAAAGACTAACATGACACATTTTAAAGAGTTAAGGGACCAATCTGACACGAAAAATAATTAAGGAACCAATTTGAACCTACGGGTATAGCTAAGGGGCCAAAAATGATATTTTTCCTAAAATTTAAGATTTTAGAATAATGTGTACTCAAGTCTAGTTTACAATCTCATTTTTATTGTGAGATTTTAGTATTTTGAGTATATAAAACCTTTTGCTAGAAACAATTGTCTTGTGGGACAGACATCATAAGATCATAGTGTATTAATTGATGGTATATAGGGATCATAAAATTATGACCAAGTGTACTATTAGAACATTATTGGAGGACGGTTCCTATAAAAGGTCAACGTTAGTTATTTTAATTTGTCATCTATTGAAACATCACTAGGTGCTTGGTTGACATTGATATAGTATAATGCTAGAGTGTGACCATTATATGATCCTAAGACCCTAATCTATTCTTCGGGTGTGAAGTTCTTCAATTGTCTTATAACATCATTAGATGGATTTAACGATTTTGGACAGATGGATGGATAACGGGCTATCTGGGCACCCACACTTGGTGTTATGACCCTGATCAATTTGGGCTTTGGCCTAGACTAAGTAGCCCTCTAAACAATTGTCGGTGAAATCAGATTTAGGATTATTTTAGTGTTCTTTAAGTTGGGCCACTTCTCTATGGTAGCGATTATAGTTATGATCTTTGACACAATCTAGCAAGGCGACTTCAATGAGAACTCTATAACACCTAGTCGAGAACAACCATTGGATATATAAGGTGATGGTCTAAGATTTTCAATGAAGAATGAGGTTAGTCATTTGGGAACAAAAATGGATAAATAATCTACTTCTTCCCATTCAGGGCACTGGTCTCTCTTTAGTTAGTGACCTTTTATGGCGGAGTCATGGGAAAGACAATACCTGCTCGATTGCTTCAGACTAAATTCCATTCTAGATGATAGTCTAATCATGGATACTTCCATGGATAAATACAAGATGTTTCTACATGTTATCTAGGATATCTAGACTCCCTCAAAGGTGATTTTCTTCTCTTTACAACTCCTCTTAGATAGGATATTTGTAAGCCTCATGTTTTACAAGATCCAAGAGTGGTCACTTGTGATTTTTGCCATGGATATTTGGACTATACTTCTAATCTCCTTGTTATCTACGAGGTTATGAATAATATGGGGTCTCACACCCTCATCTTCATCTTTAGCCTTTATACCCTACATTCTCCATATCATTCATCGTTCTATTGCATATCGAACAGGTGGGTTCATAAGGTATAGATTGGGTCAACTTGTTATTTTCCATTTCAAATGAGATAGATTGCCTATCATGGAATACATGGAAGAAAAGGTTCATCACATAAGGCTTGACCTAAGTTGGAAAGTCTACTCATGTAGATTACTTCAAGAAGAGGTTACTTGAAAAATATTGGGATATTCAAGATAAATATTCCTAATGAACATGAAATGTAAGGCCAAATTCAAGATTGCTTCATCCAATTTTGTTTCAAAGTCTTGGTCAAGTGGAGTTCAAATTTGCAAAGCATGAGTCAAGATCACAAGTGCATAATTCAAGACTTTATTTTATATAATGACATAAGAGAATACATCATTCAAAGTCCAAGATTCATGAATTCAAGACTAGATTCAAGAATATTACAAAGAGAAATTTCATGACATTTGCAAAAGTGTCACATTTGTTACAAAGTTTTAAGCTCTTGGCAATGCTTAGAAAATTAAGCTACTTCTAGTCTTAATCCAAGCTTCTAATTAATTTCATGCTATGGTACCCTTGATGCCCAACAAGTTTTCATGTCCAACATTATGCTTGCAAACATTCAAGAAAAATATTTAAGAGTTAATTCAACATTGGAATGTTTCAAGATCAAGATTATGCATGCTTATTCAGGGGCAATATGAATGTAATCCAAAACAGCCCCATGCAAGAAGTAACAATTTGCCTCATGTCACAAAATATACATGTCACAAGACCAAGGAAATGGCATATGATAATGCATCTAAATATCAGATTTTCAAAATGTTGTCAAAAGGTAGTAGCATAGACCACCAACACAACCCAATAACAAGTGGATAAAGTAGGGAAATGCTGAAAAAACAGCACTAGGGAAGTGCAGCAGCAAAAGCAAAAAGACAACATGCTAGAAATGGAAAAAGGTAGGGGCTGCACCAAGAAAGTGGTAATAAGTGTTGCCAAGAATGGAAATTCTGAAAATGGAAGCTTGTGCAAGAGCTATTGTTTTGGTACAGTAGAAAAAGGCAGCAGAAAAAGTGGGATAAGAAGAGGAGAGGGGCTGCAAAACAATACATTCATCATTCACTAGACATTGAGAAAAAAAGATAGAAAGAGAGCAAGAAACACATTGCAAAAAAACCAGAAAAAAAGAGTGAGAAAGAAAACCATCAAAAATCAAGAGAGTTCCATAGAAACCCATAGAGAACCTTTGAGGAGAAGCACCTTCAAAGCATAGAAGGAAGAAGGAAGAAAACACACAACCAAACCAGTGGAAGCTTAACAAAGAAGGAGGAAGCTCTTGGGTATCCATTTCAAACTTTTTCTCTCTTTATATTTATGCACTTGCCATTTATCATCATTTGTTAGGTGTGTTTATGCTGGGTGTATTGTGTGAGGTCTCAAGGGAACCAAGAAACCATTTTTAAGAACCAATAGAAAGGAAAGAAAACCACAAAAGACAGCAAAGGAAAGAAATATTGCATTTTTCGTTTCAGGTCGCGGCGCGAACATGCAAAAAACAGAATGACCACTTGTCTCAGTTCGCGGCGCGAACATGCAAAAAACAGAATGTATACTTTTCTCAGTTCGCGGCGCGAACTGATCAGTTTGTTTATTTTTTGCTATTTTTACCTTAAAAAAATTTTTTTTCAAGGAGTTCGCTTCGTGTCGTTATTTTTTGCATGTCTCAATTTTTTTAGCCGACTAACCTCATATGTTTGTATGATTTTAGTATGTGAATATTGCTATTGTCTTTGTTGACTTTTGATTCCAAAAACCATTTTCAAAAACAAACTCTCGATTTTATCGAGCCATTTTCAACCTTGTAAGTCGATTACCTTGCGCATCGCCATCGACCTTGTTCGTATCGCTTCAAATATATCTTTACAAACAATAAACCTTGATCCAACATCAAGTGATCCTTTTTCTCATAAAAAACCTAAAATACAATAAATATATGGTTAGGTTTGTACACCATGGATTTTAAGGTGGTGGAGAAGGAATGAGAATGGAATCCTCCTACAGTCGTTCCAAATGTTTTGGATACAAGGCGCTCGACTTGGCTATTCGAAACATTCCCCTCTGTCTAAAGTCCTTTGGTGTAATCCTAGTCAAGAACCATTTCTCTTCAAAAACCTAAAAATAACACCAACTCATCAAACTATTTTTTTCCGCCCTAGGGCATCAATCCAAAAACCCTTTTTCAAGGTATAAAATCAACAAACAAACAACTATTTCATAAGCCTCCGAACTACAGAGCTCTGATTCTTCACTTCTTTTAAGTGAGGATACGTAGACACAAGGGTCGCAATCCTTAGCGAGCATTAAAATATAAAACCAACCCCTCTTTCCTTAAGCAAGCAAACTTTTATGTAAAAATACCCATTCACGCGAAATAACCTAGGAGGTTCCCATCGAGTACGATGGATGCGAGGGGGTGCTAATACCTTCCCATTGCATAACCGACTCTCGAACCCTAAGACTTGGTTGCAATGACCATGCTCCTTTCCCAAAGGTTTTATCGCTATTTCCCTTTTCCTCCTTGGGATAAATAAAATCCCGTGGCGACTCTGTGTCATTTTTCGCGTAGCAGCATGGGGTATAAAAGTTATAAGTGAATTAGTTGATGTTTGACTCTACATTGTGGCCTTTCTATTGATCGCTGGTTTAGTGTGTCTAAACTAATCTGACTGCAAGTATACAGTCGTGTCGCGTAGTTTTAATAGATTATCGATCCATAGAGACTAAAAATTGAACGTGTCGTATTCTAATGTTACTATGTAAATCTAAGGCTAATCGTTTTTAGGAGAGTTAAATGCGAATGAAATTAAATCTAAAAAATGCTAAAATTTCTAATAAGAATAATCAATAACGGGATGTCAGTATGCAACGCATCAATCATCGGGAATTTAATAAATAATTAATGTAAGTCGGGTGTTCAAAATACTTTTTAGTAGAAAAATACTTATTTAAAAATCCTTACCTCACACTCTCGTGTTTATTGATTCAGACTATATCGTTAAATCAAAATGAGTGTTCTCACTGTATCATTCGAATTAAAGATACCTTTTGAAAATAAATAAGTCCTAATTAATTCTAAAGTGCTTCCGCTGTGTTTAGAATTAATGCCTAATCTCAACTATCTGGTTAAAACCTCAAACTCTCGTTTATCTTGACCTTAACCTTAGTTTCCCTTTTTACTCTCGCAAGAAAGGTTGATTGATTAAAATAAGAAACTAGAGCCTAAAAAATAATTTGTAAAGAGAAACAACACCGATTATTATTTAATCCTCTCTGATAGATTTGTTACATACCAACATCAACTACTCTAGCCAGACATGCTGGGAAAATCAAACATCATAGTACAATGCAAAATATTAATACTAATCATGCTGTAATACGATAAATAATATAAACTGAATAATTTAAACCTGGCAACTGGAATTAATTGGAGATACAAGTTGAGTACAGACTTGAAGGAATAACACTGGTGTTCTTCAAACAGGTACAAGGAATTAAACTCTGGCACGGAAAAAAAAACTAGTGATGTGCTAATGCTAGAATGAAAACTGAAAAAATACTAATTCTCGTGAAAATGTTGCGAACCCCATTTTGGAGGATTTCTATGATATTTATACTCGGCTGAGGGGGAGAAGGAATCGTTCAAAACCATCCGGAAAAACATGGGAGTGGAACTCGAAAATAGGGGAAGTGGGAGAAAAATTCTCCTCACTAATAGGTGGCTTGCGCCACCTCCCCCTTTTCCACATGTGGCTTGCGCCACTTTCTCTCTTGGTGGTAGGAGCCACCTTTAATGTGGCTCGAGCCACATTTGTGGTGGTGGGCCCAGACTTTTTTATTTTCTTTTCCTTTTCTTTCTCTTCATTTTCTTTCCTTTACTTTTCTTTTCTTTTTCTTTTCTTTCCTTTCCTTTTCTTTTCTTTTTCTTCTCATTTTCTTCTCTTCCTAATTCTTTACTTCGAACCGAGTATCTGAGAAACACAAACAAATACGGGTAATATAAAACATAAATAGAGGGAAAATCAAATAAAATATAGTATAAACTCATGCATGTCAAGTCAAATACACGATATAATTTCGCATTATCATTTATGTTATTTAAGGTGTTTGGATCCTTGGAAAATAGATCAAGAATTAAATTCGTTTTGACTATGATTTAATAATATGTGATTTGACCCATTTAGAAATTTGATAATGATTTTGAGTTCTTTGAAGCGTTAGTAAACATGGAGGATCTGGTGGAGAATAACATCTACTCTTATTGGAAATGGTTCATTAGCCAAAAAAAATTGGTTATTCGTGTGTGGCAGAAGGACCATATCCTTGAATCAACAGTGACATGAGTTTATTGTTATCCCGCTCTTAAATAGACATCATTAGTGGTCTGAAAGGTGATGTTTTCGATGTCTGTTCTTAGATCTGATTATGTCTTTTCTCTCTCTCTCTCTCTCTCTCTCACACACACACACAAAATTTTACACAAAAAAAAACTTGAAATTAACATAACCAGATGGCATAACCACTGATTTTTAGCCACGAGATTTGTGGCAGTTGTTTTTTATGGAACTATGTGCTTGCATGTATAATAATAAAAAGTGATCAAAACTCGTATATAAGCATGATATGTTAAGCATTGATAATGTCATGATTTTTTATTATGAAAACACCTAAGTGATTCTGATGGTAACAACACATTAAGACAAGAAAGTACTAAAGATGGTTCAAGTGGTCAAAGATACAGAAGATGGTTGATCAAGTTATTCCTCTGAATCCAGATAAAGAATTAGGGTTTTATGATTACCAGTGAGATCTTTACTCTCTGATGATGGTGATTGACTTGGAAATATCTCAAGTCTTGAGGATATTTAAGTGAAGTGCTCATATGATTGGTATATCCGACTAAAGGACTTGAAGCTTCAAAGTGTCAGTCTGAGTGATCAAAGTATTGTAAAAACACAAGGGCATTTTTGGAAGCATAATGGCTAAATGGCACACACACACACACACACACACACACACACACACACACTAAAAATCATTTACGAAGCCTATATTTTTCAAATAAAATCACCAAAAGTGTTTTTGGAACCTAGCTAGATAAATTGGAAGTTATCAAATTGATTATGGCGTGTTTTTGAACTGTGTAGTCGATTAGAACAAATTCCTAATCGATTAGATAAGAAAAAAATAAGTCTGTAATCGATTATGACAGTGTCTTAATGAACAATAATGATATTTTATCAAAATCTTCCAATATGGACAACAATAGATTATTGTATATTCCTAATCGATTAAGTCATTTATTTTTCCCATGGATCATTTCCTAAAATGAACCATTTCTTGGCCTATAAATAGAGAACTTCCCTTTCATTTCATAAACACCAGAAAACATGAGATACCTCACTTTCCTATCTCTCTCTGTAATTTATTTTTCTTTCTCTCACATACTTTTAGCCATATCGCTTTGAGATACATTCTTGAGTTTAGTGAGGAAGTTGTTCTAATGAGGGTATTACTGTAAATTTACCAAGAGTTCTTTTTCATCTTGAGTAAATAATTCTTCCTAAGGAAGTGTTTATTTTGGTTTGTAGCTAAACCTATATAAAAACTCTTTTAGGGATTAGTATAAGTCTTTGTTTAGTTCGTAAGTTATGTCATTAATAAAACCTCTGCTTTTGGTTCGTGAAGAATAACCAGTTATAAATCTTCACATTGGTTATTGTACTTAGCCCTGTATAAAATCTTAGTCGGTTTGAAATCAACCCAGTGAAAATCTCGGTTTGGTTTGGAGGATAGCCAACTCAAAAAACCAACTTGGTTTGAGGCCATCCCGTAAGAAATCTCAGTTTGGATTAGAAACTAACCGCTCAAAGCTCTGTTTGTTATTTGGCATGAAGACTAACCATTTCATTCATCAGTTCATTGTTTTATTGGAATTTTACCTAAAACTTCATTTTCCTTGTTTAGAGGGGTTTGTGGGGTTAACCTTCTAAAAAATCTTAAGCATTATTGGATACTCTCAATGTCAATTATTGGGGAGAGGAGTAGGTTACTTCTTTAAGATTGGACCTTTTATAAATCTTTGGTGTTATCTCTATTCCATTAAATTTTTGCTTTCTGTTTATTTTCTTTAACCTTACTTTCTGCTACATATCCAAGTGGTTTTTAGAAAAAAAATTCAAACTCTAATTTAGAAAATAATTTTGTTTTAAACTATCATTTTCAATCCTCCAAAATTCACCCCCTTTTTATGTATGGAGTCACATTTTCAACAAGAGGCATTAGAGTCTAACTTTTTTTTTCAAAAACTAATCGTTTCAGAAGGAAGATGACTTCCAGTACTAGTTTTAACTAAATGACTTTCCTAAACTCACATCCACCGTTTAATGATGTTTGGCTGACAATGGAAAGCTAGAATTAAAATTTTCATTTAAAGTTTTGATCTTGAGTTAGGAGAAATCATAATCAATGATCCATTTTTCTCTACCCACAATATAAATGTTAAAGTAGTTGATAAACTATATTTCCATTGGACCATAGAGGAAAAGAAAAAGTTTGAAATTGATTTTTAACTAAATTTTTTTAGTTATTTCCTTAGATGAAAATCAATTCTTTTATGTTCATAATTGTAAACCCGCCAAGGAAATGTGAGATACTCTTGAAATGATATATGGAGTTTCTCTAAGTGTCGAACAAGCAAAAATAAACACACGAGGCCGAGAAGATGAACGTTCCATTCATAAATGCTTTTCTAAACCTGGAAATACTGGAAATAATGTTAGAAATTTCGCCACTGACAAATATCTAAGAATTAAGAATTGGAATCAGAAACATAATCTAATCCTTAAATCTAGAGATGCGAATGTTTGTAATTTTCAGGAAAAATCCAAGAAGGAAGAAATTTCCTATAAGTTGAATTAATTAATTAAATTTCCTATGTATATCAATAGCATTAATGTTTAGTCCAATAAGTGAGAGATGCATTTTCAAATTCTATGAGAATAGATTTTTGGATTTATTTGGTTTTATATCATTTGATATATACAAGTCATGATTTTGGAAGATATATCTAATGTCTCAAATCATTGACTACGTGAAAAGACCTATGATATATCTTGATTATATACATGTATGATGTATATGGACCTCTAAACATATTTCGAGCATTATGTGACTTTGACCTGTACTTGTTCGTCCCACAAGCCAACTAGAGAATCTTTGAATGCTCAGATGTCGTCAGCGTCAATCTAAAGCCTTTGGAAGGTGCCCTAGAATAGGACATCAGTTAAAATAAGCTTAAATTGAAGTTAGGGTTTTTGGTTTTAGAGCTAGTTCAAAGTAAAAATGGCAGAGGTTTTGTGGATCTCAAAGCTTGCTAATGAAGGAAAAACAATGCTCTATTTATAAGGAAGAGAGCGAGGTCAAGGTACGTTCCAAATGAGATCACAAATGTGTGAACAAAATTGATAAATTTTTAGATCCTAGCCGTGTGAAAAATCGCAGGAAATGTGTGAGTTATGACACTCTTAAGGTCATTTTGCATTATGGTGAAACACGTTTTGTGGTAAGGAGCATGTTTTCACATGGATTGGGTAGTCCCAATTTGATTTTGGCATGATTACTAATTATAGGCCACGGTTCAAAACAAAGTTCAGGTCTCTATGTTCATGCCTATGCCAAATGAAATCTATTTGTGTGTTTTGTGATTTTTCTTGGGACAAATATTCCTTTCATGGAGGAGAATATAATGCAAAAAGAACCAATTAAAAAGGATGCTTGAGGCGAAAATGACATGAGTTGAAAGTTGAGGTCGTGGCACTAAAAAACAGGCCTGACATTAGGTCAAACATGTCATGGACCTAGCTTTGTGCACATATGGCCTTTAAGCAACTTCAAAAATTGATGGACTTAGAGGCTGAGTTGAATCTTGACCCTTGAAGAAAAGTTGTGAAAGGATATCAAATGTGACATTTGGCTCAAAGAAAATCCAAAAATGTTGAGAAATGAGAAAGTTATCGTGTTTGGACCAAGTGACATACCATACTTGATTTTAGGCCAACCAACCATGTGCTAACTTGAGATTTATGCTATTTTCTTGCATCCAAAGGCCTAATGATATACACTTGAATACCAAATAAACGAAAATTGATTGTCCTTTGGTAAATCTTGATAATTGCCTTGAAAAGTTTGGTGAAGATGGCATGGAAATAAACACACGAGCCATGCTTGAATCATCTTTTGGAGCATGCACCAAACTTGAACTTCTGTTGATTAAATGATGTTGAATGAAGTTTGACATGAATGTAACCTAATATTAGAGGTCATGCCTTGAAATACAGGCTCTTGTGGACCATTTATTGACCATAACTTTGACTTAAGGAATCAAAACCCTAATTAGAAACCAAACTTGATCCAGTGATTGCAAGTCCCTACCTTGAACAATAAGACAGAGAAAAAAACACATATTTTTGTATTTTAAATAAAGTTATTGATGTTAGAATGTAATCAAGCAATAAGATAACAAAGAAACACAAAGGGTGCTTGGTGACCTTCTACAAAAGTAAACCCCAAAGAGAGGTGGTTAGGGGGACACCATGCTTGTGATTTAATGAGATGCAAATGATATAATAGGTGGAATCTTAGGGGTAAAAATTAGGGTATGACACTTATGAGAAGATTCAAGTCGAATGTCTAGATATAACATATCTCATAATTATAGTCGTCACGGAAAATGATATGATCATTAACCTTAAGACTTTTTTTTTAAATTAGAATTACAAGATATGAGAAATGTAAAACTTTTCAAGATCTTTTCTATACAATTTAAAAATCCAATGGATCTAAAATAGTTTTGAGATTTAAAATTTGGATTTCTTATAGACTAAATATTTGGTGACAAGTTCTACTTGAGATTGTCTCGAATAGGTAGATTAATTCTTTATGAATAAATTTTTGAATATATCTACCAAATCTTATTGAAAATAAAAGAAATTAGTTTGTGATGCTAAATAGATGAACTATAAAAGGAATGATATTAATTTTATATTCCTTTGAATTTTGGAAGAAGAACACGGTTCTAAAGGAAGACAATGATTTCATGTGTTGAAAGAAGAAAATTGTTAATGGTTATCAAAAGAGTCAAAGTAGAAGAAAGAAGTAAGACTTTTTATTTATATGATATGTTATAAAATATCAAACTGTCTACTTCTACATCTTAGGTATGTGATACTAGATATTTATTTCACATTCATAAGAATGTGAGGAGTCTTTAAGAAGTAGGACATTGATTATAATTTGTGTCAGCTTACGTCTAGAATGGAACAATGTGTTTCATTGACTATAAGAGCTTATGATTAGACTTAAAATAGAGCTTGGCATGAATCTAAATAATTGCTATTAAGTTTCATTTAGTAATAAACACTAATTATAAGTCTTGTATTGATAAGATGAGGAGTGCATGTTTTGATAATGGACAAGTGTTGTTATGATTATCTAAAATAGTGGTTTCAATATTAAATTAAGTAGTGTATTTGAGTTATACGATCTTGATAAGCTCATCTATAACAAATGTAGGATGGATCAAATATATTGAACCTTATGTATATCAATAGCATTAATGTTTAGTCCAATCAGTGAGAGATGCATTTTCAAATTCTATGAGAATAGATTTTTTGATTCATTTGGTTTTATATCATTTGATATATGCAAGTCATGATTTTGGAAGATATATCTAATGTCTCAAATCATCGACTAAGTGAAAAGACATATGATATATCTTGATTATATACATGTATGATGTATATGGACCTCTAAACATATTTCGAGCGTTATGTAACTTTGACCTGTACCTGTTAGTCCCACAAGCCAACTAGAGAATCTTTGAATGCTCAGATGTCATCAGCGTCAATCTAAAGCCATTGGAAGGTGCCCTAGAATAAGACATCAGATGCGCTACCATAGTGAATAAATACTCACTTCATATTCGAGTCATCATATTGCATCGTGATAACCATATAAGATCAATTTTGTGAGAGAGATTGCTAATGGCATCCTTGTTGGAGAAGGTGATTTTGGACTTTAGCTGTCTCTCTCTCTCCAGGGTTCCCATGAGTACAAAGGGTATGATGTTTGCCATAAAAACTTGCCTTGCATATTTCTTTTGGGAAGAACTGAAATCTCCTCCACTGGAGAAACCTCCAACAATGGTGTTGAAGAGACTTTGGTTTTGCATCCTTCACACAAAAATTGCAAAAATAAGTGGCGAGTAATGATGAATGTGGCAGAAGTTAGTTTTCTCGTCTCATAGTGGGTGTTAATTATACTTGCTATACGTGGAAATCATTTTATGTATAGAGTTGTCTGAGGTTTTTAGAGTTATTGTGGTGTTAGAGAAAGCTCACACAAGTATGATGAGGAGTTACGTATGTGGTGTTTTGCGTAATAAATTAAATAATCCTCTTCAACCTCAAGGTTGAGATATATATATAGTATTCTCTTAGGCCTGGGTATTTAACTCTAAGAAGTAATACCCACTCTCAAAAGTTTTGGAAGAGGATGGTTACTTTCCTTATTTCTTAGGAGAACATATCTTCCTTCTTTTGAGTCTTTTACCCTTATGGACAATGGCACGTGAACTTACAAGTTCTCACATGCGGATGAGCAATTCGAGAAACATACGACACAATAAAAAAATAGACGTACATTTCAAACAAGACAGTTAGGAAATCTCACCCAAGAACGATATACGACATCGCCTATTTTGAGAGACTCGTGACACCTCTGGACCTTTGCACTTATACCAATTTAATATTAAAAATTACAAGAATGATAAATTGACAATAAATTTTGACATGACAGTGCATAAATTAAAATACGATGTTTTAGTTTTATTTAATATTTTATTTTGAAATACTCGCATATACAAACTATGGAGTAAGATATAAGTGACTTTACTTAAAAATTGTGGTTTATACCAATACAGTATTAAACATTACAAGAATGATGTAATATTTATTGATTGAACTAAAAACAAAAACTGCAACTCTGAAAAAGGGACATGGTTTTAATGACTTTGCTTTAAAGTGACTCTGGTAACTTTAGTAAAAACAATTAGCCTTTTACATCAATATAATATTCATTAGTAATTTATCCATTCACTTTATTAACTAAAGTTACTAAGTATTGCAAAATTACTTGAGCCATTCCCTTCAAAAGTGTATCTTCCCTTCAAAAGTGTATCTGCCAATGATTTTCTACACTTTAATATTTTAAAATGAGTGTTTTTAAAATGGACCAACTTTTCCTATTTTTTATTTAATTGTATTTTTAAACACTTTTGAAGAAGAGAATATTAAAGAGAATACATTTGGCTATTAAGAAACAAGATTTATTGATTTTACCATCCTATACTGCAAAATATATTGCAGCATCACAGGCTGCATGGCAAGTTTCATCAAACCTATGAATATAATTAATGTTAAATATCTAATTCTTTGTTTTAGAAAGATTATATTAGATATATTTGGGCTTTTGTAGTTTGGACTTTAACTTAAGATGCAAGTTAACCTAAATCTATAAATAGGGAGGAACTCTTATCATCGTAATCATCAAGTTTGATAATCACGATTTTGCAGTTGCAAATTGATAATAAAATTCCACAATTGTGGGTAGAGAGTTACTTTACAATTCATACTCGTCTTCTTTAAACATGTTCTTATTTTTTCTCATTGTCATTACATAACAATCTTGAGATCAAGATTGAGAAGAATTTACCATAGATCGTGGTTGAAGTCCAACATCTGGTATCAGAGCCTGGTTGCGATCTAGGGAAGAACAACTGTGAAGACGATGAATCACCCGAACAGTCACTTTTCAACAAATCTTCCAATTCTCAAGAAATATAATTATGAGAATTGGTGCAAGCAGATTAAGGTGGTTTTCTGTTACCAAGATCTTTGGGATCTTGTGAAGGAGGAATTATCACCGCTTGTAAAAACTGCGACAGATCAGGAGAAAGCAGCATATAAAGAATTGAAGAAGCCCATGAGATTCTTGAAAAATCGTTTGGAGGTGTAGAGAAGGTGAAAGATGTGAGGTTACAAACTCTCAAAAGGACTTACGAATTACTTCAGATGGAAGACAATGAAAGTATAATAGATTTCTTCACCAGATTTACAAAGCTAGTGACTCAAATTAAGGTATATGGAGAAGTTTTAACATCAAGATCAGTTGTGTCAAAGATCTTGAGGTCATTGACTCCAAAATTCGACCATGTAGTAGTAGTCATAGAAGAGTCGAAAGACTTGTCAGTATTGACGAAGGAAGAGCTTCAAGGGACGCTTAAGTCTCATGAACAAAGGATGACTGAAAGAGCTGCAGAAAAGTCGAAGAGTGATATGGCTTTGCAGGTGCAGTCAAAAAAATAAAGGAAAGGCAAAGGAAGTAGAAACAGAAACAAAGGGTATTGCGTTTGTCATAAAAACTTGCCTTGTATATTTCTTTTGGGAAGAACTGAAATCTCCTCCATGGGAGAAACCTCCAACAATGGTGTTGAAGAGACTTTGGTTTTGCATCCTTCACACAAAAATTGCAAAAATAAGTGGCGAGTAATGATGAATGTGGAACAAGTTAGTTTTCCCGTCTCATAGTGGGTGTCAATTATACTTGCTATACGTGGCAATCATTTTATGTATAGAGTTGTCTGAGGTTTTTAGAGTTATTGTGGTGTTAGAGAAAGCTCACACAAGTATGATGAGGAGTTACATATGTGGTGTTTTGCGTAATAAATTGAATAATCCTCTTCAACCTCAAGGTTGAGATATTTATAGTATTCTCTTAGGCCTGGGTATTTAACTCTAAGAAGTAATACCCTCTCAAAAGTTTGGGAAGAGGATGGTTACTTTACTTATTTCTTAAGAGAACGTATCTTCCTTCTTTTGAGTCTTTTACCCTTATGGAAAAAGGCACGTGAACTTCCAAGTTCTCACATGCGGATGAGCGATTCGAGAAACAGACGACACAATAAAAAAATAGACGTACATTTCAAACAAGACAGTTAGGAAATCTCACCCAAGAACGATATACCACATTGCCTATTTTGAGAGACTCGTGACACCTTTGGACCTTTGCACTTATACAAATACAATATTAAACATTACAAGAATGCTAAATAGACAATAAATTTTGACATGACAATGCATAAATTAAAATACGATGTTTTAGTTTTATTTAATATTTTATTTTGAAATACTCGCATATACAAATTATGGAGTAAGATATCAGTGACTTTACTTAAAAATTGTGGTTTATACCAATACAATATTAAACATTACAAGAATGATGTAATATTTATTAATTGAACTAAAAACAAAAACTGCAACTCTCAAAAAGGGACATGGTTTTAATGACTTTGCTTTAAAGTGATTCTGGTAACTTTACTAAAAACAATTAGCCTCTTACATCAATATAATATTCATTAGTAATTTATTCATTCACTTTATTAAATAAAGTTACTAAGTATTGCAAAATTACTTGAGCCATTCCCCTCAAAAGTGTATCCGCCAATGATTTTCTACACTTTAATGTTTAAAAATGAGTGTTTTTAAAATGGACTAACTTTTCCTATTTTTTATTTAATTGTATTTTTAAAAGAGAATATTAAATAGAATACATTTGGCTATTAAAAAACAAGATTTGTTGATTTTACCATCCTATACTGCAAAATATATTGCAGCATCACAAGCTGCATGGCAAGTGTTGTACCCCAAAATTTGCCTAACCTTTTTCTTACTTGGTTTATGTTTCATTGCATTAGCATATCATTGTTCCAGTATTCACATTGCATAGTCATGATGCATTTTACAAGGGATCAGGAAAGGTGTGCTCAGCCAATTGAGGTTATCAAAGGTTCAAGGCCTAATCAAGAGATTATATTCAAGTCATCAAGTGGTTATCATAATCAGAAGCCAGTCTAAGTCCTTGAAGAAAGGCAAGCAAGTGAATGTGGTTCTTCTCCTATCTAGAAGCCTATCTGAGGGTCATATAGGGATCATAAGCCCATGGTTAGGGGTGGAGATTGTCATTAAAGCTCATTGGAGGCCTTGAGGATCATGGTAGAGTTCATTCAAGTGTTTATGCCAAGTGTGGAAAGTCACAGTTGAAGGTGTTGCAATTAGGGTTTTCATCTAGTCAACCTTGAGTCAATTGTGCTATTAAAGGAGATTAAGACTCAATTCTAAGTCTTTGTAGTCAGGGGATGTTTTGTTGAGGCATTTGAGATGTCATTCCAAGATCAGTTCAAGAAGAATTCAAAGTGTGAGGAGTTGCTAAATTAGGGTACTCAGGGTAAAATCCCCTATTTAGTGCCTAACTTCAAGACCACTTATCTCAAGATACAAGTTTCATATCAACTTTTGACCAACATGGAACTTGTAGAGCATGTTCTTAGCTTTAATTTGAGTACTAGAAGTCCTTGATTGGATTTATAGAACTCAAGTTATGATCCAGACAAGTTACAGGTCATCAGATGAATGTGAATTTTATCTGTGAAAGTCCACCAACTTCCAAGGCACTTTTGACATAGAAGGATGTTTCTCCTTAACTTTTGGCCAACATGAAAGTTGTAGGTATTGGTCTTATCTTTCCAAAATGTACTAGAAATCTTTCATCTGATTTGCAGAACTCAAGTTATGAGGTTTACAAGTTAGGGGTATTTTGGGAAAGTGAGATTACAGGTCATTTTCATTATAGGTCAAGTTCACCACTTTTCACACTTCAAATGGAAATCTTGCCAACTTGAAAGTTGCTCCAAATGGTATTGTTTGGTTAACCAAACCTCAAGGGATCATTGACATAGCTTGGAAATGAGAATGTATGGAGAAAATTTCATGAAAAGAAGTTTGAAAAGGCCTAGTTTGGATTTAATGCCAATTAAATCAATTTATGTCATGTTGGTGCATTTTTTGAGTCCAAATAATATTTTAAGAATATTGGCAAAACCAGAAATCAGAAATGGATTCATTTACATGGGGATTTTCATGGTTTCTTGAACTTTAAGTCATAAATTCAAAATCAACCATCCATTCACTTCCAAGGCATTAATCTCAGCCCTACATGATCCTTGCATCATAAGGAACTGATATGAACAGAATTGGAAGCTTCCACACACCATGTTCATGGAAATCACAAAGGAAAAAGTGAGAAAATTTGGAAAATTGGATTGAGTGAATTGGGCCACAATTGGGCCAAATAAGGATCCAAAACAGTTTTATATAAGTTTTTGGATGAATTCATAGCAAGGTTGGTGATTGGAAAGGCTTGAATGAGGTAAGAAGAACTTAAAAAAAAACTTGTTAGAAGTGAAAATTGAATTTCTACTTTGAAGCCATTTCAGAGGGAACTAAGGATTCAAGAAGCTTCTCCAAGTATCATTGAACGATTTTGAACAACTTTGATCAAGAATTCGTGCAAGAATACTCCACCATTGAAGCTCCAAACAAGGTTCTTATTTCTCATTCATACGCTCTATTCTTGATGAGTTATTGCGCCATTTTTACATAATTATGATCCTTGGAGTATGTAGAAGCTTTTAGGATTAGTTTGGTTAAGTTCCATGAAACTTCAAGAATTGGCACCCTAGGTTGCAGTTTGATTTTCTCTCTTGTTAATGGATGAAAATGAAAAAGAATTTGATATTCATGATGTAGGAAGTGAGAGGAAGAGATTAATATCATCAATTTTGAGTTTTGTGAAAGTTGAATTTTCTTGAGTGATTCTTGGATGTTCTGGATTTCTGAGTTTTAATGGAGGAAAGTGAAAACAAATTGGATATTTGGATTATACACGAAAAAAATACACGGTTTTGGTTAAAGAAAATCTAATTTTGGTGAAGAAATGAGAAAGGGCCATTGTTGGTGAAATGAAGAAGATGACCGGAAAAAATTTCGGCCACCAGCACCACCGTCCCCCACCGCGCGTGCAGCTCGCTCCGTTTTGCGTTTGAATTGCCAGCTAGCGTCCTGACCGTCCGATCGCTTGGGATTCTTGACTCGGTAACTCCATCGTGCGGCCAACATTGAATGTCATGAATGGCCTTGTTCCCATATCAAAGTGTTGCGTTTCATCATTCTCTCAGCTGGGCTTAAGTGAACAGTTCGCTAACCACACCCCTTTCGCGACCCACATGTGAATCTAACGTAGAGAGCGTGCTAACAACACCCCCAGGCCATTTCCCTTAGTAAAATGCTTAAGTGAAATTCTGGGCCCAATCTCCTGTTTTCTATTCACCCCCCCCCCCCCCCCCCCCCCGTTTCAAGGCCCAAAGAAAACAGCACATGAATATACTGCTAGCTGCACCCGTCCTATTTCCTCTTTAATTTCTTTCTCCTTTATTTTCTATCTTAATGCTAGTTTCATTTTAATTCCAAATAAACATTGAATTGCTTCAGTAAATCTTGAAAAAAAATCTTGGATATAGTTTGACATGTGATTCAATTTTTCATATTTTTTTATTTTGATTTTTTCATTTCTTTTTCAATTAAATTCGTATTTTCTCTTTTAGTGTGTTTTTAATAGTTGAAAAATGATGTGCTGTACTTTCTGATTTTATTTCTCATTCAATATATCATATAAATGTCTAGTTTTTTGCTTGATTGCTCTGGACCCTTACAGGAATTTGTGATATTTTTCTCTGATTTTTTAGGTAACTCTAAGCATAGTTTTGAACTAGGTTTTTAGAGCCTTCCCCACTTGAACTTTCACTTGACAACTTTTGGTTTAGAATTTCATTAGTGCCCTTAAACATTGATTTAGGCTCTAATCCTTCTACCATAGGTTCTAAACACTTTTAGAGGTTGCTTTTAGAGCCTTTAGGAGTTTCTTCCTTTTTCATAAGTATGGTTTGCTTTGGTTTGCATTCCATTTCCCATCCAATGATGTAAGGTTCATTTGTGGGAGCCTAGTCCCTTCTTTGGAAGCACTAAAGGCCTCCCACAAAAGGTAAAACCTTTGAGGATACCAATCTTAGATGAGTGGTTGAGTCCCATGATGGATTCCCTTGGTTTCCATCATGCTTCCCCTCATCATGCAATGATCTTTGTGTTGATTCTTATCATCCCTTGATGGAGCAAGTTGAAGCTTGAAGATGAAGTCCTTAATCCCTTTCCTCTTGATGGATAAATTGGACATGAAGACAACTACAGACTATTGGGCTGCTTTACTGCTAGAAGACTGCTTTGCTGTTGAGCTGCTGATTTGCTGTTTTATTTGTTATGTTTGCTGGTTGACTGTATTTGTGTGACTGCTTATTTGGTGTGTTGCATTAGAATAGGCTTTCATGTAGTTGTTTATAGGCCTAAGTGCATTGAAAGGTTGAACTTGTCTCCCTTTTCTTGTTTGCATCAGAGGTTGAGTCTGCCTCCCTCTGCTTGTCTGTTACTGTTTGGCTTTGCTTGTTGGCTGAAGGTTGAGTTTGTCTCCCTTGCCTGTGTATTGTGTTGCTTTTTCTTGATTGCTCTAGAAGTTGAGTTTGTCTCCTTCTGCTTGTTTTGCTGCATGTCATGCATTTTTACTTACAACTCTATTCTTTCAAGAGAAGTTATGGCATGCATTTTTACTTACAACTCTATTTCTTTTGTTGTTGCTTTCCTTTGCCATGTTCCCTTAGGGACTCTAACTTCTCTTGTTCAAGAGAAGTTATGACAGACATTAGGGTTCTAACCATGCATGATAACATTAGATAGCTCCCTCATAACCTCAATTATAGGATCAACTTTGCATGACAACTTTAGGATCGGATTAGTTCCCCTTTAGCGCGTCCTTTCTCTTCTCATTTGCAAACATCTTTAAAACACTTAATAAAGATTAACACATGTTGTACGCTACGAGCCTTAAGCACTTGAGAAAGGGTTGTTGGAGAGTTTCTCTTCAATAGCTTGGGTGTTTAGCGTGGTACCCTTTGGGTGACATGCGACGCATTCACTCTTAAGTCCAAGTCTTTAGTGCAACATGAGTTACAAATAAAACTCAAAGCATTTCTTCTCTAAAAGACTTCAAAAACAAAGATCAAACTTCTTTTTGTCCTTTGGGACCTTTAATCCTTGGAAGCCATTTTCATAAGGAGAGTTTCGTTAACTCTCGGTTCTACCGCAAACGGTAAACGCCTAAGTCTCCAAAGGTCGAGCTGCATACACCAACTGCTAGAACCGTTTGTTAACCCTACTCGGGTAAAACTTTTGAACCAACCTGTGCTCTTGTTAGCCCGAACTATGTTTGCTCTGATCTTTCATGCTGTGTGAAAGTACGTAGGCACGAGATGCGATATCTCGGCGAGCAACCTTCCCCCTTTTTCTCACCTGTAGTTAGGCGAACTACGTTGACTCTGATTTCTCGTTCCAGACGGGAATATGTAGGCATAGAACTGTTGTGTTCTGCCGAGTCATTTTCTTTTCTTTTTAGACCAGACTTTTAGCGTAGATAGATAACCAACCCGTCAGATAAACACAACAAGCATGGATCCCATCGAGTACGATGGACGTGAGGGGTGCTAATACCTTTCCTTTGCGTAACCGACTCCCGAACCCAGACATGGTTGCGATGACCTTGTCTTATACCTTTTCGTCAGGTTTTTCCGATTGTTTCCTTTCCCTTTCTGTGGGATAAATAACGAAAGCTGGCGACTCTTCTGTTTTGCTGGCACCTTATTTTCGCGGTAGCGACAATAAGTTACATCAAACCTATGAATATAATTAATGTTAAATATCTAATTCTTTGTTTTAGAAAGATTAGATTTGATTTAGAAAGATTATATTAGACATTTTTGGGCTTTTGTAATTTGGGCTTTAACTTGAGATACAAGTTAACCTAAATCTATAAATAGGGATAAACTCTTATCATTGTAATCATCAAGTTTGATAATCACAGTTTTACAGTTGCAAATTGATAATAAAATTCCACAAATGTGGGCAGAGAGTTACTCTGCAATTCATACTCGTCTTTTTTAAACATGTTCTTATTTTTGTTCATTGTCATTACATAACAATCTTGAGATCAAGATTGAGAAGAATTTAACATAGATCGTGGTTGAATTCCAACATCTAGTATCAGAGCCTGGTTGCGATATAGGGAAGAACAACTGTGATGGCGATGAATCACTCGAACGGTCACTTTTCAACAAATCTTCCAATTCTCAAGAAAGATAATTATGAGAATTGGTGCAAGCACATTAAGGTGGTTTTCTGTTACCAAGATCTTTGGGATCTTGTGAAGGAGGAATTATCACCGCTTGCAAAAACTACGACAGATCAAGAGAAAGCAGCATATAAAGAATTGAAGAAGAAAGACTATAAAGCTTTCTTTATAATCCGCCAATTTGTTGATCCAGACAATTTTAAAAAGGTTAGTGATGTAGAATCAACAAAAGAAGCCTATGAGATTCTTGAAAAATCGTTTGGAGGTGTAGAGAAGGTGAAAGAGGTGAGGTTACAAACTCACAAAAGGACTTATGAATTGCTTCAGATGGAAGACAATGAAAGTATAACTGATTTCTTCACCAGAGTTACAAAGCTAGTGAATCAAATTAAGGTATATGGAGAAGTGTTAACATCATGATCATTTGTGTCAAAGATCTTGAGGTCATTGGCTCCAAAATTCGCACACGTGGTAGTAGTCATAGAAGAGTCGAAAGACATGTCAGTATTGGCGAAGGAAGAGCTTCAAGGGACGTTTGAGTCTCATGAACAAAGGATGACTGAAAGAGTTGCGGAAAAGTCGAAGAGTGATATGGCTTTGCAGGCGCAGTCAAGAAAATAAAGAAAAGGCAAAGGAAGCTGGAATAGAAACAAAGGTAGAGGAGGCTACACCAATTTGACTGGTCGAAATTAGCATGAAGAAAATTGGTTGAATCAGAGAAAACTTTGGAACCAAGGCAACCAAAGAGGTGGTGTTGCAGATAGAGGAAGAAGTGGTGGTTGAAAGCCTGACAAGAGTCACATTCAGTGTTTCTATTGTCATGAAGTATGGTCATTATTTTCGTGATTTTCTAGAAAATAAGAAGAATCAAGAAACTGATGCAAAACTGGACAAACATGAAGAAGAAAAGATGTTGCTGATGGTCACAACAAGAGACGAAGAGAGATTCTAGGACCAATGGTACTTGAACTCAGGATGTTCATCACGCATGATTGGAATGAAAGATTGGTTTGTCAACATGAAGCCCTCGTCGAAGAACACAATGAAGTTTGTAAATGACAACACTTTAGCTACTGAAGGTGTTGGTGGTGTTCAAATCGTGAGGAAGGATGACAAGAAATCAATATCTTCCAATGTGCTATATATACCAGGCATGAAAAGTAACCTGCTCAATATAGGATAGCTTGTCGAAAATAACTACAAGGTAGTTGTCAAAGACAAGATGATAAGAGTTCTCAACGCAGGTGGTAGGTTGATCTTGAAGGCTCCAATGTCTCAGAATAGGACCTTAAAGATTGAACTCAATGTGATGGAGCGTAAGTGCCTAGCAACTGCAGCCAGCAGAGGTGAATGGTTACGACATTTTCGACTAGGCCATCTCAACTTCAATGACATCAAAGATATAAAGAGAAGAAATATGGCTTCAGGATGACCTGAAATCGACATTCCAAGTGAAGTCAATGAAGAGTGTGTTCAGTCGAAACAACACAAGAAAAACTTCAGCAAGGATGCAGGAAGGAAGTCGAAGGCAATTTTGGAAGTCATATACTCTGATGTATATGGTCCAATCCAGGTAGATTCTATTGCAGGCAACAGATAGTTTGTCATGTTCATAGATGATTACAGTCGAAAGTTATGGACTTGCCTCATCAAGAAGAAAAGTGATGTGATCGAGGTATTTTCCAGATTCAAATCTATGGTCGAAAGACAGAGTGCTCGAAAGCTGAAAATTCTGAGGACTGATGGTGGTGGAGAGTATGTGTTGAAAGAGTTCGACGCATTATTTTAAAAGAAGGGATTGTGCATGAGGTGGTGTCACCCTACACTCCACAGCAAAATGGAATTCCACAAAGAAATAAGAGAACCATCATGAACTTGGTGAGAAGTATGTTGAATGGAAAGCATCTACTCAAAGAGTTATGGGGAGAAGCGGTTTCGACAACAACGTACATATTAAACAGATGTCCGACGAAAAAGCTTGAAGGAATCACACCAGAGAAATGTTGGCCTGGTGTTAAACCTAGTCTTAGTCACTTGAAGGTGTTTGGATCTATAACACATACACATGTGCCAGATCATTTGAAAAGGAAGCTTGATGACAAGTCGAATCAGATGATCTTGATAGGATATCATTTGAATGGAGGTTACAAGTTGTTCGACTCAGTGAATAAGCAGGTAGTGATAAGTAGGGACGTGATCATAGATGAGCTTAAAGAATGAGATTGGATTGAGAATGTCAAGAAGGATTCAATGAGAATCTCTTGTGAAGAACCATCCACTGAAGTCGAAAGAGAAGTTCAACAAGAACAAGTCAGAGATGAAGCAGACCCAAGCAAACCTCGACGAATAAGACACATTTCTGCAAGGTTGCAAGAATGTGTGATTACATTAAATGATGTGGTCGATGAAAAGGATGAGCCGATACATTATTCTTTCTATGCAGATGTTGAACCAGTCAATGCAGCTGAGGCATTGAAAGATTCGAAGTGGGTGAAAGCAATGAATGAGGAGTTAGACTCCTTCGAAGTCAAAAACACCTGGTCACTTGTCGAATTGCCTCAAGGCAAGAAGGCAATTGATGTGAAATGAGTTTACAAGGTGAAAGTAAATCCTAAAGGAGAGGTAACTCGACACAAGGTGATACTTGTGGCAAAACGATTTCTTCAGAAGGAAGGAATCGACTTCGACGAAGTGTTTGCACCTGTTGCTAGGACCGAAACAAACAGGTTGGTTGTTGGTCTAGCAAACACGAACAATTGACACACATGTCAGATGGATGTGAAATGTGCATTTTTGAATGGCTCCTTGGACCAAGAAGTTTGTGTTGCACAACCAGCTGGATTTGTGAAACAAGACGAAGAAAGAAAGGTGTACATGCTGCATAAAGCCCTGTATGGACTTAAGCAAGCTCTAAGAGCTTGGAATAAGAAAATCGACCGCTTCTTAAGGGAGAAGGAATTTGTGAAGTGTACAACTGAGCATGGAGTATATGTAAGGAGAAGAAATAATGAATTGTAAAATGATAACAAAATTCCACAGTTGTGGGCAGAGAATTACTCTTTAGTTCATACTCATCTTTAAATGTGTTTTTATTTTTGCTCATTATCATTACATAACAATCTTGAGATCAAAATTAAAAAGAATTCACCATAAATCATGGTTGAATTCCAACTAATAATTATTGTTTAACTCATAACCATATTTTTAGAATATTAAGTAAATATCGTTTATAGAATTACACATGTCAAACTGGGTTTTATTACACTCCCATAGTTAAAATAAAAGCAAAGTTACATCAAACTTGTGAAAATCAAAATAGAAAAATTGGCTAAAACAATATAAAAATTATTTTGTTAACAATTATTCGAGTAGCTAGTAGAAACTGATCCCAGAATTGCACAGACACCACCAAATGCTCTACTAGTTCCTTAAATTTTTCTTACTTTTGCTAATCTTTATTAGCAGAGGATCAAGTATTGAGGTAATGCAAATTCCACAGGACATGTTAACTTCTTGTGATTTAGAGGCATCAATAGAACAAGTTTTTTTCTCTTTTTCTTCGAATCTTAGTTGGTTTGTGAAGTATAAGCGTTTTCTTTCACCTGGTCTGATTCCAATTAGATGCCCGAGGGATACACTGCTGTCTTTAAAGAATGATGCTGTTGACTGATTGTTCCAGCGAAAAATGGAGTTAGAAATTTAAGAGCAATTTATTAACATGTCCTCTCATAGTGTATATGAGACAATGCATTACTTTGTGAAATTCAAAATTTTACTTTTTGATGTTTGCATTAACTCAATGCTAAAAAAAATCAAACCACTATTGTGGCAAAGTTTGGTAAAATGGAAAAGAAAGTTCAGTTGTATGTGATTTATGGTCAATGTTTTAAATCTAGATCTACATGGCAACACCTCTAAATCAGTCTAAATCATGATTTACGTGGTTCAATATTGTACTACGAGATAGAAAAAATAAAATATAAATAAAAATAATATTCAACCCAATTCAACTCGATTCAATTTTTTTGCAATATAATTGATTATATCTTATAGCATCGACATCTTGAACAAAAACGTGTGTCGTATTTAACATGCATCAATGTCTGACACTCATACGATATTGATACATGTGATCATATGTAAAAAAAACCAAAATATTCAAGTACTAGTAGTTAAAAAAGAAGAAATTTTGTAACATTGGGGAATTAAATTTACCTCAGTATCAAGGTTGGAGGAAGAAACTGAAGAAAAACTCGTGGAAGGAATATGCAATGACAATAAGTAAGGCTCAGCTGAAACATTGTTTGCCGGAAGTGATTCCACAACTCTCAATCTCATATTCAGAACACCAAGACCAAATGGCCACCCAATAGGAATCTCATCATTCTGAGAACAACACATAGCATTAAAAAACATGTCATGATTCATTGCTTTATTTAAACACTTGTATATGTCTAGCACATTTCTCTAGATACTACCATTCCCAGATCCAATTTCACATTCAATCGTACATGCTAAACTTATTTCTTTGTTTAATGTTATGTTCCTTATCTATTATGAATTTGGCCCACATCATGTGGCTATGCTAGATTTCCACCAATTATTAATAAATATATCTTTACATCAAACTTTATAAAGTCAAAAAAATATACTAGATTCATTGCTCCAGTGAGATCACACGCATTTGAGTGATACTATAAGTTACTAAAATTATCAAATAATAATATTTTTGTGATAGGCCAGGGACCATGAAGATACCACCACATAGTACATGACATGTTGATGTTATTATTAGAACTGTTGTTTCACTTCAATCCACATTCTTACAACAAACTTTGATGGTTTTTAATGAAATGTTAATTTATACACCCACCTATATTTCATCGCATCTATTTACAATCAGGGCCCTATAAACAAAAGGATCTTTTTAAGAAGTAAAGTCCATTTGAAAAGTACAACTTATTCTGTCTATACAGATTGATAGATATGGTTTTTTATTCTTCATGCCAGTTCATTTGGAAATTATTAACGATTTCAATGAATAACAAAAATCTCAGCAGAAAATCATATTAATCATCACTGACAAGATTCAAACACAGAAAGCATAACTATAGAGGCAACACTTCTTCACAGTGCAAAGTGAAAACATGACATATTTATTCATCAAAACAACAATACATGTCATAAATTGGCTGAATCAATGAAAGATGAAAATGGAGAAGAACAATCAAATATATTTTGAATGTGTTAAGTTGGTATTTGAGGAGAATAATTATAAGAATTACCTGTGAAACCACCATGGTGTCTGTCTGTGTGTGGACAGTAGCTAGAAAGAAGTTGATGGGAAAATGATATGATCACGGAGAAGAAAAATTAGATGTAATTGTTCGAGAGAGAGTGTGAAACTAATTGAGAATTTACGTGTCTCCTAACTTGTATATAGTAATATTATTTCTTATTAAAAAGTTCGACATTTAAGACTCAATGGTCCCACTTTCAGAATTAATTTAGAATTTTTTTTTAAAAAAATAACCTATTTATTCAATTTAAATACCAAAATAGCATGTTTTTCAAATTAGTTACTAAAGTGACAATGCAATTGCCATTTTATTTGAAGCATATGCATTAATCGAAAGTTCATGCGCCATTTGATTTGGAGTATACATATAGGTGTAGCCATATCAAATGGCGCCTACACCTCAAAAACCTCTTCTTGCCCTTATTTGGAGTGCATGCGCCATATGAGATGGCGCGTCCTCCTTTACATTATTTTTATTTTTTATTTTTATTTATTAGAAAAATGAGACGAAAATAGGTAACTAATTGAGAAAAATAAAAAACAAATAAGAAATAATTAAAAATATTATTAAAATACATTAAAGTTTACAAGAAATGAAAAAAAATTAATGACCGGTTCGATCTAAACGTCACCCGGTTTCACATTCCAGTGCATTAGCATGCCTCCGAAGTCTACCACGGTTTTGTTGAGGTGTTTGTAGTCTTTGTGTATTGGCCTGCGGAAAAGGTATTTGTTGTGAGGCTCCCGACGTATTTGACAATCATTTGTCCTCAATAGTCGGGGGGTTGCTGCCAACGACGCTTCCGTAATTCAGTTTCATACCCATGTTTTCGAAGTTGGGACGTAGTGGTAATTAGAGACAAGATCCCTTAATGTGTAGATCCAATAATTTACCTTGACACTGTCAATCAATATAATTAGTGTAATTACTGTCAGCATTATTTGTTGCCTTATTTGCTTGTAGCATCTTAATTCTAGCCTTAATCATAAGATCATGTAGCTGCTAGTGTTTTCTATATATACGTACACTATAATCACCAGAATATACAATAATATTATCATTTACCTATCATTACTTTTCCAACTTGGCATCAGAGCACTTAAGCCCTGAAGGCTCTTGATCCAATGCAAATTATGGCATCCGCTGCAAATTCAAAGTCCAGAAATGATCTCCCATTCATTGTGTCTGTCAAGTTGGACAGAGACAACTATCCATTATGGAAATCTTTGGTGATCTCTATAGTCAAAGGCTGCAGGCTCGATGGGTACATGTTAGGGACAAAGGAGTGTCCCAAAATATTCATAGCTTCTACAAATTCAACTAAGAAGCCAAATCCTGCTTTTGAAGATTGGCAGGCTCATGATTCACAACTCCTTGGATGGTTGATGAATTCAATGACTACTGAAATGGCAACACAGTTACTGCACTGCGAAACCTCAAAACAACTTTGGGATGAAGCCCAAAGCCTAGCAGGTGCACACACAAGTTCTTGAGTCACTTACCTCAAATATGAGTTTCACAACATTAGAAAAGGAGAGATGAAGATGGAGGAGTATCTGGTCAAAATGAAGAATCTCGCTGACAAGCTGAAACTTGTAGGCAGCCCCATTTCCAACTCAAATCTAATCATTCAAACTCTGAATGGTTTAGATTTTGAATACAATCTTATGGTGGTCAAGCTATCTGATCAAACTAGTCTCACTTGGGTTGATCTTCAGGCTCAATTGCTGACCTTTGAGAGTAGACTTGATCAACTGAATAGCCTCACCAACCTAACCCTTAATGCTTCAGCAAATGTTGCCAACAAAACAAATTATAGAGGCAATAAATTCAACACAAACAACAACTGGAGAGGTTCCAACAGCAACTAGAAAGACCCTAACTTCAGAGGTTGGAGAGGAGGCAAAGGAAGAGGAAGAATTTCTAAGCCAACATGTCAAGTTTGCCACAAGGCTGTGCGCACAGCAGTAAATTGCTATTACAGATTTGATAAGTCTTATTCAAACTCAAATGATTCAGCAGGCAGTGACAGACAAGGGGCACACAATGCCTTCCTAGCCTCACAAAGCTCTCTTCAAGATTATGATTGGTACTTTGACAGTGGTGCAAGCAATCATGTGACACACCAAACTGACAAATTCGAGGATCTGACAGAACATCATGGTAAGAACTTATTAATTGTTGGAAGTGGTGAAAAACTAAAGATTGTTGCCATATGTTCCTCAAAACTAAACTCACTTAACTTACATAATGTCTTATATGTGCCCAATATTACCAAAAACCTATTAAGTGTGTCAAAATTAACTGCTGACAATAACATTCTGGTTGAGTTTGATGCAAATTGTTGCTTTGTGAAGGACAAGTTGACAGGGAAGGCAATCCTAAGAGGGACATTTAAAGATGGCTTGTATCAGCTTTCAAGGACTGAAAGGGACCCGTGTGCTTATGTATCTGTCAAGGAAAGCTGGCATAGAAGGCTTGGTCATCCAAATAATAAAGTCCTAGATAGAGTCTTGAAAAATTGTAATGTCAAACTATCACCTAGTGATCATTTTAATTTTTGTAAGGCCTGTCAATATGGCAAAATGCATTTTTTACCCTTTAAAACCTCTTTCTCTCATGCTAAAGAAATCCTTGAATTAGTTCACACTGATGTTTGGGGACCTGCACCAGTAACATCTTCTTCGGGTTTCAAATATTACGTTCACTTCCTTGATGACTTTAGTAGATTTACCTGGATCTATCCTCTGAAACAGAAATCAGACACTGCACAAGCTTTTACCCAGTTTAAAAACATGGCAGAAAATTTGTTTAACAAAAGAATTAAAACAATCCAATGTGATGGTGGTGGTGAATATAAGGTTGTGCAAAACCATGCAATAGAAGCAGGGATACAATTCATAATGTCATGCCCCTATACATCACAACAAAATGGTAGGGCTGAGAGAAAACACAAACATATTGCTGAATTTGGCCTGACATTGCTAGCACAAGCCAAAATGCCCTTAGACTATTGGTGGGAAGCTTTCTCCATGGCAGTTTATCTCATAAACAGACTGCCCTCTCTAGTCACTCAAACTGAAAGTCCTTACTCACTACTCTTTAGAAAGGAACCTGACTACAACTCTCTAAAATCCTTTGGGTGTGCTTGCTATCCCTGTCTCAAGCTCTATAATCAACACAAACTGCAGTTCCACACAACCAGATGTGTGTTCTTGGGCTATAGTAACTTCCAAAAAGGATACAAATGCATAAACTCTCATGGAAGAATCTTCACCTCAAGACATGTTGTCTTCAATGAAGAACATTTTCCATTCCATGATGGGTTTCTCAATACAAGAAGTCCCTTAAAAACACTAACTGAATGTCCATCTGCCTCTTTTTTTGCCTACTGTAGGTAGCTCACATATTGGAGAAGCAACACCTTCATATGACAATAATCCTGATGTCGAACAAGAACAAGTTAGTCCAACTGGTAGTGATGCACCATCCAGTCCAACTACAAATGATTCAACAAGAAATAGTCCAATTTCACATGGCATTGATCCCATAGAAATAGTTGTTGAAGCTCCCCAAGACCTTGCTGAACCAAGCACAACCATCAACACTCATTGGACCAGAAGCAAGGCTGGAATTCACAAGCCAAAGCAGCCATATGTTAGGTTAGCCGAAACCTACACAGATGAGAAGGAACCAGAAAATTTCACAGAAGCACTTACAAGACCACAGTGGAAAGAAGTTATGGATAATGAGTATTAGGCACTCATGTCAAATCAAACCTGGGTTTTGGTACCATATCAAAGCCAAGAAAACATCATTGATTCTAAATGGATCTTCAAGACCAAGTACAAAGCAGATGGGACAATTGAAAGGAGAAAGGCAAGATTAGTTGCAAAAGGATTTCAACAAACAGCTGGTCTAGATTATGAAGAGACCTTCAGCCCAGTTTTCAAGGCCAGTACAGTTTGAATCATACTCTCAATTGCAGTGCATCTCAATTGGGAAGTCAAATAGTTGGACATAAACAATGCATTCCTTAATGGGTACCTCAAAGAGATTGTGTTTATGCATCAACCAGAGGGTTTTGTTGACTCAACTAAACCTGAACATGTCTGCAAGTTATCTAAGGCAATCTATGGATTAAAATAGGCCCCAAGAGCCTGGTTTGATAGCCTCAAAAATGCCTTACTCAGTTGGGGTTTCAAGAACACAAAAAGTGACTCCTCACTCTTCACTCTAAGAGGTACATATCACATCACCTTTCTACTTATATATGTGGATGATATAATTGTCACAGGGAACAACACCAAATTTTTAGAATCCTTCATCAAACAACTCAATGTTGTATTTTCCCTTAAGGACCTTGTTCCTCTGCACTACTTCTTAGGCATAGAAACTCAAAGAAATGCATCTGGTATGTACTTAATGCAATCGAAATACATAGACGTCCTGAAAAAATTCAAAATGGAAAATGCTTCATCCTGTCCAACACCTATGGTAACTGGTAAGCAATTTACAGCTGAAGGGGAGAGGTTAAAATACCCAACCATGTTCAGACAAGCTACAGAAGCATTGCAATACTTAACAAACACAAGGCCTGACATAACATTCTCAGTTAACAAGCTCAGCTAATTCATGAGCTCTCCCATTATAGATCACTAGCAAGGCATCAAAAGAATATTGAGATATCTTCAAGGTACCATCCAACATTGTCTACACATTAAACCATCCACTGACATGGACTTAACAGGCTTCTTAGATGCAGATTGGGCCACAAGCGTGGACAATCGAAAATCCATGGTAGGTTAATGTGTCTTCCTTGGTGAAACACTTGTCTCTTGGTCCTCAAGGAAGCAAAAGGTAGTCTCAAGATCTAGTACAGAGTCAGAATATAGAGCACTGGTTGACCTAGCTGCTGAAATAGAACGGACTCGTTCACTCCTCGATGAGCTAAAACTCCCTCTGCTAAGAAAACCAACACTGTAGTGTGATAACTTGAGTGCCATGGCATTAGCTTCAAATCCAGTTATGCATGCTCGATCCAAACACATTGAAATTGATGTGCACTACATCAGAGACCAAGTGCTGCGAAATGAGATTGTTGTGGCCTATGTTCCATCAGTTGATCAAATTGCTGGCTGCCTCACTAAAGCATTAACTCACACACGATTCAACCAACTCAAAGACAAACTTGGGGTGACTTCCTCACCCATCAATTTGAAGGGGGAATTAGAGACAAGATCCCTTAATGTGTGGATCCAATAATTTACCTTGACACTGTCAATCAATATAATTAGTGTAATTACTGTTAGCATTATTTGTTGCCTTATTTGCTTGTAGCATCTTAATTCTAGCCTTAATCATAGGATCATGTAGCTTCTAGTGTTTGTTATATATACGTAAACCGTAGTCACCAGAATATACAATAATATTATCCTTTACCTATCATTACTTTCCCAACAGTGGTTGGCTTAGGTGCGGGCGGTATGGTTGACCGAATTGGTACATTGAATCGTTTTGGAAACAATGCAATGGCTATTGTGGGGTAAGGTAGTCAAATAGTGGTTGGGTGTTTTGGTGGTAAGATGGTTGTGTGTTCATTTGGGAGGGGGCTATGGGGGGCTGGGGTGGAGTCGAAGGAGTTATCGAGGATATAAGCAGATTGGTGTCGGTGTGTGGATGTTGGCGGTAAAGGTCAGGCTCTTGTTGTTGTGATTGGGTGGGTGACATGAATGGGTTGCGGGTTTGGAAGTTTGATTGGGTGGGTAGATATTGTTGTTGGGTGTGGTGCAGGGTTGGGCAGGTGTTTGTTGTTATGTGTATAAGGACGAAGCACGTTGATGCAGATCTACCAAATATGTCGGCTCAGACACAAATTATTGTGTTGTAACTGACCTAAACCAAATCATATATTGATGACTTGGTCTAGCCCTTTCCACGACAGGACCGTTTAAGATGTGGCGATGTCGATTCTTCCAATGTCGACACATCTCTTGAGCAAAGTCTCTCCAATCATATACATCTCATTGTGCATCCACTCTTAATTGATGGCGGTCTCCCAAACACGTCGAAGCGACTGAAATATCTTGTTGCATGTCGAACTGCAGTTTCACTCGGTGATACATGGAACCTGATAGATATATGAGGATGAAGAAGAGGAAGCCATTTTAACTGAAAAATGGAAGGAGATATGAAGAGAATAATGTAGTGCAGAGAAAAATGAGAAGTTGGTGCAAATAAATAGGAAGACAATGTGGTGGTATATATAAAGGGAAAGATATTATTAGCCCTTTCAAATGACGTATAAGTAGTTGATTAAAAAAATGATGAAAAAAATATATAGTGGAGGCTCCATTTCATATGACGCATATGTATAAAATATAAAGGGATGCGCCATATGAAATGGCTTGAGGAAGATAGATGAGTCATACCATATGGCGCATGAGAAAAACTCTAAAGGAATGCGCCATTTCATTTGGCGTATGCATGTTTGTCAGTTCTAAAACTACGTCACTTTGATAAATTTTTTGAAAATATGGTTAATTTTGTATTTTTTAAAATAGGTTATTCTGGAAAAAAAAATCATTAATTTACTTGCCAAAAGTATTTGTTAATTTTTATTGTTGTTATTGGAAATAATTTTTTTTACGCGTAAAACTAATTCATTGAATTAATGATCCATCATGCTAGGGGTGGCAAAATGGGCCGCCCGCCCCGCTCCGCCTTAAGCCTGCCAAAAAAAAGGCAGGGCGGGCAAGCCTGCCAAGTGAAAATGGGCATAAAAATATACCTCGCCCCACCAAGGTGGCAGGTTGGCAAATGACTGGTTTGCCCGCCTTTTTTTTTCCTTCATTTTTTTTAATAGATTAATAGACTTGTTTTTACATTTTAATTAGATTTTTCACTTATTTTTTAGAACAATTTTTATAAAACATCTTTTTAACATATTTTACTTCAAAAAATAGTGCATATATTCTCAAATAAATATATAAAATAAAACCATCAAGAATTGGAATTACTAGAATTAACTAAAAAAGAGAGGATTTAAGGTGGGACAAGCTGAACGAATTGGTGCAGAGGACTTTCGCGGGCGGAGGATTTTGGTGGGGCGGGCTTGACAGGTGGCGGTCTTTAGCAGGATGGACTTTGGTAGGCGGCGGACTCAAAATTCCAACTCAACCCGCCATTTTTTTGGCGGATTAACCCGACAGACCACGACCCGTTTTACCACCCCTACATCCTGCAAGTCTTAATTGAAAAACATTATAGTATTAATTATTATATACTCCCTCGTGTCTTAATTAAAAAAAACAATTTTTAGACTAATTAATTAAGAAATTAATTAATTATAATTAATTTTCTTTATTCCATATAGACTTAAGAATTAAAGTAAAATATATTTTAATATTCTAAATTATATTTGATAAATCAATTATCAATATTAAAAGTGTTCTGGACTGGGACGAGGCTTAGCCCGCAATCAAACAAGCCCAAACCCCATTGAGGTTGGGCCCAATAGGACCACGCTGTCGAGCTAGGACCCGGGGGCACAACACTCATCCGAGCAGGGCGAAGGCCCTCATCGGCCGAGCAGGACCCTGGCTACCGACCATCCAGCCTCGCCTCTCCTTATCATTGGCCAGTACCCTCACGTCCGACCAGACGGCCATGTTTGGCCGGGGAACTCCTCAAGGCTTCCCCCACGATCTCCACGTGCCCCTCACGCAGGGACACGTCATAAGGTAACTACCCACTTTCGGAAGATCCGGTCTTCCTCCTCCCGAATAGTGCGGAGAAGTTACACTAGGGCGTAGACCACGTGCTGGTTTCCACGATGCCATATCAGCCCTAGCAGTTGCGAACATTGGGCCTGGCAACCCAGCCTAGTGCTAGGCAACCGTTCGCCCTATGCTGGAGTCTCACTATAAATACCCTCTTCACTAGAGGGTCAGGTAACTTAATCTTCTTACTCTCTCTCTGTACTTGCTCCCACTCTGCCCGTTGCTTACTTTGGCATCGGAGTGTGTTTCAGGTACACCTTCTCCTTCTCTTTAACAACCTGGCGAGAAGCATCCAAATCTTCGACGCGTGGCAGATCGTTGGTCCCTTCTGGTCAGGTACGATTAATGGCGTCGTCTGTGGGAACATAAACTTCCTCGTTCCTTCGAGCAGCGAACCAAATTTTTCACCTTTCAACACTTCTCGATCATGACTAGTATATACCGCGAAGACGCTGTTCACGACGCAGCCCATGTCCCCGCTACCAACAGCGGAAACCAAGTGGGAACATCCCAGTTCCGGGAGACCGACACGAGGGACGGATGGACGGCCTCCCCTTCTTCCGAGGAAGCGCCACACCAGGTGGTTCCTCGGGCAAGGAGCCCGGCAGAATTCCAGCCCATCCCCACTTCGGCCGGAGGGTATAGAATCAGCCTCCTCCTCGACACGAGCTCTTGCCCCCTCAGTCCCCGATTCTGAGCGATGAAGACGACTACAGGACCCCACTGTCGAGGGAGATCATGGCAGCTCCCATCCCCCACGGGATGGAAAAACCACCAGTGCTCTCGACGTACGACGACACCTCAGACCCGGACGACCACCTGGAAGATATCGAGGCTATGCTCGATTACCGCAACGTCCGAGGTGCCATCAAGTGCAGGCTCTTCCCAACGACCCTGCGGAAAGGTGCTATGATGTGGTACAAAAGCCTGGAGCCAGAGCCCATCACATCGTGGAGGGTCCTAAAAGACCTCTTTTCACAGCACTTCACGGCGTCCAGGCGACACCCGAAGACAGAAGTCGCACTGGATGCGATCATCCAGGCACCCGACGAGCCTCTCCGGAATTATATTGAGATGTTCACCAAGGAGGCGGTACAGGTGACAACTTCAGATGAGATGAAGCGTTACCTAATGGAGCAAGGCCTGCACCGGGACTCTAAGTTCTACGAGGCTGTGGCCATACACCGGCCAAACTCGCTCCAAGACATCCTTGACAGAGCCACACACTACATTCGGTTCGAAGAGACTCAGGCGGCCAACTCCGCCCGTGATACTAGGGACAAAGAAAACCCTCGTGGGTCCCGAGATGATGGTGCCTCAAATCACCGGTGCGGAGGCGACCGAAGGCGAGACGACCGCCCCCGAGAACCCCGCGAGCAGCGTGGCCCAACTGGCCGTTTCACCGAATACACGACCCTAGTCGCTTCTCGCGAGCGCATACTGGCCGAATGCGCCAAGACAGAGTTCGTTCAGGGAGGTGTCCGTTTTCCAAAAGCGGCCCCCCAAAGCCAACATAGACAAGTCGAAGTTCTGGCGCTTCCACCGGAGCCACGGGCACGTGACAGAGGATTGCATCCACTTAAAGGATGCAATTGAGATCCTAATAAAGGACGAACATCTAAAGAGATATACCCGGGGAGGAGAACCACCATGGCAGGAAGCCCCCGAGGCACGGAAAGTCGAGGACCTCCCTCCTCCCAACAACGACACCGACCTTTAGGTAGCACTCACTGTTGGTCGGCCAGAAGACTGTTTCGCTCTAAGAGAATTTAGCCTCCCCGCTGAACTTCAGCTCCCCGAAGAGCCAGTACGACCAACTAGTCGGTGGGAATACTTCCCAAGGGTCATGGTCATCTCCGGCGGAACCCTGAGTCAACTTTCAGTGGGGTCAGTCAAACAAAAGTTCGAGGAGCTCATAAGCAGCAGCTCCGGCAAGATGAGCACGCTCGATAAATTTCGGGGTCGATCCAACTCAATCACGTTCTACCTCGAGGAACTCCCAGGGGGAGTCCCCAACTCGAACATTCCTCTCCTGATTCGGGCGCAGATGGCCAACTTCGACGTCCGGCGAATCCTGGTCGACGGAGGGAGCTCGGTGGACATCATGTACACCCACCTCTTTGCGACCCTCCAGCTCGACGAGTCCAACCTGTCCCCCTATCTTAGCTCAGAGTCACCTTCGGGAATAAAGAAACGGCCAGAGAAGTCAACGTCCGTTTCTTGGTCGTCGAGTGCCCCTCCCTATACAACTGATCTTGGGCAGAACGACGATGGGCGAACTCACTGCGGTCCTCTCAACCGTCCACCTGAAGATGAAGTACTACACCAGGTCGGGGCCGTCGTCACTCTCAACGGGGATATTGAAGCTGCCCGACGATGTTTTGAAGCGGCAATCAAAGGCCTCAGCACCATCGGCCCCACGACCAAGGCGACTGCGCCTTCCACTACTCCGAAAAGCGAGCCCAAGGATCATGTTGGCGCTGTGGACCTCAACAGCCGTTTCGCCGAAGAGACAGAGCGGGAGGACAAAGTCAGCGACACTCCTCCATCCACCAACGGGCAGCCCATCCACCTAACGCGCCCCATCCCAGACGGAGACTTCGAGATCGTCACCCTCGGGGAAGACACGACGAGGACCGTGAAGATCGGGTCGGGGCTGTCCGACCTAGCACGAAAACAATTGAAGGCATGCCTCCGCGAGAATGCCGACCTCTTCGCCTGGAGCACCGCGGAGATGCCCGGACTCGACCCCGAGGTCGCATGTCACCAGCTCTCCATCAACCCAGCCGCTAGGGCCGTAGTACAATGTAGGCGTAGGCAGTCCCCCAAAAAATCGGCGGTTGTTGAAAAAGCTGTAAAAGACCTCCTAGAGGCAAAGTTTATTTCGGAAGCCCGGTATTCAACCTGGTTGTCCAACGTTGTACTTTTTAAGAAAAGTAATGGAAAATGAAGAATGTGTGTTGACTACACCGATCTCAACCGGGCATGTCCTAAGGACGTCTACCCTTTCCCCAACATCGACAAGCTCGTCGACAACTCCACGGGCTTCAAACTGCTGTCCTTCATGGACGCGTACTCGGGGGTACAACCAGATCCCCATGGCTGAGGCCGACAAGCCGTGTACGGCCTTCATGACCGAGTCGAGCAATTATTACTACAACGTCATGCCCTTCGGCCTGAAAAACGTCGGGGCCACCTACCAACGGATGATGAACAAGGTCTTCCGAGGAGAGATTGGCAACATGCTCGAAGTCTACATGGACGACATGATCGTCAAATCCTGCATGGAAGTCGACCACATAACTCACCTCAAGAAGGTTTTCGACACGGCGAGGAAGTGCAGGATGCATTTTAACCCGGAGAAATGCACCTTCGGGGTCCGAGCGGGGAAGTTCATCGGCTTCTACTTAACCGAGCGAGGGATTGAAGCAAACCCGGACAAGTGTCGAGCTTTCTCCGAGATCGCTACGCCGAGCTCGAAGAAATCCATACAGTCCCTCAACGGGGTGCTCGCGTCACTTTCCCGCTTCATCGCCAAATCCGTGCAGCACACCCTCCCTTTCTTCAAATTACTCAGAAAGGAAACCGTGTTCGAATGGACAGAGGAATACGAGCAAGCCCTCCACTACCTCAAACGCGTCCTATCAGAGCCACCCGTGTTAACAAGACCGGAGGCCGGAGAAACCTTGTAGCTATATCTGGCTATGGCAAGCGAGGTTGTCAGCGTCGTACTAATCCGAGAAACCCCCGAGGGGAAAAAGCCGATCTACTTCACGAGCAAGGCCCTCCACGGTCTAGAAGTGAGGTACCAACAAATCAAAAAGGTTGCCTTGACCCTCGTCAACGCTGCCCGACGACTCTGACACTATTTCCTGGCCCACACCATCGTGGTCAGGACCGAGCAACCTATCAAGCAGCTTCTCGGCCAACCCAACATGGCTGGGCGAATGGTGAAGTGGTCGCTGGAACTCTCTAAGTTCGATGTCATCTACAAAGGCATAAAAGCCCTCAAGGCTCAAGTCCTGGCCGACTTTATCGCTGAAATGACCCCCGCGCCAGAATCAACTCCAGGAAATCAGAAATGGACCATCTCCGTCGATGGCGCCTCAAACTCCTCAGAAAGTGGCACAAGCATCATCTTAGAAAACGAGGAAGGCACTATCGTGGAAGTCTCCCTAACACTGGCCTTCCTGACGACAAACAACCAGGCTGAATATGAAGCATTCCTGGCCAGCCTTCGCCTGACAGATGACCTCGAAGCCAAGGAGATAAAAATCTTCACCGACTCCCAGTTGGTCGCTTCACAAGTACGGGGCGTATACTAGGCTAAGAACGACAATCTGGCCGAGTACTTAGCCCCCATAAGGGAACGGATGAAGAATTTCATATCCACGAAAGTCCAGCACGTACCGCGCAAGCAGACATACGCGAGCAGACATACTGTCGAAATTGGCGAGCACGAAGAAGAAAGGCGGGCACAAATCCCTCGTGCAGGAGATCCTCGCGTAACCAAGCACGGAAAGAACAAAAGCGCTAATCAACGTCAATGCCATCGGGGATGCCAACTGCTGAATGACCCCCATACATGCATACCTCGATAGGGGAAGCCTTCCCGGCGACCCTAAGGAGGCCACTGCAGTCAAACGTCGCTCCTGCTCGTATGTCCTGCTTGACAATAAGCTCTACCGCAGAGGCTTCGCGATCCCCCTCCTCAAATGCATTGAACAAGCCCAAGCCTCGGCCATCTTGCAAGAGGTCCACGAGGGCATCAATGCACAGCACCTCGGCGAACAGTCCTTAGCAAGGAAAGCACTCTGGGCAGGCTACTACTGGCCGACGATGCAGGAGGACGCAAAAGAGCACGTGAAGCAGTGCGACAGGTGCCAGCGGCACGAGGACATGCACCTCGCCCCACCGAGCAAACTCTAATCCCTCTCCTCACCTTGGCCATTCGCTTGGTAGGGGATGGATATCCTCGGCCCGTTCACCTTAGGCTCGTATCAGAACAAGTATCTGATAGTGGGCGTCGACTACTTCACCAAGTGGATCGAGGCTGAAGCCCTCACCAAGATCACAGTGCACAATATACTCCGCTTCTACAAGAGGAACATCCTCTCCAGGTTCGGCATCTCGCTCGCCATAGTCACGGAAAACGGGACACAATTCACTGACAGGAACTTCCAAGACTTCGTCAAAAAACTTGGGACCAAGCACCACTTCACCTTGGTTGAACATCCACAAACAAATGGCCAAGCCGAAGCCACGAACAGGGTAATACTCTGAGGATTAAAGCGAAGTCTTGGCGACGCCAAGAGAGGTTGGGTCGAGGAACTCCACAGCGTACTATGGGTTTACCGAACAATGCCTCACTCGACCACCAGGGAAACCCCATTCCGGCTGACGTACAGAACCGAGGCGGTAATTCCCGTTGAAACTATGACTGTGGCCCAACCCCTTTTTTCTCACCCGGTAACAACCCCGGTCAACCGGTCTGTACCCTACACTGCTGGACAACGAACGTCGAGCTACACTCCCTACTTAGCAAAATTAAATCATAGCATAACAGACGTGCAACCGAGCATACAAAAAAAAATATTTATCGAGCATGAATATACGAGCACACACAGATCCTTAGGAAGAAATTTAAGATTCAAATCAAAACGGGCATAAACCCGAAAGTCAAAGTATTACAAATAACGGGCACCAACCCAAATTCAAATCCAAACACGGCACGCAGGCCGAAATAACATGGGCATGCAGGCCGAAATGAAAGATAAAATGGGCACGCAGGCCACCAACACTACTCTCCGAGCTCTTCGTCCTCTGGCACCTCGTTCTCCCCGTCGTCGCTATCTGAGCCGCTGGGAACTACTATCCGACCATCCTAGATCGAGAAAAAGGGGCTGGTCCCGTCAGTCACTAGGTCAGCATTCACGAGACGGAGTTGCTCGACAGTATTGTTGAACCCCACTTCGATGGCACCGAGACAGTCTTCCTCGAACTGCCGAATCTTCCCTACGAGCAACCCCCTCGATGTCAGCTAGCGTTCCTCCTTGGACTCTTCCTCAGCAGGGGCGACCAGCGGAAAAAATCTGAATTAAAATGCGGGAAAATTCAGCACTACAACGCGGAAAAATTTTACACTGAACTGGAAAATTTTGCATTTTCTCACTTCCATGTGCATTTTCGTGCTACTGATATTACTACTATGCTACTTTTTTTACTTTCTTTTTCTATGCATTGTTTTATCTTACTACTATGATATTTTTTTCTTTCTTATTATATGCATTGTTTAATATTATTACTATGTAGCATGTTACGTTATATTATTTTAATTTAATATGATAATACCACATGTTAATTTTGGACAAGTGCTGAATTTTAATTTTAGTTAATAAAATTTACCATATGGCACTTGGCGATTGGTAATTGATTTAAAAATGCTAGAAAATCATCTTATATGTTTCCTATAAAAAAAATCATTGTAGTCATCTACAATTACTTTCAGGATCTGATTTTTGCTCAATTCACATTAGAGTTAATTTAGTTTTTCGTAATAAAAATACGATATTTGTTCTCTTGATTAATTAGGATTAGGCTTGACTCATGACTTTAATGGTGCTCACCTACTTTACGACTTTAATTTTGATTACTCTTTTCTATGGCTTTAATTTTGGTTACACTTTTCTATGCCCACTTCCTAATTCGACTATGCAGAATGGGTTTAGACAACATATGCTTAATAATATCAAATTGTGACGACACGTAAACCTCAACTGGTTTAATATATTGTTTTAATTTCATACATGAGAAGTAAAAACATGGGCATAACTTTTCGATCATGGTGTACCTAGTTTCAACATCTATTAACATTCGACTAAGGTAATAAATAGGTCTTTCGATGCCACAATCGTCCTCTTGTGCTAACATGCTTCCTATAGTTGCGTCCGATGCAGCAATGTACAACTTCATGTTTTATTCATACTAGGTGGCAATAAAATGGGAGGCCTCGTGAGGTATTCTTTGATGGTGTCGAAAGCCTCTTGCTGCTCCTGTCCCCAGTGAAAGTCACTTTCTCTCTTGGCCTTGAGCAATGGAGAGAACACCTTCGTCTTGCCACTTAGATTTGATATAAACCTTCTTAAAAAGTTTATCTTCTCCAACAAAAACTGGAGTTGTTTCTTCGTCGAAGGAGGTTTGAGATCCAAAATTGCCTTGGTTTTGATTTGGTTGATCTCGATGCCCTTTTTGTGGACTACAAATCCCAGGAAATCTTCTGCATGTACACAAAAAGCACACTTTAGTGGATTCATTTTTAATCCATATTTCCCCATTCTCTCAAATGAACGTCGAAGGTGGTCTAAGTGACCATCCTCTGATGAAGATTTTATGACAAAGTCATCAATGTACACCTGCATAAATTTCTAAATAAAATCATGAAATATAACATTCATGGCTCTTTTGTAAGTTGCCCTGGCGTTTTTAAACCAAATGGCATCACAACCCATTTGTACGTTCCTAAGGTCTCAGGGCATCGGAATACCGTTTTGGGAACATCATTTTCGACTATGAGGATTTGGTTATAACCAGAGTACCCATCGAGCATACTCAAATACTTAAAACTCGTGGTTGAATCGACCAGCATTTTTGCGACAGGCATCGAGTACTCATCTTTAGGGGTCGTGTTGTTCAGATTCCTAAAATCTATACAGACTCTTAAAGTTCCATTTTCTTAATAATATGGACTATATTTGCTAACTATTCGACGTACCTTGCAGTTCTGATGAACCATATTTTGAGCAGTCTCTCAATCTCCTGCTTGATCTTTAAAGTGATTTCTGGAGCGAAACGTCATGGCTGCTGTTTTACTAGCCTTTTCCTGGCTGAATCGGTAGTCGATGTTCCACTACATTCCGATTTAAACCATGTATTTCGATGTAATCCCAGGCAAAGAAATCTTTGTACTCCTTCAATACCTCGATCAGCTTGACCTTCATCTTCGACCCAATCTTAGCACTTACGTATGTAGGTTACTTCGTTGCCTCATCACCCAAGTCGACCTCTTCGAGTGGGTCTTGCGCCTGCATTCTCTGTAGCTCAATTATTGGGATTTTCTCAAACCCCAAAGGCTCATTGTCATAAATTCAACCAAGACTCCAACTTTCCGAAGCTCTTGTATGGCCTTGTCGGCCAATTACTTGCGTACTGTTGTTGGTGTCACCAGTCATGTTCTGTCGCTTTTCCGCTTCTAGTGCCGACTTTCTCTTGTTTTCAGCCAAATAGGCCAAATTTTGAGTCAAACTCTCTAACTCAGTAGTCATTTTCATCAATTGTAAGCCACCCTGTGGGTGGAAGTTCCTCTGTGGGCTCCATTGTAGCGTCAGCAGTATCCCAAACAAATATGTAGTCAGGATCCAAGTTCAGGATGCGACCCGTGTTGACAAAAGTATAAGACCCCGATCCATCGTCACAAGGTGCCACATTTGCTAGGTGTTGGTCAAAATATTTCTTTGCACCCTTTGTTTCATCCATCCTGTAATAACTCTGGTTAGCTTTGATATTCTCAACGACGTTGTCTTTCCTCCAAATGCTTAACCTCTGATGTAGAGTTGAAGGAATTGCCCCTATCCCATGGATCCATTCTCGACCCAATAAGAGGTTGAAATTTGCCTTCGAGTTTATGACCATGAAGAGCGTTAATCGGGTAGTGGTACCTACAACTAGATCAACTTGGACTACTCCCAAAATGTTGTTGGTCTTCCCTTCATAATTGGATTGAACCATGTTGTGTTGTCTGAGATCAACTTCAGTTTTTTCAATCTTTTTGAACAACGTATGGGGCATTAAATTGACAGTTGCCCCTCCATCCACTAACACCTTGTTGACGGCCACTATGTCGACCTTCGCTTTTATGAACAATGGCTTTAATTGGTACATCATTCCAGGACTAGGTCTTTCTAACATAGTTGTTTGTTCTTACACCACACCATTGTTCATCACGTAGTAGCATAGTGGCTTATCTTCTGTAGTCTCATCTGTCAGGAAATCTTCTTTTGCTTCAGAGACATCCAACACCCTATCATATTCTGCCGGAAATATTGACACGATGTCGCAGTTTACAACGAAATCTTCACCATATGTATCATCATTGGTGTCATCATACATGTCTTCGTTAAAATAGTCTTCCGGTGATAAGGTATATTCCTCATCCGACTGGGGAGTGTACTCGGGTTCTTCTTCATCTGACTGGGGAGTATATTCTGGATCTTTCTTGTTTTCACCTCCATATGTGTACTTCGAGCTCTGGGTTGGCACTACTGCCTTTTCTCTTGAAGTCTCCACAGTTACTGCCGTTGTCTGGTTCATCATAATTTTCTCCTTCTCGACCCACCTTACCTTTGGGCATTGCCTTTTCAGACTAGATGGTTCCATAGGCTTCAGGAGCGAAGTCGAAGCCTCTCTAACAGCCTTTTTGTTTCATTGATATTGCCTCCACTGGGTCCTTGTCATTGGATTCTTTCCTTTGTAGTTGGGGGAAACCACATAACCTCTGGGCTCAGTACCCTTGTCTGAGGCCTTTTCCCCCTTTTTCAGATCTAATACCTTCCACTTTGGTCGTTTGCTCCCTTGTTGGCTCACAGGTGTCACCCACTTATCTTGTGGGGTATCTGATGGTGGCATAAAAGTCTTGGGCCGCGCTGGCTGGAACGACTTCTTGTACTCTTCGTTCCGTCGAGGAGCATCGTTCTTGTCTAACACGAACCTAAGGACTGGTGGCTTACTGTCTTGCAACGCCATTTTCTTACCTGCTTCGTGTTTCTCAGCATCCTTTTCGTCAAATACAGTGTTGCATTTTGGGCATAATACAACGTTTGACCCGCTCACCCTGCATTTCTCTTGGAAATCAGTCATACTTTCGCCAGCTTGAGGGTAGACTGCCTCGAGTTTCTCTTCAGACTTCTTGTCGGGACCATCAGTAGTCTCGACCGTCATGCATTCAATTGTTTTAGTTTTCAGGTGCTCGTTGAGACCTTCAGTAGCCTCCACCATCATGAAGTCATATAGCTCAGAATATAAGGCTTCTTCGACTTTCATAGGATCCGTGTCCACCTGCATTTTGGGTTTTTCGCCAAATTGAAGCCAACTTTCTTTCAAAGCTTTCTGCAACAAGTCCCTAAAAAGAACACATTGAGATGTCTTATGACCAAGGAAGTTATGAAATTTACAAAATCCCCTTTTCTTCTTTTGTTCTAAAGGGGGGTCTTTTTCCCCAATAGGGACAATAATCTGACCATCTTTAACTAATAAATCAAATATTTCATCGCACTTAGATACATCAAAAGTATACGTTTTTACGACATATTTATCTATTTTTTCGATTTCAACCGAATTTTTTCCATTTCACGATTTTAATGTTTTGCATGTGTACGGAGGCCTTGGCTTCAATTAGCCACGTTGATTGCGTCATCATCGACAAGCTCCTCATCATTAAAAGAGTATTAGTCAGCAGCCATGTATGAAACTTTCTCTTTCTTACGGTATTTGTTAGCCTGGTTTTTTTTCATTGTTTAGACGTTCGACCTGACGGACCCTATCGGCTAGTTGCGCCATATCTCTGAGATATTGAGTGTCTAACTTTTTTCTGATCGAATAATCTATGCCGCCAGCCGCTATCTCAACTAGATCATGTTCAGGGACTTGCATGAAGAATCACGCTTTCAACAGTATAAACCTGTTAAGATATTGGTCCACCGACTCTATAGCCTTTCGCTTGACGTTGGCTAACTCTTTCAGACTAATTTTCGATTGTCCCATGTAAAAATGTTCATAAAACAATCTTCTCAATTGTGCCTAAGTATGGACAGACTGTGGGGGTAAGGTGGTGAACTAAGTAAATGCATTTTTGGTGAGGGAACTTGGGAAGTACTTCAATTTTAAATCCTCGTTGTTTGCTATGTCGACAACTTCGGTTTGGTATTTGGTAATATCTTCGACGGTGGATTCCTTGGTCTCTCCGGCAAATTTGGTAAACTTTGGCACTTTCCACCCTCTGGGCAACTCTATTTGCAGAACAAAGTCTGATAGTGGGAACGTATATGTTGGTCGTCGAAGGCCTGGGTTTTCCCCGTTGCGAACCATAATTCATTCCACCATGGCTTCTAAGTTGGGTTCACTAGCCATGGCTTCGTGTCGAACCTGTCTGACCACATAGTCTGGGTTCTGGTTTCTATGAACTAAAACAAAGGGAGGCCTTTGGGCCCCCTGGGTGTGTGTTCAACCTCATGTGGTTGCTGGTTAATTGTCTCGTCAAAGACTTCGGCTTATCAAATTGGCGTCTCCGGTCAAGGTGGCGGCGTCTGTCGACCTAGGGCTCTAGGAGTGCCTAAAAAATCACCTATCCGCGTCATCTGAGTTGCCAATTATTGGTAACTCTGATTCGAATCGTGTATTAGTGGTCTTAATATGGTGCTCATTTACTGGGTCAACATATGGACCATTTCGTGATTACTTTCGTCCATCTGCTGCCTCATAACGGCGTCAGAACTTGACATGAAAGTTGCAAACGAAAGTGATAGAACACTAAACCCGGGGGGCCTGGTGACTTGGTTTACCAAAGGCCCTAACCCCTGATAGGGCGAAAAAGCCAACGAAGAGCTTTCCCCAAAGAGTGGGCCACTGTAATGCAGGCTCGACATAAACTTTGTCGGCATTCCAAAGGCTCGGGATGTGGGCATTGTAAAACCAGGCATATATTGCCCCCCAGTTCCTATCACCATAGGCCTAAGTTTAGGCCGACGTGGCATCATGGCAGGCCCATTATAAGTAGTCGAGACCGCAGACACAATGTCAGCACGAATATCGGTTGTTTGAGTCACAGCCGTATGTCTCTCCGAAGACGGTTCTTCGTTTGGACATGGTATCACCATCTTACCACTGTGCATATGCATACACCCAAACCGACGTGTCCCACCAGATGTGCCAATTTGTTCGCACGCGGTTTTCGCACGAATAACCTCTGGCCTCCTAACGCAAGTTTACTTGCGGGACCGACCAAACAAGTCCCAGAACTCTAGTTTGTAATGTATGAGAAAGTAGTGGAATGATGTTGTTTAGAATAGGCTGAAGATCACTTCTAGAAAAGACTGTAAAATTAAATAAAGATGAATGCGTAAATAAGAAGAGACAAAAACAACAAGACAAGGCACGACACTTTAAAGTTAATGATATAAATTGCTTATTAAGAGGAAAGGTGGACGCGATCATACATTTTGCAGGAATGAAAAACTCTTTTCTCTTAACGCTTGGTACTCAGAGTGTTTTCCCTAACAATGTTACAAAATGCGCTCTCTCTAAAATGAAACTTGGCATTACCTTAAATAGGGAAATAAAATAACTGTCATGTTGAAGTTGGTGACACCACGTGTCTGTTCACCCCTCTTGTAACCTCACACGTTCTCAACTTTCAAATTTGTTTCCCGCTCAAATGTTTTACTTCTTTGCGTTGGCCTTTTTGTCTATCAGTCGACCGAAACCGCTTGAGTCGACCCAACAACCCTCTTCTGCCGGCGTCGACTTACCTCATTTCCTTCACCATCTTTCCCAGCCTATCGACTGCAAGTCAGTCTTTGTGTCTATAGTCGAAATTTCCAGCCAACACCATCACATCTTACTTAATGATGATGAGGCATATGATACCACCACTTTCTATCATAACACCCAACCAAGATACACCCAAACATCACACCGACAAAGCACTTAACCAAGACATGTATACCAAACACCACGACAACCATTGCTTTGTTTCCAAAACAAATCAATGTCTTAATTCAACCTACCAACCTGTCCACCCGTAACATAACCAATATGACCAAACTACAATGACATGGACACCAACTAAGTCTGAGAGATACTAGATTTTTATGGATAACACTAATATTTCAGAGACCTCTCAGATGAATTCTTGTAGGCACTAAACACCTCTAATAAATCGTGGAAGGCCTCAACAACGAACGACACTGTTAGGGTGTGAAATCGATGGCCATTATAATCAAGCGGATCGTTAAAACATTTGTATAAATTTTTCTGCATGTAATTCTATTTAAATTAAATAATATTGATATTTATTTTTTTTTATTTTCCATTTATTATTATTATTTAATCATAAATTTAATTAAAAAGATAAAAGAAAACTGAATATACATAAATGTCTGATTTAGGATCAATGTTATGGTGTCTAAATTCATTTTTAAATGCGTGTAAGTGTGTAGGAGTGTGTGTAACGTCTCCACTTTACTGCAATTTTTTTAAAATTTAAAACATGAGTATTTTGATATATTGTAAAAAAAAATAACTATCGCGGTAATAAAATTGAAATTATATAATAGTAGTAGTAGTAAAAGAAGAATAGGATACTTTATTTTGTCAAAAGTATAATAACTTCGTAACACAGCATTTATATAGAATTGGGCCATGACTTGTGTTAAAAGTGAATAAAATCCATATGCGTCAACACAGAAGTTATATTGCCACCTACACCCCCTAGATCCTACATCCCTATTAGAGATTAATAATTCCAATATACTATAGTTGTTTTCACTATTTCCTTTTACTGCATTTTTGTCAAAATAATTTACTTTTTTTTCCTTATGAAAATTTGAAATATGCAGAATGTAAGCTAAAAATCTGAAATTCGAAATATGCAACATGTAAGCTAAAAAACCAAAAAGTTTTGCTTTCATATTTTTTTAAGTAATTCAAAGCTTTAAATAGTGAAAAATAATAATCTATCTTACACCAAACATTTAATTATATTTATATATTAATATAGACAAATTGTTTGATATATATAAATTAAAATTTAAAAAAATTAAAATAAAAAGTGGGATGTAAATTGATAATATAAAATAATTTTGTACTTTCAACTAATTATTGATTACCAATTCACAAGTATATTTTTGAAATGTTGATATAAAATGTCCTTGCAGTAATATTTTCTATTAAACAACGATATAAAATTATTGTATACTGTTTATCCACTAAACTCAATTTAAAATTTTTATTTTTACACATTTCTCCTTTTGAAATTTCTAAATTGTAAATTATATTTCCTGTTTTTAAAATTAAAAATAAAATACATGATACTTTCTACGTATCTGTAAAGATTTAGAACATTAAAATTCAGACATTTCTAAAAGTTGAAATATTTGGACAAGAACTTTTAATTTATTTCCTTTTAAGTAAGAGATGGAATATGATATTGAAATGTTTGAATTTCCTTAATTTCGTATTGAATTAACTAATGTGTTCATTATTGCACATATATGTTTCAAATGAATTGCTATAGTAAATTCTTTTCTTCTTATTAAGGGCACACACACTTTAAAAACATGAAATTATGCTACTATTCAGTCTGACTCAATTGGAGACCATATCATACTAACAACTCATCCGATTTAAATATTTTAAATATTTAAATTCATAATACAATAGAGAAATAAAAAGAAATATAAACCATAAAATTCAAATTGAGTGTTGAAATGGATGATGATCTCAAATATAGGTGTCAATAAAGTCTACATGAAAAACCATATAAAGTTAGCTTTATTTTTAAGCATGTGTATTTTCTTGATCCTAACCCCCTTAATGTTACTTCATCTGTCTCTTTTTCAATTAGCATTATCTTTGATATTTTTTTTATTCTTTTTTAATTGTTATTTGTAAAATTTAAGATAATATTAAATGTTTTTTTTTTGTTAAAATTGTTGTAAAATTTAGCCACCAAAATAAATCGTTCACATTTTTTTGTAATGACTAATATTAATCTTACAAAATAATAAATTGTTAAACAAACCTAAGGCGTGTAAAAATACTGTCCTTAAGAATTTATCAGTCTCATATGCACAAATCTCCCAGAATTCAACCGACTCTTCTTGGTATAAATTTGAGATAACAGAACAACATAAAAGAATTTTTAGATGTCCGAAAGATGTAACTAGGAAAATGAAAAAGAAAGAAGATGAAATGGATAAAAATAAAACTGAATTTTTTTTACGTAATACTCTTTTTGTCTCCTCTTCCTTGTAAAAATAAGGGAGTTGTTATACATAGGAGAGATAAAGATATTAAAGATTTTAAATAAGTCAAGTCAAAAAACGCTATTTGACCAAGTCAAATCATAAATACTAGTAATAGTAATAATAATAATAATAATAATAATTTTTTTTTATAAAATATTTTATCTTATTTCTCATTTAAAATTAGAAGATAAAGTTAATTTAAAACTCTTGAAATATATATCATAATTTACAACAATCTTCCACATATTTCAAAAGTTCAAAATTAATTTAACAAAAAAAAAACATTTCTGAACTAACATCCTGGATATGATGCATCAAACTGATGTAGCAAGCTATATGAAACAGCTCTAGAATGATAATACTTATTAACACACGGTGAAGTTGGTGTAGCAAGCTATATGAATCAACGACACTTGATGTATGTTTGAGGTTTACCACTCATATCACACCTCCATAATTCTTGTTGTTGACGATGTGGTGCGTTAATAGGCCATGCGCATGCCTGATTATTTCATGAGTGCTCTAGAGATTTCGCCAAGATCTCATACAAGCAGCTCCACTCAACACTCACATAGGTTATTTCATCAAGTGTATGATGCAAATTTTACACCACCAGTAAAGGATATGAAATTCATTAAAAGCTATGTAAGTTTTGTAAGCGGAAATATTCATGGATATTATATGAGATTAAAACATCAATACTTACTTGTTGAAGTCATGATTCGGAATTCTGAATGGATGAATGACTGGATCTTCCTCTGTATCTGACACTCCCGTTCACAATTTTCAATGGGGCAAGTTATGGAGCCGTCAGTTATGTTTCTGATTTTTTTTGTGATTACAGAGGGGACCTAGCCACATAATATATATAACCCTAGTCCCTACCCATTATGGGCCCAAGGTTAAAGCCCACACTTTTACCCACACCAATCAGGTTTCAGATACTCAGCCATTAGATAAAATTGATCACTTAATTAATTAAAGGGACTATATATGCACCCCCATCAGAATCACGATTAACCTGTTTTTCACAAACTAAACCACAATAGATTGTAGTCCATAAAAAAGTTATATAAATCTAACATTCTCCCACTTGGACAAAATCAATTGTATTATTTTTATATTTAAAATACATTTTGAAAACGACTCTCGGGTTAATGACTAATTCCTTAAAATGCGGCCGCATTTTAAGGAAATCCATGATTCCAAGTGCAGTATCTGAATATGACTCCATCCAACAAAAGTTAAGCAGTATTGAATCACGACGATTATTATGTCCTTCATTGACATAAAACCTTTCGTGGTTACAAATACTACATACTCCGTCAACTAGTCATCAGTGTGGAGTGTGGCAAGAAAATAACATGCTAACGTGATCCAACAACCATTTGCTATTTTCTTCGCCAGTCCTTAACAATTTCTCTCCAATGCATTAAACACAAAGAAATTGTATGGTTTTACAAACCATAATGCCTCAACTCCAATATGGCGTCGACCACCGGCATAGTGGTCCTGACAACGCCGAGCTTAAAATCATACTTCAGCTCTAATATGGCATCAACCACCGGTATAGTGGTCCTGAAGACACCGAGCTCAAAATAATAACCATGCCTTGAACTCCAAACTAGTGTCGACCATAGGCACAATGGTTTCGATGACACTGAGTCCAAAATTTAGAAATTTACATGTAAATAAACAATGATAAATAATAACAATAATAATAATCATTGTAATATCAATTTCTTAAAATAGAAAGTACTTGGCAATCCAACACTTAAAGTGTCTAAAATAAAATATAATATGATAAACGAAAATGACATAAAGAACAAACTCCCACTAACCAAGTACATCAAAACAATTCACAATGCCCATGTTCTCAACATGGTTTTTGAACACAATGGGCCTAAGTCTCTTAGTTAGGGGATCAACTAGCATGAAATCAGTACCAATGTACTCAACAACAATGTCATTTTTCTTTACAAGATCTCTGACTGTCAAATACTTCAATTCCAAATGGTTAGAACCGCTAGAAGTTTTTTTTATTCTTGGAGTAGAACACAGCTGAACTATTATCATAGTAAAGCTTTAGTGGCTTTGCAATGGAATCAACAATACGAAGTCCAGTTACTAAATTTCTTAACCAAACAACATGAGTGGCAGCATCATAACAAGCAACAAACTCTGCCTGCATAGTAGAAGAGGCGACAAGAGTTTGCTTTTTACTCTTCCATGATATCGCGCCTCCAGCCAACATAAAAATGTAACTAGAAGTAAATTTTCTATCATCAACACACCCATCAAGATCAGATTCAGTATACCCAACTATTTCCAAGTTGTCAACTCTCCTAAAAACAAGCATACATTCTTTAGTTCTTTGCAAATATCTCATCACTTTCTTAGCCGCAATCCAATGATCATTCCCAGGATTAGACTGGTATCGTCCCAAGATGCCAACTGTGAAAGCAATGTCAGACCTAGTGCATACTTGAGCATACATCAGGCTGCCCAATGCACTATCAAAGGGTTTTCCCTTCATCTCTGCCCGCTCAATCTCATTTTTAGGACATTGATCTTTACTGAATTTGTCTCCTTTAGTAATTGGAACATCTCCTGGCTTACAGTTCTGCATATTAAATCTCTCCAGAACTCAATCAGTATAAGCTCTCTGTGACAAGCCAAGCACACCACGTGATCTATCTTTGTGTATTTCAATTCCCAATACAAAAGATGCTTCACCAAGGTCCTTCATATCAAAGAACTTGGTTAGCATAAGTTTGGTCTCATGAAGTAGACCAAGATCACTACTCACGAGCAAAATATCATCAACATATAACACAAGAAAGATGAATTTGCTCCCACTAACCTTAAGATAGATGCACTGATCAACTTTATTTTCTTCAAAACCCAATGAAGTTACCACCTCATCAAATTTCAAGTACCATTGTCTAGAAGCCTGTTTCAAACCATAAATAGATTTTCTTAATTTACAAACCAAGTGCTCATCACCACTTTTTACAAAACCCTCTGGCTGCTGCATGTACACCTCCTCATTAAGATCACCATTCAGAAAAGCAGTCTTAACATCCATCTGATGCAATTCTAAGTCAAAATGTGCTACAAGGGCCATAACGATTCTAAAAGAGTCTTTAGTGGAAACAGGAGAAAACGTTTCATTAAAATCAATCCCCTCCTTTTGCGTGAAACCTTTAGCCACAAGCCTTGCCTTAAACCTCTCAATTTTACCTTTCGAGTCCTTCTTTGTTTTGAATATCCACCTGCATCTAATCGCTCTATAGTTTCTTGGTAACTCCACTAGTTCCCAAACATCATTATTTATCATGGAATTCATTTCATTGTGCATTGCATCTGTCCACATGCTAGATTGAGAACAAGTAATAGCTTCTAGATAATTGTTAGGATCAATAACAATACCAACATCATAAGCATCCTCACTAAGATAAACTACAAAATCATCAGGGATAGCAGGTCGCTTTTGTCTTACTGACCTTCTAACATGAATTTGCTCAACTGGCTCATTAGGTTGTTCAACCTCAGTTATAATAGGAGGATCCACTACATTTTCAACAAGTGGTTCAACCACATCTTCAACTAGATGTTCAGCCACATTCTCATTTGGAGCAAAACCTCCAGGAGTCGTGGATGATCTAGCATTATCAAAATTAGGAAGTGACAAAGTAACAACATCAGGCATAACACAATTAATATTATCAGATTCGGTGACAAGCTCAACAACATCAAGCTCAAGGAATTTTGCATGCATGGACTCCACAATTTTATTACCTCTACCATGACAAAAGAATCTATATCCTTTAGATCAATCCGGATATCCAATAAACAAACAACGACTTGTTTTTGGGTCAAGCTTTGTCTCAAAAGGATTATATACTTTAACCTCTGTAGGACAACCCCAGACACGGAGATGGTTCAAATTGGGTTTTCTACCTGTCCAAAGCTCAAAAGGTGTTTTTGGAACTGATTTACTAGGAACTCTATTAAGTATATAGAGGGTTGTTTTCAAAGCGTCACCCCATAAAAATTCTGGTAAATTACTCCTACTCATCATGCTTCTCATCATATCTTTAAGGGTGCGGTTTCTCCTTTCAGCTACACCATTCTGTTCAGGAGTACCAGGCATGGTGTATTGTGGAACAATTCCACAATCTTGCAAGTATTTTGCAAAAGGTCCCATGTGTTGCCCAGTAGAATGATATCTACCATAATACTCTCTACCATGGTCAGAACGTACCACCTTTATCACTTTTCCTAGTTGCTTTTCAACCTCAGTTTTAAAAATTTTAAACTTTTCAAGTGCTTCTGATTTTCCCTTAATCAAGTAGAGATAGCCATACCGTGAAAAATCATCAATGAAAGTGATAAAAGATGTATTACCACAGATAGTTGGAGAAAGGGGACCACTAATATCTGTATGAATTATTTCCAAAAGGTCTGAACTTCTAGTTGAACCTTTCTTATTGGTCTTTGTAAATTTTCCTCTAATACAATCCACACAAGTCCATATACCATTGAAATCTAAGGAAGGTAAAATATCATCTCTAATTAATCTTTCAACTCTTTCTTTAGAGATATTTCCTAAACGCTTGTGCCACAACAAAAAGGATTTTTCTCTAATTTTAGATCTTTTAGCAATTGAGCTTTCAACATTTAAGGATGAGGATATCATATCACAATCCAAAGATAACTTATATAAACCATCCAACAAGATACCATTACCAACAACTTGAGAATTCAACATCAAATTTAATTTTCCATCATAAAAGGTAAATTGAAACCCAAACTTATCCAAACAAGATACTGAAATCAAATTTCTCCTAAAAGAAGGTACATAAAATGTATCTTTCAAAACAAGTTCAAAACCAGCTCCTAAGACTAAGCTAACATCTCCCACTAGCTCCACAACGACTTCAAGATCATTTCCTACCCTGAGTTTTCTTTCCCTCAAGTTTGGTCTCCGCTGGTTTCTGAACCCCTGTAAGGAGACATCAATATGGGTTGTAGAACCACTATCAATCCACCAAGAATTAATGGGAACATCAACTAAGTTAGACTCAAAACAGACAAAAGCTAAATGATTACCTCCAGATTTGTTCTTGTTGTCTAACCAAGCTTTAAAAGCATGACAATCAGTTTTCTTATGTCCCTTTTCCTTACACCAAAAGCACCAAACAGATTTCTTAAAAGCAACAGGTCTGGGACCTCCTATATCATGATGTTGACCATTATCAGGTTTCCTATCAGGAATTCTATGAGCAACACTATGAGTGTTTTTCTTATTTTTCCAAGATTTTTTTTACCAGAATGGGGTTTAGCATGAAAGGTTAGGAGTGCTAGATCACTTTTCTCCTTCTTGAGTTTCTCTTCTTCAGCTACACACTTGGTAATGAGGTTATTGATAGTCCACTTATCACCAAATGTATTATAAGCAGTTTTGATTTGAGTGAACTCAACAGGTAGGCAATTTAAGGCATGAGACACAATAAAATTCTCATTCAGGTCAATGTCATGGGATTTTAGTTTGGTTTGGACATGAACCATCTTAAGAATGAACTCTCTGACACCCCCATTGTTATCATATTTCATGTCCGTGAGTTGTTTCATTAAACATCTAGATTCAACATTATCAGATACCTGAAATCTCTCTCCAATAGCAGTAAGATACTCTTTAGCATTCTCTTTTTCAGGCAACCTACTTATCAGATGTTCATAAATTTTTCTCTTCATAGCACACAAGCTAAGTCGATCACTCCTCTCCCACTTAGCTAATTTTTCTTTCTCTTCAGGTGTACTCTGATCATTGATCACAAGTTTGGTTTCACGCAATGCCATGTCAAGGTCAGCAATCCCTAACGAAAACTCTAAGTCTTTCTTCCATTTTTTAAAATTAGACCCATTCAAGATCTCAATTGAAGCAGAACAATTGTTCATAGAGAAGGTCACTGTTTAGACAAAATAGGAATGCATTAGAACAAATAATAAAGGCAAGATATAGCTTTAATGAACATAAGCTATCACTAAGAGGCCAACATTATCACACAATCCCCTTTGGGTGGAATGCGTAAAACCCATGTTAGAACCAAGGTCAGAACCTCAGATGAGTCGCTCAATGAGCATACATTGGGTTCGAAAATCTATCTCCTTTGGGTAGATAAATTCTCTAAACCAAAACACCTCCAACAACTTCATCTACAAATTTCAAGAATAAGCTACTCAATGAGCATACATTGAGCTTAGAAATTTATTTCCTTTGGGTAAATAAATCCCTTAGACCAAAGCATCTCCAATAGTTATATCCTTAATCAATCACAATCTTTACATACAATTGTCCACCTTTGGGAAGACAATCACAGTAATGACTTAAAACCATTCCTCAAACTACAAAGAGACTTTTACAAATTAAAACGAGCAATCTCATTTTGGTGGTAATCACACACAATAATTTATAGAATTTATTGCATAGGAATTAAAAAAAAATTTTGCCAAAATAAATCATGAACCAATCATGAATTTAAACCATATAACTCCGGGCGCTGGGGTTGGCTGAGAAGTGTTCCCTTCGGCTGCGTTATTGAAGTTCAACGGCATCCCATGAGGATTTGGAATTGGAACCAAAGGGATGGCAGTAGACCCTTGTCCTTGACCATTGTTGTTGACGACAGCAGCGACTTCACGCTGTTCTTCCTCTCTTCTGGCCGCGAGGATGGCTTCGAGGATCTGGTCGATCTTTCCTTTCATAGAATCCAACTCTTCCCTGAAGGTAGCTTGCTCCTGCTGAATTTGCTCCATCATTTGTCTTGTATTGGCTCTAGTTGCGTACTGGTGTCGAGGACTCAGCTTGATTTACTGGATATGAAGGAAAGGGAAACATGAGAAACTGATGAAGGAAGGAGAATGCAAGATGCACAACAAATGAGATGCAATGCAAATGATATGCGATGCAAGATGCAAGATCCAGGATCACAGGATCACAAATTCAAACAATTCTGAGAATTAGTCGGGTGAACGGTTCAAGGATCACAGTCACTGCTCAAAGGAACCCCCACAGGTAGGATTCTAAAATGGGTAGGTGCCTAGAGTCATGGACATCTTTCAAAGATATTACTGCCATGACAAAGCCTCATTATGACGGTAATATCCTTAAAAGAATCTCCTCTAGGTGAGGTTCTCATATCTTCCACGCGAGAAAGACTTCTCGGAGGCATCAACTACACAACCATCGACACACGGGTTCTAGAAAAGGTTCTCAGAGTCATAGATCGAGGTTGAAAATATTACTGTAAGAAAGTAATACGTTCAAGGGATCTCATCTGATTGGGGCGTTTGTATTAATTCACAAAGAATTAACACTACCAACCACCATGGATAAAACGGTTTATGGTCCTTGGGATAAACGATTCAAACTCGAAAATATTATTGTCATGGCAAAGACTCACCACAACAACAATATCTCCAAGGAATCTACTCCAAGCGGGGTTTTCGCTTCAACTTAACGTGAAAGACTCCACGCAAGTCTCCACTACACAACCACCATCCTAATCCTAGGGTTTTACTCAGACTCGGGTGTAGAGCCATCTCACAAAGTAACCATAAGCAGAACAACCCCACAATGCCACAAGCGCAAGTAACCAAGATAAAGATACAAATAGAAAGCGAGAAGAAATAAAAACACCAAGCTAACAAATCAAACAAAGATAGGCTTGACTCTCTCTTGCATGGAGCAATAGTCCTCAGCAGAGTCGCCACCTGTCGCACCTCGAAAATTCCATTTCGAACATACGACCCTCGCGCGAAGGGCGCGGAAATGCGGTTCGACAGAGACGCCACCGAACTTTATTTTTCCCGAATAAACGGGAGAGGAAAATATCGAGAAAACCTCATAAACACGGAAGGAACACGGCCGTCGCAACCATATTCCTAGGTTCGGGAGTCGGTTACGCGAGGGGAAGGTATTAGCACCCCTCACGTCCGTCGTACTCGACGGAAACCTCTTAATTCGAGTTGTGATGGATGTTAGCTAAACTTAATTCTTCTCTTCTCACTACTAAATGCTAAAGGATACTATAAAGGGAATAAAGACGCTAGGGGAAAGGGGATGGTTAGAGGATAGGGTGCTCGCCAAGGATTGGGGCCCTTGTGCCTACGTATGCTCATTCGGACGAGAATGAGAAATCAGAGCGTCGTAGTTCGACTACGGGAAAGGAAGGGGGAAATGGAAGATGGAGGGGATTGTGCTCGCCAAGATCATCGCAATCTTGTGCCTACGTATCTTACATTCAAAATTGAATGAAGAATCAGAACAGTCGTAGTTCGTGGTAACGACCACGAAAAAATGGGTTTGAATTGGATTTGATGTGGGTACGGATGACGATTACTCGAAGTTTAAGAAAGACTTCTCGGACCCAAGTAATCGGGAGAGCGAACCAAAGACTTGGAACACTCTCTTTTTCATCTTGAAGGAATGATGTGTTTGAAAGGATAAGGTTGAAATAATGACGATCACTTGAAGCCTAAGAAAGACTTCACAGACCCCAAGTAATCGGGAAAGCGAACCAAAGACTTGAAACACTCTCTTTTTCATCGTAAAAGAAGGTTGTTTGAATTTGAAATGGTGTATAAAAGGATGAGATTGGTCGGATGACGACTAATTGAAGCTTGAGAAAGGCCTCTAGAATCCAAGTAGTCGGGAGAGCGAACCAAAGACTTGGGACACTCTCTTTTTCATCGTAAAAGAAGTTGTTTGAAAGGTGAGTGAAAGGATGAGTAATTGGAGATGGTTGAGTATTATCGAGGTTGTTAATATTATTTAAAGGCGTCAATTGCTCACACACGAATAAGATAACTCGCATATAAACAACGGAAAGCAAGATCAAAGACTTGAACCTACTCTTTACACCTTGAAAAGAATTGAATAATTGTTAATTGGTTGATAATTTGTTACGAAAATCCACTTGACGTTGGATCAAGGGTTTGACTTATTATCGCGTGCAAAGCGTGTTGGAAATGAAATGGTTTGAAAGAAAAGAGACCGACTTGACTTACGCATCAAGGGTCGAGTTGTAATAGGTTGATGGCGAATGCGTATGAGCACTCGACTTACAAGGGTTTGAAAATGGCTCGATGATGAATCGAGAATTAGTTTGAAAATAGTTTGAATCCGCTCTAGTCCCTATGGGTGCTCCTAGGAGATAAACTAATAATCAAAGAAATGCGAAACATACATCGGAATGGGAGAGGGGTGCATGTAAGTTACACGGGATTGCACGAAATAAAGGGGTCTCATTGTCAGGTAGCCCAAGAGAAAGCCGTGTGTGTGCATTAGTGTCCTAAACTACGCCTTGAGCAAAGTCGGGCACGACTTAAAATTAAGATACCTGCAAATAACCAATGATACAACAGTCCACCAATTTTGCTTTTAGGAGTTTCGATAATTTATTAAGTGTTTTCGATTATGGGTGAATGAGAATGAATAAATATGATAATATGAATATGAATAAATATGATAATATGAAATAATATGAATAATGTTTGACAGAAATTAAATTTAATGTTAGTTTACCGAAATAAAATCGAAAGAACAAAGGTGATCTCGAATCCTTTGTTTCACGCCACTAATGTGACGGTTAAACGGTGAAAGCCTCGTCATCGACCGTTAAAGGTAAAAATGGAGCAAATCTAAAATCTAAAATCCTCATAAAAATTAGTTAAAGACTAAAAGCTACATGAAAATAAAATAATTAATTAGAAAAGAACCCTTTTTTTAAAAAAAAAATATAAAGAATGGAGGGTCAAAAATTGAATGGATGTAAAATCATATGGGCTTCTCAAGAAAAGCCCATCATCTACCCCATTTTTATGACACACGGTTGGGGGGAGATGAATCACAAGTGGAGTGCAGTCAGTCTACCCATCTGGGCTGAGCCCATCAACTCAACAATTTAAAAGACTTAAAATACAAATATGAAAAAATAAAAATAAAAAAAATAAAAAAAACAATTAACTCAGGAAGGAAGCTACGGCCAAAACGTAAAAGAAATGGGAAAATCCAAATGAACAAAAGGAGGTTCAAAACAGCGAAAACGATTATGACGCGTTCTCACGGTCTCGACCTTCTTCGCGATTTTTCAACAATCTCGTCTCATTTTAGTTCAAGACCATTCTCCCCTCTCGAAACAGGTCTGTAATGGCTCCGAACCCTTTTACTCTTAGTTTATCTCTTACTTCTTCACCTTTTGGATCTGAAATGGGTTTGTATGGTGATTTGTGTTTGAAATGATAGATTTGGGGTTTAGTTGAAGTTGATGGAGAAGATTCTGTGGAGCAAAGAAATTTTTTGAAGATTGAATATTACAGATTGAGGAAGGAGCTTGACTTTGTTGGTTGAAAGTTGTGGTTGGGTCCGAAGAAGGAATTTTAGGGTGAGGTTTGGAGGAACTTGGGGATCGTTGATGTTGGTTCGGAGGTTTTGTGAAGGGGAAGATCTCAGTCCGCTTTAAAATTTCTCTGTCATGGTTTTCTATGTTGACTTTTTTGTTAATGAGTGAGAAGTTGTTGAAGGTGAACGGGTTTGAAGAAGTTCGGAGGGGGTTTGAATAGTTATAGGTTGAAGGTTAAGTTGAAGAAGAGGAGGTTAGGGTTTGTTTGTTTAAAGGGGTTTGTGGGGTTGAAGCTATAATTTGCAGTTGATGGTTGAAGGTTGTGATAAAATGTGAGTTTTTTGTCACAGATGTTGAAGGTTGTGTGTGGTTTAATATGGAGATTCGATTTTAGTTGTTGCGGTTCTAGTTTTAAGGAAATCGTGGAGAAAAAATAGAAGAGGCTGAAGGCTCGAAGAAGTTTGATTTACGGTGGTTTTGGATGACGGAGGGTTGAGTTTGATGGTTGTGTTATGTTGAAGTTGTTGAAGAAGCTTTCATGTTTGAACAGGTTTTGGTGTTTTCGGTGGTTGACGATGAAACGAGGTTGATACGTTGTTGGCTGTTGGAAGATTGAAGAGGTAAAAATGGGATGAAAGATTGTTGTGGGGTTCGCGTGAAGGCTTGAGGTGAAAGATGGTATGAAACTCGAAGGTTGTTTTGAAGGAAGAAGTTTGTTGGTTTGTAAGTGAAGATATGAAGGTTAATTGAGGTTGAGGTGAGGTTTTTAAGTTCACGGGGGTTGAAAAGTTTCCAATGAGGAGGTCAGATTGAGGGAAGAAATCGAAGGCTTTGGAGAGCTCAAAAACCCCCTCAATTACTGTTTTTTTTCATTATTTTGAATGGTTCTGCAGATATATGGTCCCTTATGTCTTTGGTGAGGAGTGGTTTGTCGAGGTCGCCAACAAGAGAAATTGGGTGGCTTGCCTCAATAAAGCTGCTGCAGGTACATGGCTGCAGGTTTTTGTAGTGGAGGTGTGTGGGGGTCCAATACATATGGTTGTCGGCTGCAACATTTTCTTTTTGGAGTGTTATTAAAAAGGTGAAGGCCCCTGGTGTAGTAGATTGGCACAGGTTTTGTAGGGGAGGTTTTGGGATTCATTTTGTAAAAGGCGTGCGTGAACATCCTACTGTGTGAGGGACCCATTTGTTGCTGAGCAGTACTGGTTTTGCTGTTGCAATTTTGCAGTATTCACAGACTGCTATCGTCCTTCCACAACTTTTCCTTCATATGGTTTTTGTCCGTTGTGAATGGTGGTTGTGAACCTTTATCTTCCCTATTTGTAACTTGACATTGTGAATTCATGTAGAGCAGAATTGGTGAGGGCAGGTCCGTATTTATTGTCCTCTGATTTCTTTACAGGATGTAAATGACAAGAATTTCAAATGGCTTTGTTGTGTGTTAACTTGTTGCTTTTTGATTTTGCAGGTACCAATATGCAGGTACTGGTGTTTTTGCGTGAACAACTTGGTATATGCGTTGTGTACGTTTTGTCTATGATGCAGGATTATTTCTCTTGTCGTTTACGCAGCAAATTCTTCCAACTATGCCTGGTAAGGTTGTTGCAACGTGATTTGATTTTCGTATTTGCTGCAGTTTTTGTGGTTTTCAAGGCTGAAGGTTACCATATGTCCTCTTGCTGCAGAGCATTTGTGAGGAGTGGGTCACTGAGTTTTTTTTGTCATTTTGCAGGCTAAGGCTGGCGGTGGATTTGTTAGGAGTTTTCTGTAATTTCTCCTCTTGGATGTATTGCTGTAACAACTGTTGTTTTAGTGCAGCAAAAAATTGAAGGCACGTTGTGTGGTGGCTGAAGGATGTCATAACGTGTGTGTGGAAAGTCAAGGCTGTGAATGCGGTTTAGCTTGAAATATCGCAAGTGCCTGCAACCAAAAAATGTATGGAGATTACATTGGTGTTACGTGGCATTTAGTGACCTTTTTTTTTTTGCCTGTTGACGAGAAGTATTGACTTGAGCTGTTGGATTAGTTTCAACGAAAGTTTGGTAACCTGGGCTTTGTAATTAACAAACAATGGAGTATATGTTGTGAATTATGGCTTGTGGAATATATTTTCACGAGGATAAATTTTTGTAGATTTTTGTGTAATATATGTTAGATGTATGAAATTTTGAAATTATAATTGGGTCTAGTAACATCTTTATAATGAGATATACAAATGGGAAGAGAACAAATGAATTTGAAGAAAATTTGGTATAAGAATTTGGATTTGAAAGAATATGGATTGAAAAAAATCTACAAATGGATTATTTAATTTCAAGTGAATAATGAAATAAAAAAATACTAAAAGAACGAGCAAGTGGATAATAGCAATTGGATTGGATACCGTGATTAAAATGAAAGAGGATATGAGTGAACTATCTTACAAAGCCAATGAATCAGTCTCATCAAACCACTAACACGTAAATCTTTAGAATGAAACCTCAAATGCCTAATTTAATGCAACCCAACCTTACATTTCCCGAAGTTTAGGCCACCAGCAAAAGCAACACACATTTTTTGGATTTTTGCAAATAATAACTTGAGAGTGGATGTACTGAATGAAAGTGGTACAAGTAGGACAAATTTGGGGTATGACAATGGGGTATCTGATGGTGGCATAAAAGTCTTGGGCTGCGCTGGCTGGAACGGCTTCTTGTACTCTTCATTCCGTCGAGGAGCACCGTTCTTGTCTAACACGAACCTAAGGACTGGTGGCTTACTGTCTTGAAACGCCATTTTCTTACCTGCTTCGTGTTTCTCAGCATCCTTTTCGTCAAATACAGTGTTGCATTTTGGGCATAATACAACGTTTGACCCGCTCACCCTGCATTTCTCTTGGAAATCAGTCATACTTTCGCCAGCTTGAGGGTAGACTGCCTCGAGTTTCTCTTCAGACTTCTTATCGGGATCATCAGTAGTCTCGACCGTCATGCATTCAATTGTTTTAGTTTTCAGGTGCTCGTTGAGACCTTCAGTAGCCTCCACCATCATGAAGTCATATAGCTCAGAATATAAGGCTTCTTCGACTTTCAGAGGATCCGTGTCCACCTGCATTTTGGGCTTTTCGCCAAATTGAAGCCAACTTTCTTTCAAAGCTTTCTGCAACAAGTCCCTAAAAAGAACACATTGAGATGTCTTATGACCAAGGAAGTTATGAAATTTACAAAATCCCCTTTTCTTCTTTTGTTCTAAAGGGGGGTCTTTTTCCCCAATAGGGACAATAATCTGACCATCTTTAACTAATAAATCAAATATTTCATCGCACTTAGATACATCAAAAGTATACGTTTTTACGACATATTTATCTATTTTTTCGATTTCAACCGAATTTTTTCCATTTCACGATTTTAATGTTTTAATGTTTTGCCTTGGCTTCAATTTAGCCACGTTGACTGCGTCATCATCGACAAGCTCCTCATCATTAAAAGAGTATTAGTCAGCAGCCATGTATGAAACTTTCTCTTTCTTACGGTATTTGTTAGCCTGGTTTTTTTTCATTGTTTAGACGTTCGACCTGACGGACCCTATCGGCTAGTTGCGCCATATCTCTAAGATATTGAGTGTCTAACTTTTTTCTGATCGAATAATCTAGGCCGCCAGCCGCTATCTCAACTAGATCATGTTCAGGGACTTGCATGAAGAATCACGCTTTCAACAGTATAAACCTGTTAAGATATTGGTCCACCGACTCTATAGCCTTTCGCTTGACGTTGGCTAACTCTTTCAGACTAATTTTCGATTGTCCCATGTAAAAATGTTCATAAAACAATCTTCTCAATTGTGCCTAAGTATGGACAGACTGTGGGGGTAAGGTGGTGAAATAAGTAAATGCATTTTTGGTGAGGGAACTTGGGAAGTACTTCAATTTTAAATCCTCGTTGTTTGCTATGTCGACAACTTCGGTTTGGTATTTGGTAATATCTTCGACGGTGGACTCCTTGGTCTCTCCGGAAAATTTGGTAAACTTTGGCACTTTCCACCCTCTGGGCAACTCTATTTGCAGAACAAAGTCTGATAGTGGGAACGTATATGTTGGTCGTCGAAGGCCTGGGTTTTCCCCGTTGCGAACCATAATTCATTCCACCATGGCTTCTAAGTTGGGTTCACTAGCCATGGCTTCATGTCGAACCTGTCTGACCACATAGTCTGGGTTCTGGTTTCTATGAACTAAAACAAAGGGAGGCCTTTGGGCCCCCCTGGGTGTGTGTTCAACCTCATGTGGTTGCTGGTTAATTGTCTCGTCAAAGACTTCGGCTTATCGAATTGGCGTCTCCGGTCAAGGTGGCGGCGTCTGTCGACCCAGGGCTCTAGGAGTGCCTAAAAAATCACCTATCCGCGTTATCTGAGTTGCCAATTGTTGGTAACTCTGATTCGAATCGTGTATTAGTGGTCTTAATATGGTGCTCATTTACTGGGTCAACATATGGACCATTTCGTGATTACTTTCGTCCATCTGCTGCCTCATAACGGCGTCAGAACTTGACATGAAAGTTGCAAACGAAAGTGATAGAACACTAAACCCTGGGGGCCTGGTGACTTGGTTTACCAAAGGCCCTAACCCCTGATAGGGCGAAAAAGCCAACGAAGAGTTTTCCCCAAAGAGTGGGCCACTGTAATGCAGGCTCGACATAAACTTTGTCGGCATTCCAAAGGCTCGGGATGTGGGCATTGTAAAACTAGGCATATATTGCCCCCCAGTTCCTATCACCATAGGCCTAAGTTTAGGCCGACGTGGCATCATGGCAGGCCCATTATAAGTAGTCGAGACCGCAGACACAATGTCAGCACGAATGTCGGTTGTTTGAGTCACAACCGTATGTCTCTCCGAAGACGGTTCTTCGTTTGGACATGGTATCACCATCTTACCACTGTGCATATGCATACACCCAAACCGACGTGTCCCACCAGATGTGCCAATTTGTTCGCACGCGGTTTTCGCACAAATAACCTCTGGCCTCCTAACGCAGGTTTACTTGCGGGACCGACCAAACAAGTCCCAGAACTCTAGTTTGTAATGTATGAGAAAGTAGTGGAATGATGTTGCTTAGAATAGGCTGAAGATCACTTCTAGAAAAGACTGTAAAATTAAATAAAGATGAATGCGTAAATAAGAAGAGACAAAAACAACAAGACAAGGCACTTTAAAGTTAATGATATAAATTGCTTATTAAGAGGAAAGGTGGACGCGATCATACATTTTGCAGGAATGAAAAACTCTTTTCTCTTAACGCTTGGTACTCAGAGTGTTTTCCCTAACAATGTTACAAAATGCGCTCTCTCTAAAATGAAACTTGGCATTGCCTTAAATAGGGAAATAAAATAACTGTCATGTTGAAGTTGGTGACACCACGTGTCTGTTCACCCCTCTTGTAACCTCCCACGTTCTCAACTTTCAAATTTGTTTCCCGCTCAAATGTTTTACTTCTTTGCGTTGGCCTTTTTGTCTATCAGTCGACCGAAACCGCTTGAGTCGACCCAACAACCCTCTTCTGCCGGCGTCGACTTACCTCATTTCCTTCACCATCTTTCCCAGCCTATCGACCGCAAGTCAGTCTTTGTGTCTATAGTCGAAATTTCCAGCCAACACCATCACATCTTACTTAACGATGATGAGGTATATGATACCACCACTTTCTATCATAACACCCAACCAAGATACACCCAAACATCACACCGACAAAGCACTTAACCAACACATGTATACCAAACACCACGACAACCATTGCTTTGTTTCCAAAACAAATCAATGTCTTAATTCAACCGACCAACCTGTCCACCCGTAACATAACCAATATGACCAAACTACAATGACATGGACACCAACTAAGTCGGAGAGATACTAGATTTTTATGGATAACACTAATATTCCAGGGACCTCTCAGATGAATCCTTGTAGGCACTAAACACCTCTAATAAATCGTGGAAGGCCTCAACAACGAAGGACACTGTTAGGGTGTGAAATCGATGGCCATTATGATCAAACGGATCGTTAAAACATTTGTATAAATTTTTCTGCATGTAATTCTATTTAGATTAAATAATATTGATATTTAATTTTTTTATTTTCCATTTATTATTATTATTTAATCATAAATTTAATTAAAAAGATAAAAGAAAACTGAATATGCATAAATGTCTGATTTAGGGTCAATGTTATAGTGTCTAAATTCATTTTTAAATGCGTGTAAGTGTGTATGAGTGTGTGTAACGTCTCTACTTTACTGCAACTTTTTTAAAATTTAAAACATGAGTATTTTGATATATTGTAAAAAAAAATAACTATCGCGGTAATAAAATTGAAATTATATAATAGTAGTAGTAGTAAAAGAAGAATAGGATACTTTATTTTGTCAAAAGTATAATAACTTCGTAACACAGCATTTATATAGAATTGGGCCATGACTTGTGCTAAAAGTGAATAAAATCCATATGCGTCAACACAGAAGTTATATTGCCACCTATACCCTCTAGATCCTACATCCCTATTAGAGATTAATAATTCCAATATACTATGGTTGTTTTCACTATTTCCTTTTACTGCATTTTTGTCAAAATAATTTACCTTTTTTTCCTTATGAAAATTTGAAATATGCAGAATGTAAGCTAAAAATCTGAAATATGCAAAATGTAAGCTAAAAAACCAAAAAGTTTTGCTTTCATATTTTTTTAAGAAGGTTTGCTATTCCTACCTCCTTTCTTACACCTTACACCCAATTTACTATTCATAAATATATGAAAAAAATGCTCAGAACATGGTTAATAGTATATATTTTATTGGTTAATGAAGTAGTGAAAGTGGTTAATAAATTATAGGTAAAATAATTGGTTAATGATGTAGATTTTTGTGGTTAATGTAACTGTGAAGTTGGTTAATGCGTAATCTTATATTTGTGTTATAAAATAAATTTTAAAAATAAATATTTTTTTTAAAAAAAGTTAATATTTTAAAAATATATATTATTTTAATAAAAAAACACTGTTCACCGTATAAATACGGTGAACAGTGTATACGGTGTAGGAAAGGGTGTCAAAATAGCATTTTTTTTAAGTAATTCAAAGCATTAAAAATTTCGGATGAGTGAGGTAATTCAATATATATATATATATATATATATATATATATATATATATATATATATATATATATATATATATATATATATATATATATATATATATATATATATATATATATATATATATATATATATATATATATATATATATATATATATATATATATATATATATATATATATATATATATATATATATATATATATATATATATATATATATATATATATATATATATATATATATATATATATATATATATATATATATATATATATATATATATATATATATATATATATATATATAAACCGAGTTAAATGGTGAAAAATTCTTAAGGGCACACACTTTAAAAACATGAAATTATGCTACTATATCATACTAACAACTCATCCGATTTAAATATTTTAAATATTTAAATTCATAATACAATAGAGAAATAAAAGGAAATATAAATCATAAAATTCAAATTGAGTGTTGAAATGGATGATGATCTCAAATATAGGTGTCAATAAAGTCTACATGAAAAACCATATAAACTTAGCTTTATTTTTAAGTATGTATTTTCTTGATCCTAACCCCCTTAATGTTACTTCCTCGGTCTCTTTTTCAATTAGCATTATCTTTGATATTTTTTTTATTCTTTTCTAATTGTCATTTGTAAAATTTAAGATAATATTAAATGTATTTTTTTTAAAAAAATTGTTGTAAAATTTAGTCACCAAAATAAATCGTTCACATATTTTTGTAATGACTAATATTAATCTTACAAAATAATAAATCGTTAAACAAACCTAAGGCGTGTAAAAATACTGTCCTTAAGAATTTATCAGTCTCATATGCACAAATCTCTCAGGATTCAACCGACTCTTCTTGGTATAAATTCGAGATAACAGAACAACATAAAAGAATTTTTAGATGTCTGAAAGATATAACTAGGAAAATGAAAAAGAAAGAAGATGAAATGGATAAAAATAAAACTGAAGTAAAAAGTTTTTTTACGTTATACTCTTTGTCTCCTCTTCTTTATAAAAATAAGGGAGTTGTTATATATAAAAGAGATAAAGATATTAAAGATTTTAAATAAGTCAAGTCAAAAAACGTTATTTGACCAAGTCAAATCATAAATACTAGTAATAGTAATAATAATAATAATAATTTTTTTATAAAATATTTTATCTTATTTCTCATTTAAAATTAGAAGATAAAGTTAATTTAAAACTCTTGAAATATATATCATAATTTACAACAATCTTCCACATATTTCAAAAGTTCAAAATTAATTTAACAAAAAAAAACATTTCTAAACTAACATCCTGGATATGATGCATCAAACTGATGTAGCAAGCTATATGAAACAGCTCTAGAATGATAATACTTATTAACACACACTGAAGTTGGTGTAGCAAGCTATATGAATCAACGACACTTGATGTATGTTAGAGGTTTACCACTCATATCACACCTCCATAATTCTTGTTGTTGACGATGTGGTGCGTTAATAGGCCATGTGCATGCCTGATTATTTCATGAGTGCTCTAGAGATTTCGCCAAGATCTCATACAAGCGGCTCCACTCAACACTCACATAGGTTATTTCATCAAGTGTATGATGCAAATTTTACACCACCAGTAAAGGATATGAAATTCATTAAAAGCTATGTAAGTTTTGTAAGCGGAAATATTCATGGGTATTATATGAGATTAAAACATCAATACTTACTTGTTGAAGTCATGATTCAGAATTCTGAATGGATGAATGACCAGATCTTCCTCTGTATCTCACACTCTCGTTCACAACTTTCAATGGGGCAAGTTATGGAGCCGTCAGTTATGTTTCTGATTCTTTTTGTGATTACAGAGGGGACCTAGCCACATAATATATATAACCCTAGTCCATACCCATTATGGGCCCAAGGTTAAAGCCCACACTTTTACCCACACCAATCAGGTTTCAGATACTCAGCCATTAGATAAAATTGATCACTTAATTAATTAAAGGGCTTATATATGCACCCCCATCAGAATCACGATTAACCCGTTTTTCACAAACTAAACCACAATTGATTGTAGTCCATAAAAAGTTAGATAAATCTAACATTCTCCCACTTAGACAAAATCAATTGTATTATTTTTATATTTAAAATACATTTTGAAAACGACTCTCGGGTTAATGACTAATTCCTTAAAATGCGGCCGCATTTTAAGGAAATCCATGATTCCAAGTGCAGTATCTGAATATGACTCCATCCAACAAAAGTTAAGCAGTATTGAATCACGACGATTATTATGTCCTTCATTGACATAAAACCTTTCGTGGTTACAAATACTACATACTCCGTCAACTAGTCATCAGTGTGGAGTCTGGCAAGAAAATAACATGCTAACGTGATCCAACAACCATTTGCTATTTTCTTCGTCAATCCTTAACAATTTCTCTCCAATGCATTAAACACAAAGAAATTGTATGGTTTTACAAACCATAATGCCTCAGCTCCAATATGGCGTCGACCACCGGCATAGTGGTCCTGACAACGCCGAGCTTAAAATCATACTTCAGCTCCAATATGGCATCAACCACCGGTATAGTGGTCCTGAAGACACCAAGCTCAAAATAATAACCATGCCTTGAACTCCAAACTAGTGTCGACCATAGGCACAATGGTTTCGATGACACTGAGTCCAAAATTTAGAAATTTACATGTAAATAAACAATGATAAATAATAACAATAATAATAATCATTGTAATATCAATTTCTTAAAATAGAAAGTACTTGGCAATCCAACACTTAAAGTGTCTAAAATAAAATATAACATGATAAAAGAAAATGACATAAAGAACAAACTCCCACTAACCAAGTACATCAAAAGAACTCACAATGCCCGTGTTCTCAACATGGTTTTTGAACACAATGGGCCTAAGTCCCTTAGTTAGGGGATCAGCTAGCATGAAATCAGTACCAATGTACTCAACAACAATGTCATTTTTCTTTACAAGATCTCTGACTGTCAAATACTTCAATTCCAAATGCTTAGAGCCGCTAGAAGTTTTTTTATTCTTGGAGTAGAACACAGCTGAACTATTATCACAGTAAAGCTTTAGTGGCTTTGTAATGGAATCAACAATACGAAGTCCAGTTACTAAATTTCTTAACCAAACAACATGAGTGGCAGCAGCATAACAAGCAACAAACTCTGCCTGCATAGTAGAAGAGGCGACAAGAGTTTGCTTTTTACTCTTCCATGATATCGCGCCTCCAGCCAACATAAAAATGTAACTAGAAGTAGATTTTCTATCATCAACACACCCAGCAAGATCAGAGTCAGTATACCCAACTATTTCCAAGTTGTCAACTCTCCTAAAAACAAGCATACATTCTTTAGTTCTTTGCAAATATCTCATCACTTTCTTAGCCGCAATCTAATGATCATTCCCAGGATTAGACTGGTATCGTCCCAAGATGCCAATTATGAAAGCAATGTCAGGCCTAGTGCATACTTGAGCATACATCAGGCTGCCCAATGCACTGTCAAAGGGTTTTCCCTTCATCCCTGCCCGCTCAATCTCATTTTTAGGACATTGATCTTTACTGAATTTGTCTCCTTTAGTAATTGGAACATCTCCTGGCTTACAGTTCTGCATATTAAATCTCTCCAGAACTCTATCAATATAAGCTCTCTGTGACAAGCCAAGCACACCACATGATCTATCTCTGTGTATTTCAATTCCCAATACAAAAGATGCTTCACCAAGGTCCTTCATATTAAAGAACTTGGTTAGCATAAGTTTGGTCTCATGAATTAGACCAAGATCACTACTCGCGAGCAAAATATCATCAACATATAACACAAGAAAGATGAATTTGCTCCCACTGACTTTAAGATAGATGCACTGATCAACTTTATTTTCTTCAAAACCCAATGAAGTTACCACCTCATCAAATTTCAAGTACCATTGTCTAGAAGTCTGTTTCAAACCATAAATAGATTTTCTTAATTTACAAACCAAGTGCTCATCACCACTTTTTACAAAACCCTCTGGTTGCTGCATGTACACCTCCTCATTAAGATCACCATTCAAAAAAGCAGTCTTAACATCCATCTGATGCAATTCTAAGTCAAAATGTGCTACAAGGGCCATAACGATTCTAAAAGAGTCTTTAGTGGAAACAGGAGAAAACGTTTCATTAAAATCAATCCCCTCCTTTTGCGTGAAACCTTTAGCCACAAGCCTTGCCTTAAACCTCTCAATTTTACCTTTCGAGTCCTTCTTTGTTTTGAATATCCACCTGCATCTAATCGCTCTATAGTTTCTTGGTAACTCAACTAGTTCCCAAACATCATTATTTATCATGGATTTCATTTCATCATGCATTGCATCTGTCCACATGCTAGATTGAGAACAAGTAATAGCTTCTAGATAATTGTTAGGATCAATAACAATACCAACATCATAAGCATCCTCACTAAGATAAACTACAAAATCATCAGGGATAGCAGGTCGCTTTTGTCTTACTGACCTTCTAACATGAATTTGCTCAACTGGCTCATTAGGTTGTTCAACCTCAGTTATAATAGGAGGATCCACTACATTTTCAGCAAGTGGTTCAACCACATCTTCAACTAGATGTTCAGCCACATTCTCATTTGGAGCAAAACCACAAGGAGTCGTGGATGATCTAGCATTATCAAAATTAGGAAGTGACAAAGTAACAACATCAGGCATAACACAATTAATATTATCAGATTCGGTGACAAGCTCAGCAACATCAAGCTCAAGGAATTTTGCATGCATGGACTCCACAATTTTATTACCTCTACCATGACAAAAGAATCTGTATCCTTTAGATCGATCCGGATATCCAATAAACAAACAATGACTTATTTTTGGGTCAAGCTTTGTCTCAAAAGGATTATATACTTTAACCTCTGCAGGACAACCCCAGACACGGAGATGGTTCAAACTGGGTTTTCTACCTGTCCAAAGCTCAAAAGGTGTTTTTGGAACTGATTTACTAGGAACTCTATTAAGTATATAGAGGGTTGTTTTCAAAGCGTCACCCCATAAAAATTCTGGTAAATTACTCCTACTCATCATGCTTCTCATCATATCTTTAAGGGTGCGGTTTCTCCTTTCAGCTACACCATTCTGTTCAGGAGTACCAGGCATGGTGTATTGTGGAACAATTCCACAATCTTGCAAGTATTTTGCAAAAGGTCCATGTGTTGCCCAGTAGAATGATATCTACCATAATACTCTCCACCACGGTCAGAACGTACCACCTTTATCACTTTTCCTAGTTGCTTTTCAACCTCAGTTTTAAAAATTTTAAACTTTTCAAGTGCTTATGATTTTCCCTTAATCAAGTAGAGATAGCCATACCGTGAAAAATCATCAATGAAAGTGATAAAAGATGTATTACCACAGATAGTTGGAGAAAGGGGACCACTAATATCTGTATGAATTATTTCCAAAAGGTCTGAACTTCTAGTTGAACCTTTCTTATTGGTCTTTGTAAATTTTCCACTAATACAATCCACACAAGTCCATATACCATTGAAATCTAAGGAAGGTAAAATATCATCTCTAATTAATCTTTCAACTCTTTCTTTAGAGATATGTCCTAAACGCTTGTGCCAGAACAAAAAGGATTTTTCTCTAATTTTAGATCTTTTAGCAATTGAGCTTTCAATATTTAAGGATGAGGATATCATATCACAATCCAAAGATAACTTATATAAACCATCCAACAAGATACCATTACCAACAACTTGAGAATTCAACATCAAATTTAATTTTCCATCATAAAAGGTAAATTGAAACCCAAACTTATCCAAACAAGATACTGAAATCAAATTTCTCCTAAAAGAAGGTACATAAAATGTATCTTTCAAAACAAGTTCAAAACCAGTTCCTAAGACTAAGCTAACATCTCCCACTAGCTCCACAACGACTTCAAGATCATTTCCTACCCTGAGTTTGCTTTCCCTCAAGTTTGGTCTCCGCTGGTTTCTGAACCCCTGTAAGGAGACATCAATATGGGTTGTAGAACCACTATCAATCCACCAAGAATTAATGGGAACATCAACTAAGTTAGACTCAAAACAGACAAAAGCTAAATGATTACCTCCAGATTTGTTCTTGTTGTCTAACCAAGCTTTAAAAGCATGACAATCAGTTTTCTTATGTCCCTTTTCCTTACACCAAAAGCACCAAACAGATTTCTTAAAAGCAACAGGTCTGAGACCTCCTATATCATGATGTTGACCATTATCAGGTTTCCTATCAGGAATTCTATGAGCAACACTATGAGTGTTTTTCTTATTTTTCCAAGATTGTTTTTACCAGAATGGGGTTTAGCATGAAAGGTTAGGAGTGCTAGATCACTTTTCTCCTTCTTGAGTTTCTCTTCTTCAGCTACACACTTGGTAATGAGGTTATTGATAGTCCACTTATCACCAAATGTATTATAAGCAGTTTTGATTTGAGTGAACTCAACAGGTAGGCAATTTAAGGCATGAGACACAATAAAATTCTCATTCAGGTCAATGTCATGGGATTTTAGTTTGGTTTGAACATGAACCATCTTAAGAATGAACTCTCTGACACCCCTATTGTTATCATATTTCATGTCCGTGAGTTGTTTCATTAAACATCCAGATTCAGCATTATCAGATACCTGAAATCTCTCTCCAATAGCAGTAAGATACTCTTTAGCATTCTCTTTTTCAGACAACCTACTTATCAAATGTTCAGAAATTGCTCTCTTCATAGCACACAAGCTAAGTCGATCACTCCTTTCCCATTTAGCTGATTTTTCTTTCTCTTCAGGTGTACTCTGATCATTGATCACAGGTTTGGTTTCACGCAATGCCATGTCAAGGTCAGCAATCCCTAACGAAAACTCTAAGTCTTTCTTCCATTTTTTAAAATTAGACCCATTCAAGATCTCAATAGAAGCAGAACAATTGTTCATAGAGAAGGTCACTGTTTAGACAAAATAGGAATGCATTAGAACAAATAATAAAGGCAAGATATAGCTTTAATGAACATAAGCTATCACTAAGAGGCCAACATTATCACACAATCCCCTTTGGGTGGAATGCGTAAAACCCAGGTTAGAACCAAGGTCAGAACCTCAAATGAGTCGCTCAATGAGCATACATTGGGTTCGAAAATCTATCTCCTTTGGGTAGATAAATTCTCTAAACCAAAACACCTCCAACAACTTCATCTACAAATTTCAAGAATAAGCTACTCAATGAGCATACATTGAGTTTAGAAATTTATTTCCTTTGGGTAAATAAATCCCTTAGACCAAAACATCTCCAATAGTTATATCCTTAATCAATCACAATCTTTACATACAATTGTCCACCTTTGGGAAGACAATCACAGTAATGACTTAAAACCATTCCTCAAACTACAAAAAGACTTTTACAAATTAAAACGAGCGATCTCACTTTGGTGGTAATCACACACAATAATTTATAGAATTTCTTGCATAGGAATTAAAAAAAATTCTTGGCAAAATAAATCATGAACCAATCATGAATTTAAACCATATAACATTCCTAATAAATTTTGTCTTCAACAATATCAATCTCAATATTATAGAGATAGTACATAATATTTCAAAATATTTGACAAAATAAATATATCACAAATTTATATATAAACTAATATTTATCTAATAAAATATCCAAGACAATATAATTAAAAATAATAGTTTAATATATAAATTTATACAGTTTTATCTATAATAATTTTATTGGTAACAATATAGTATAGTACTAAATTATATATACTTTTAATATATATAGTTGAGATATATAGTTATAATCATATTTCAGTGAGATACTTTTGAATTTAAAATATTATAAAATTTAGTATAAGAAAAATAAATTCAACCAAAAGTCGGAAGTGCACTATTCACGTTAAAAGGAAAGATTAATTCTACCAAAAAGGCAGGAAGTGGACTATTGACTAGTAGAAGTAAAAACCAATTAAAGAAAACGACATTGCGCGTATCTTGGCATTCAATTAACCAAACAATTATATTTAATTAATCCAAAGTAAATATATATATATATATATATATATATATATATATATATATATATATATATATATATATATATATATATATATATATATATATATATATATATATATATATATATATATATATATATATATATATATATATATATATATATATATATATATATATATATATATATATATATATATTGTATTGTGTAAAAGGACAATTGAAAGAGAACTTAACATCAATACATTGTTAACTTCATCAAATGTACTTCGAAGCCGCATGGTAATTCCAATTAAAATGAATACATAAAAGATTTTAAATTCCATATATACTTCATCGTATATTTTTACAAAATTTTAAGATAGATATATCAATTCCAATTTTCATATTATTTATGGGAGCAGTACCGTAATGGTTAAAATATTAGACAATGGAAAAAATAATACCATCAATTTGTAATCACAAAATTAACGATAAACAATTAAGTCCTAACTCATATAATCTAGGCTCTGATACCAAATGTAAGCGGAAATATTCATGGATATTATATGAGATTAAAACATCAATACTTACTTGTTGAAGTCATGATTCGGAATTCCGAATGGATGAATGACCGGATCTTCCTCTGTATCTCACACTCCCGTTTATAACTTTCAATGGGGCAAGTTATGGAGCCGTCAGTTATGTTTCTGATTCTTTTTGTGATTATAGAGGGGACCTAGCCACATAATATATATAACCCTAGTCCCTACCCATTATGGGCCCAAGGTTAAAGCCCACACTTTTACCCACACCAATCAGGTTTCAGATACTCAGCCATTAGATAAAATTGATCACTTAATTAATTAAAGGGCTTATATATGCACCCCCATCAGAATTACGATTAACTCGTTTTTCACAAACTAAACCACAATTGATTGTAGTCCATAAAAAGTTAGATAAATCTAACAAGTTTATCTTCTCAGTAATGCAGTGTCTAACACTTTCTCACTTACACCATAGGAAAAGGACGTAATTAAAAATTGGTGCTAGCAAAACTAACAAGTGACTTGTTCTTACCCATATGAACCTTTTTTATGGAATCTCCAATCACAAAGGTTGAGTTTCCATCACTTGTTAATTTCAGTTGTGACTTAAGTCTAATTCTCCTCGATGTGTTCACAAATTAGTTTCTTCTTAGGGGTTTTGTCATAGGATTAACCAAGATCTAACTTCACATAAATTGAAAATATCATCTCATTTTTTAGTAGTTACTTTATACACAAATGAGAAAGTCACAATTTTCTTCCTAAAAATATTGACTAAGACGTCTCTAAGTCAATTAAATCTCAAATATTTACTCAAATACTTCACATTTATACTTGATCTCTACAAATAAATGTATACATATCTGCTTAAATATATAAGCAATATTATCTCTAACGAGGATATCTTATAAACAAGATATAGATAAACCCACTTATGTCTTTATATACAGGTCTATTTGAATGATTTTCAAAAGACTAACACCCTCGTATAAAGTAATATTAAATATATTCACATTTCATACAATTTTAACCCATACCACCATTGTATAATTTTAATATAACCATATAAATTAAGAATTTCATAAGTATAAAAAGCAACCCCCTAAGTATTAATACAATTTTAAATATTTTAATAGTATTGAATTAATTCTAAAATGCTCATATCAAACTATACGAGACTACTTAGATAATTTCTAAGTGACAATATTTCCATGAAATATTAAATAATCTAATCTTAGAGTTCTTCTCGTATAAATTATCTTAAAAAAAAATAGCATGAACATACACTTCTAAAAATATAAAGATACCGGAATATTTTTCACAATATATATATATATATATATATATATATATATATATATATATATATATATATATATATATATATATATATATATATATATATATATATATATATATATATATATATATATATATATATATATATATATATATATATATATATATATATATATATATATATATATATATATATATATATATATATATATATATATATATATATATATATATATATATATATATATATATATATATATATATATATATATATATATATATATATATATTAATTTTCTCAACTTCTAAATGAATCAATAATATTACAAAATAAAATATCATTAACCAAAATATTTTCTACAATATATTGATTAGTGTCTTTACCACTTCCATTATACTCATACAAATATACACATTTTTAATTAAAAATATATTATTTTAATATAAATAGTATATGTCTCCCCAATATAATATATTTTATAGTTTTAATAAAGCATTTTTCTAAATCTTTATTGTCCCATAATTTTTATTTACATTATGGAAATGGATTTCCTTGTTCAAAATATATAAAAAAAATGTCAGATTCATTCATCTATCATCCACATAGTATAAACAATATATATAAAAACTTGGAGTCATCGATAATTCATCACCCTAATATACTAACTTTTGTAAAGTTTTTCTATGACATTTTGATTATTGATACAAATGTATATAAGTTAATAACCAAATCAAAATAATTAATATAACAAAACATTTAATTTGTCCTTTTACGGATCAGACCGTAAATTCACTCATTTATTACATAAACTTCTAGAAAATAAATTGCACATAATTTTTCTAACCCAAAAATATATAACTATGAAAATTTGTCCTCTCACAAACATCACAAAATTAGTTACCAAGTTTTATTTATATAGTACATTACCAAGTTTCATAGCAGCAATGGAGCTGGTGGACCTCCCAGTAACTGGTAACAAGTTTACTTACTGCAATCATAATGGTTCATGCATGAGGAGACTTGATAGATTCATCATCTCTTGGGACTTAGAAAATACTTGGAACACCATTGATCAATCAGTGGAGCTGAGGGATATTTCCGATCATCGTCCAGTCTGGCTTAAAGGGACGAACATAAATTGGGGACCCAAGCCATTCAAGGTTTTTGATTTGTGGTTTGAACATCCTAATTTTCTGATATTTGTTAAGCATGAATAGGAATCCTTTAGGGTCGAGGGGAGTGCAACTCACATTCTTAACAGGAAGTTTCAACTTCTTCGAGCAAGACTACGTTGGTGGAATGTTTGTGTTTTTGGATGGCTAGACCTCCAAGCTGACAGTCAAACATAAATTATCAATAAAGTGGAGGAAGACTTGGCCAACCCTGATGTTTTTGTATCCTTGGAGTATCTCAACGACAGAGGAATTACTCAGAAAAGTTTATGGAATACATTGCAGCTGAAAGAGAGTTTCTTACACCAAAAGTCTCGAGTCAAATGGATACAAAATGGTGATCTAAATTCAAAATACTTCCACAGCATGCTTAAGCATAGAACTAGGAGAAATGGTATCACTTATGTCAGAAAATGGGACGAGGTTGTTGAGGAAGCAAACCATATAAAATCAATTGTAAAGGAGCATTACGAAGGCATGTTCAACAAAGATCATGATGTGCATCCGCAAATTAGTTTTGGAGGCATGACAAGGTTATCTAGTGAGGAAAGTAGTATGCTGGAAAGAAGCTTCGAGGTGGAGGAAATTTAGGAAGCGATTAGTAGTTGTGCTCCTGAAAGAAGCCCTGGGCCTGACGGATATAGCATTGGATTTGTTCAAAGATGTTAGGATGTGATACAAGAAGATTTCGTTAGGTGCATCCAAGAACTTTTCTCCACTGCAAAATTACCTAAATCGATGACTTCTTCATTTCTTGCACTGATTCCCAAACTCGACAATCCTCAAAACCTGGATGATTATTGTCCCATTTGTTTAATTGGGTGTGTATACAAAGTGATATAAAATCTGTTGGCAGCCAGGATCAGGAAGGTTATAGGAAAACTCATTTCGAAGACGCAAAAGGCATTCATACCAGGGCGGCAATTACTAGACTGAGTGCTGGTTTTGAATGAAATCATAAACTTAGCAAAAAAGAGAAAACAAAGTCGTGTTCTCCTAAAGGTAGATTTTTCAAAGGCCTACAATTGTGTCGATTGGTTGTATTTGAGACAATTACTTTCCTCGATGGGATTTGGTCAGCATTGGCTTAATTGGATGGATGACAGTGTACTCACGAGTTTTATGTCAGTCCTTGTTAATGGGAGTCCAACTTTTGATTTCAGCGTGCATCGTGGATTACGGAAGGGAGATTCTTTATCTCCTTTTTATTTGCAATATCTATGGAAGGTTTTTTCATCCTAGTGAAAAGAGCTTATACTTTGGGCCTGTTGCAGGGTTTTCACATAAACAATGCTTCTTGTTACAACCTCCTTCAATTTGCCGACGATACCGTTATTCTGTGCAATGGTGCTTGGTCGAACTTGTGGGATTTCAAGTCAATTCTCAAGGGATTTGAATTGGTGCCTGGTCTGAAAGTAAACACAGGAAAAAGTTGTTTGTTCGGAATAAATGTGGAGGATAATTTCATGAAAGCAGAAGAACATTTTCTCGCCTGCAAGATTGGTAAGGTTTCGTTCAACTTTTTGGGTTTAAGAATAGGAGACAAACATAGGAGTATTTATTATCGGAATCTGATCATTGATTGCTTCAAGCGTCGATTATCAAGCTGGAAGGGTAGAATGCTCTCAATTGGTGGAAGGGTATCTTTGATAAATTTTGTAATGACAAATTTACCTGTACACTGCTTTTCTTTTTTCAAGGCGCCCCAAAAAGTTCTAAAAACATTGATTTCCATCCAAAGAAACTTTCTTTGGCACAACTTTGAGGATAACAAGAGCATCACTTGGATCAGTTAGGAAGACACTTGTAAATCCAAAGCAGATGGTGGGTTGGGTGTGAAGAACCTCAGAAACTTCAACATGACGTTACTGTCTAAGTGGAACTGGAGGCTTCTAACGGGGCCGAAGGCCATTTGGAGCTCCATCATGAGTGAGAGATATGGAGACTACCGCAACTTCATCATCTTAATAGAGGCTTATGCTTCAAAACCTTCTGATTCGCAATGGCGGGGGACCTTATGTGTCTCAATATGGCAACAAATTCTACATCTTTTGTAATTTAATATCTTTTAGGTTGGGCAATGGTGGAACAATACCGCTTTGGAGGGTGTGATGTTTCGGAAATTCGACAATGCAAGATTTATTCTCCAACCTGTTTCTCGCTGCAGAAATTAAATATCACTATGTTGTTGTGTTGGGGTCGTGGGTGAATAATTATTGGGCTTGGAACCTACGTCTCAACAACCTGTCGCCAAATGCAGCTGAGAAATTTGATGACTTGTCCTTATTACTCAATAAGGCTGAACTCAAAAGCTGAACTCAGTAAGGAGTTCGAAATAAAGGATGTGGGAGCTGCCACCAAAATTCTTGGGATTGACATCTGGAGAGATAGAAAGCAGTCGAGATTATGCTTATCTCAAGAGACATACCTACAGAAGGTTCTCGGCAAGTTTGGCATGTTGAATTCAAAGCATGATGTGACTCCGACAAATTCTCAATTTAAGCTTAGTATTACTTAAAGTCCGAGTACTGAAGCTGAAAGAATCTATATGAGTATCATTCCATATGCTAGAATAGTGGGTTCTTTGATATATGTTATGGTCTTTACAAGCTTTAAAGTGGATTCTCAGGTACATAAATGGGTCTCTGAGAAGAGTCTTGATTTATGGTGAAGCCTGTGGTGATAGCAAAGTCAAAGTCAAAGGATTCTTCGACTCTGATTATGCAGGTTGTATGGATTCCAAAAAGTCTATTTCTGGATATGTATTCACTATGTTTGGCACATCAATCAGTTGGAAAGCAACGCTTTAGAAGGTTGTTGCCTTATCAACTACTGGAGCAGAATATATTACCCTCACTAAAGATGTGAAAGAAGCATTGTGACTTGAAGGTTTTGCTAAGGAGCTGAAACTTCAACGTTGAGCGATCATTATTAAATGTGATAGTCAAAATGAAATACACCTGTCGAAGAATTCAGCATATCATGAACGAACCAAGCACATCGATGCAAGTCTGCACTTCGTTAGAGAGATAATCAATCATGGAGAAATCTTAGTGCTAAAGGTTTTGACTGATGACACTGTTGCTGATATGATCACCAAGACATTGCTGAGTTACAAGTTTTTCCACTGTATGCAGTTGATAAAGTTGCATGATGACAGCTAGTGTATTCCTTGTTGTTTATAGAGTTTGCTCCAAGGTGGATATTTGTAAGATATTGGATCGAACTCTAGTGCTTTTGAGTAGGATGTTGTTAGCATGAATAACTTTCTTGTTTCGACAAGAGATAGGCATGCAGTCGAAGCTGGTTCACATACTGATGTCAAAGGGTTACATGTTGTAGTTGAAGTTGGTTCTAAAATGTAATGTCAAAATGTAATTTTAAATTGGGGCTTGTGTTATGGATCTAATTGTTTAGTTAGCTTGTTATTTAAGTTAGCTAGTTAGTCTATAAATAGGCTAGATCTCTCAGGTTGTTGAGAGAGGCCAATTGTGTTATTCATTTGTAATCAGTTGTAAACCCTAAATGAGAAAGTGAATAGAAAACAGTTTGCCCAAAATCCTATTCTTCTTCTTCTTTATTCTCTCTCTCCCTTTGTTATTCTAACCGTTTTTATTCTTCAATCACGAATCTTCGTTTCTCAATCAAGAACTTGTTAATTGGTATCGTTTGTGTCACAACAGTGTTGTTATTTTCTAATTTTACTTATGCAACAAGTTTCATCCTAGATCATCATAATTGGTATGATTGCTCCTTTCTTTTCTATCTCTGTGTAGTCACATTTAATTTATCTAGTTGTGTTTTCCTCGCGGTCATTCAGTTTTTTTTCTTCATTTGCATAAAAACTACTTTTCAAATATATATGCATCAAAATTAGTTTTTTCATTTTCATCAAAATCGTTTTTTATTTGAATCAAAATAATGCTTTAGTTGCATTAAAATATTTTTCATTAAATTCTCCTTGCATTAAACAATTTTTGCATTAAAATATTTTATAAGTAAAGTATATTATTTTAGTTCATATTTGCGTCGATGATATTATATTTGGCGCCACTAATGATTTTCTTTGCAAGATGTTTGCAAGTGTCATGCAGAGAATTTAAGATGTCTCTTATGGGAGAGCTCACGTATTTTTAGGATTGCAAATTAAGCAATCCGAAAAAGGGGATTTTATAAGCCAAACTAAGTATTTCTTGGAACTTCTCAAGAAGTTCGATATGCAAAATTCGCAAAGCATCTCAAAACCCATGTCTTCAAATGTGTTGACTGATAAAGACGAGAATTGAATTGAAATGGAAATCATAAAATATCGAGGTATTATAGAATCCTTACTCTATTTAACGGTGAGTAGGCCAAATATTATGTTTAGTGTGTGTATGTGTGCTAAATATCAAGTGTCACCTAAGGAATCCCACTTTAAGATCATAAAAGTAATTTTGAGGTATCTTAACGAAATCTCACAGCACGGTCTTTGGTTTCCTAAAAGTAGCGCATGTAGCTTAGCAGGTTTTTATGATTTTAATCTTGCGGGGTGCAAGTCGAATAGAAAATGCAGTAGTGGTACTTGTTACTTGTTTGGAAACTGTTTGGTTTCTTGGCATAGTAAGAAGCAACATAGCATTGCTCTTTCTATTGTTGAGGTTGAATATGTAGTTGCTGGTAGTTATTATGCACAAGTCTTATGGCTAAAGCAACAATTGCTAAATTATGATTTAAAACTTAGATGCATTTCATTCAAGTGCGATAACACTAGCGCGATAAGCCTCACTAAGAATCGGGTACTTCACTCACAGACTAAACATATAGAAATCAAACACCATTTTCTTAGAGATCGTGTTGAAAAAAGGGACGTTCTTTTTTAATACATTGATACGAAAAATCAGCTTGCTAATATTTTTACAAAACCATTATCTTCGGAACCTTTTCATAAGATCTCTACGTAAGTAAGAATCTTAAATTCCTTGTGCTTTATATAAATTTGGATTTCTGTTTAGATTTTTTTCTATTTGTATTTTGTTTTCACTAACACTATTTTGTAGCAAATCATAGCTTCACCAACCTCATTGGTATGTTTCTAAAACTCTTATATCATTGCATTTATGTTGGTTCTACATATGTCCACTTGTATGCTTATTACATTCTTTATCTCATTCGTTCATCTATAGCATGCTTATGATTGTTCATCTTTGCATTTAAATTCTTTTTAAATGTGTGTTGGTAATTATGTGCATTTGAGCATACATATATGTGTTCACGCATTATTTAACCATTCATTCATGATAATTTTGATTATCAATTTGGTTTTAATTGGGATGTTGTTGCACGTTTGTTTTATGTAACATGTATATATTCATGTTTTGCATCCAATTCCTGATGTTGTATATTCTTCTTAGCTTTTTAGCTCATATGTTCATCTGGAGTTATTTCTATTTGCTGCTGATTGTAAGGTGTTTTAGACTCATTACCATGTAGCTCTTTTTGATCTTGTCAAAGGGGGATAAATTATAATGTGAATCTAGAAGTGTTTTATATGTTTTCCGTTGTTATGTGGGCAATGTTTCAGGGGAAGCACAAACACTTATTTGTTTCTAGCTCAAATTCGACTCAATTCCAAGTGATATCTTGCCAAGCATAAAAAAGGGGAGACTGAAGTTGCATGTCTCGAATATATTAATGGGGAGAACCCCAATACAACTTTGTTGCTTGTCTTTTATGTTTTTAGTTTGTTTACTATTGTTTATTAAGTCTCCTTCATAATTTCAAATCTTTGAATCGAGTTTGAAATGATTTATTTTAGCATGCATAATTGAATTGTTTATATTTGCGTATGATCAGTATGGTTTAGTCAATTGCTTGAGATAGTGGAACAAGAACCATATTTGGATTTGTATCTAATAATGTGGGAAGTGAAATCTCAAACTATTTCTAAAAAATTGAAAAACTGAGATTTGGTGAGTATGACTCAAGTCACTTGCATTCCATGACTCAAATCAAATTAAATAGAGGAGAACATGATGATTCTGATGTCTGTGACTCGAATCATTTCTTACATATGATTTGAATCATGCAACATCGTGACTCAAATCACAAGTTATACATGACTCGAATCACATATCTCATGTTAGCCACTGTCTCATTTGGTTTGAATAAAAAATCCTACATGACTCGAATCACAAGTTGTTTCACTTTTTCCTGTTTGATTTTGATCAATTTGACCAGAGTCAAGGTTTATACATGACTTGAATCATTAAGCTTCATAACTTGAATCACAACTTTAACTCACTAAAATCATATGAAAATAGGTCACTTTTTTAAGTTAATCTTGTTCCACTATACTTGCTTATTTAACTCAAATCAACAAATGCTCTTGACTTGAATCTAACAACCATTTTCTGCCTATTTTTGTGCATAATCTCCAGCACATAAATTCACTTTGTCGTTTCATTTTCAAAATTCACTCTCATGAAAAATATTGTAATTGTTTGAAATCAACAACCTCTAACTTTTTATTTCAGATATTGATCATGAGAGATTTATAATTGTTGAAGGAGACGTTATCTTGAAACTAACATTTATTGAAGGTTTGTTAAATATTTTCAGGAAGCTTGCAAGATTGCAGTTGTTATGACTGGTGGTGATAAATCTCAGTGTAAATAAGGAGGTTCTTCTCTCCAAATTGACCTAGTAATGTTATTTGGAAGCCTACACACATGGTATGAGTTCTTCTCAATCTTCGGACAGTTCATCGCCCAAGATATCAGTGGGATCAGAGGTGATTGTCATATATGAAGAGTGTGGGCAGATTATTAAATTAGGAAGATTCAAGAAGCGAGCATTAAGTAAAGATATTCCAGAGAGGTCAACCTCAAAGTCGTATACAAGTCAAGATACAAATATGAGATTTATTTTTCTCATAATTATTATGGATTTGTGATTGTTTGAACTTGTGTAATATTTGTGAAAACATAATGGAAGAAAACAACTTCTAGTGTGAGACCAATGAAGAGTGGAGTAGGCTCATGTAAACATGATAGATTTGAACCACTATATATCTCAGTTTACTCTCTCTCTCTCTCTCTCTCTCTCTCTCTCTCTCTCTCTCTCTCTCTCTCTCTCTCTCTCTCTCTCTCTCTCTCTCTCTCTCTCTCTCTCTCTCTCTCTCTCTCTCTCTATCTATCTATCTATCTATCTATCTATCTATCTATCTATCTATCTATCTATCTATCTATCTATCTATCTATCTATCTATCTATCTATCTATCTATCTATCTATCTATCTATCTATCTATCTATCTATCTATCTATCTATCTATCTATCTCATTTAATTTTCTCAGGCTATTCATGTTTAGATTTTGTGTATCTTAGCGGAGTTTAGCTTTAACTTCTATCGGTAGTGATTTATTACGTAAGTGTAGATTTTGTTGGAATTGGAATCTAATTTACTTTTATTGGTGATTAAAATTTACTGACTATTGGTGTTAGAATTCTACCATAATTTAATTTTTATAAAGGAAGCATCTTGTGTAATTTACAATTCATCAATTTGATATAGATGGCAACTTTTTTATGTATTGTCTTTGAACAATCTATGGTGTTTGTGAAGTGTGCATCTGTAATCGTGATTGATTTTCAATACAAGTATAAGCTCTCTATTTCCTCTTTAAGACTTACACAAGTTTGAAAAACTTTGATATTACTTTTTGGAAAAAAAAACAGTAAATTTTTTAAAAGGGTCTATTCACCCCCACACCCTCTAGAATGTTTCTCTAATCCATATTCCTACCCAACAGTATGCATATCACCACCATATCTAGATGGGAATTCTTACTATCTTTAGTCTTGTCTTGAATGTTTAGAAGTGTTCCATTCAAATTATCACACACATTTTTCTCTACATACATCACATCAAGATAATGTCCTATAACGAGACTAAACCAATATAGAAGATCAAATAACACCGACCTCTTTTTCTAAATATTTTTTTCAACGGGCCCATTTTTATTCTTTCCAAAGACGACATTAATATGTTCTTGTCTTTTATAAACTTCATCCCCGATTAAAGGCTTAAGAGCAATATCAAACTCCCGCTCTCTATTAAAAACCTTCTACAATCTACGATATGGATGATTGGGTTTTAGATATTTTTAATTCCCAAGGTAAACGGTCTTTTTTACAAACTAAATTTTGTGGAAACACATATTAGATTCACACATAAGACACTCTTTATGTCCCTTGACACTGTATCCAGTCAAATTACCATATGCAGAAAAGTCATTAATTATGCAAAATAATATTACACGAATCTTAAACTTTTCACTTGAATGCACATCATCAACGTCAACGTGTTCCTCCCACAAAACTCTTAAATCTTCAATTAATGAACTTAGATAAACATCTATGTTGTTTGCAATTTGTTTTGGCCTTATAATCATCATAGATAACAAAATATATTTGCACTTCCTACACAACCAAGGAGATAGGTTGTAAATCATTATAAGAACAAACCACAAAGTATGTCCAGTAAACAAATCACTGAAGGGGTTCATTCCATCTGTGTCAAGTCCAAGCCTAAGATTTCTTGGCTTATGGCCAAAATCTGGAAACAACAAATCAATTTTCTTCCATTGTAAAGAATCAACTACATGGCAAATGTTTCCATCTCATTTTCTTTCATCTACATGTTCATCTAATATTCTTTGCGTCATTCACACTAGCAAACAATCTATTGAACCTTGAAATTATTGGCAAGTACCACAACACTTTGGCAAGAGGATGGTTATTGTTATCATCGTCATCGTCATCGTCATCATCATCACCACGGTTGTCTTTCACCTTCTAACGTGACACGCCATATTTTGGGTAATGATTCAATTTTTCATACTCTTTCATGTATAATATGAAATCATTATGACATGTATGTATTTTGATGTAATCCAAACCCATTGGACACAATATCTTCTTGGCCTCATAACTACAGTCCGACAAATTAATATCTTCTTGTAGCATTTGTTTCAGCAACTCAAGCAATTTTGTGAAACTTTTATCCGTCCATCCATTTTTTGCCTTGAGATTAAACAATTTTAACACCACAAGTAATCGTGTAAGATTTGCACACCTCTTATATAACGATACATCCTTGTCACTACATAAAGTGTCATAAACATGAGCTTTACTAAAAGAATATCTCCAATATCATAAATCATATCTTCTAGTCGATCATCCAGACCTACATCAACTTCATACCTTTGTGACGTTCCAGTTTGTTTTTTTTCTACTTTATCATATCACATCCATATTGTATAATTTTGACAAATTCCATCACAACGTAGGTGATGGAATATTTCTTTCTAAAAAATCTTTTTAATATTTCCACATATAACACAAAGACAATAAAAGATTTAATTATTGTCAGGAAGATTTTGTTCTGTGTATTCAAAGAATTCAATAACTCATTTCTCATACACCAATTGATCTAATCTATCAGTTTTCATCCAACTGTGATCCATAATACATTTTGAACTTTATATTAAAAGCTTGTAAAAATCATTTAGCAATACAATAATACAACAACACAACAACACAACAACAACTTTCTCAATACAACAAATTAATAAATCAATTTTTAACAACTATAACAATAATATATACCATAATACAACTATACAACAACAATATTTTCAACAATACCATAACAATCTCAATACAATAACAAAATAATAATGAAACAACTACAACAACAATATATAGCATTCTCAACAACTAAAAAAAATCACAATCTTACTCAATCACAATAACATATATTTTTAAACAACAACAAAAACCTATAACTATCTCAACAAATAGAAAAAATCTAAAACTTAACATAAATGGTGAAGGAATATGTAACGTACCGTAACCATGGAGAAAAGGAAGAGGCAAAGAAATGATTTTCGTGTAAGCTTCTTGAAGTTTTGTCTTTCCACTCCTTGATATGAACCTGAAATGGTGGAGTTTGGTTGGTCTCAGCTGTGACTTTCTTCTATTCTTTCACTAGGGCACTTCTGCTATGAATGAAATAAACTAAAACCTTTTATATTTTAGTTTTTAAGAAACACTTTTCACCACAGTTGATAAAACTAAATGTAGTGATATATTATACATATTATCACGGTTGACAAAACTAATTGTAGTGATATATTATACGTATTACCACGTGTCATTAACTTTTTTTTATTAAACCTAACTCATGCTTCTTTAAACATGCATATTCCATTCTTCAAAAGTTAATACAACATATTGAAAAGTTTGGTTTAAAGATTAGTGTTAAGATTCACTTTATTAAATAAATGATTTGTTTGAATCTAAAAAATTTCAAGGTATAGGAAAAATGAATGAAGATGTTACACACAAAGCGTATCTGCCATTGTAAAAATTGTGCATATAATAACTAAACCTCGTCTTATTGTGAAAACTAAACTCTTTGTGAGTTTGTGAAAACTAAATCACTGAGACTGAAAAAATGAATGCCACATTTTACTATAGTTGGTAGAAATGACTATGGTGAATTTTTTAATTTTAATATAATTATACAAATCCTTACTCTATCCCCACGATTCATAGATAAAACCGTGGTGAAAAGTGTTTTATTAAGTAAATAAAAAAATTAACGCACCTAAATAAGAGTTATTACTTTTGTTGATTTAAAGTCTGAGGTGATAATGTGTTACAATATGTATATTTTGTAGTAGTGTTGAATCCTTGTACAATATAGTTCCAACTTTCTTATATTATAGTTCTTTAATTACCTTTACCACCTCAAAATAGCTCCACTTATCTAGATCACTTCTCAACTCTAAAAATGTTCATTCATAATTGGATAACTCATTGTCTCCAAAGGAACCTCCGTGGTAAATAAATACGTGAAAAAAATTCATCCATTTTTTACCTAAAAAGAAAACGGTGACACTTAATACACAATCATACAATCATATTACGTTAACATGTGAAAAATCCCTAAAGCCCTAAAACCAAGAGAAAGTGATAAATTTCCCATATTAAGATTTTGAACCTAAGAGAGACATTGAGAAACCTTACATAAATAGAACATGAAAACCCATAAAACCTTATATTTGAAAGGGAAAAAAATGAGACTTACCATAATACTTCTCTTCTTCGTTTAAATTCAATAAATACTTAGGTTTCCACACTCGTCTTCTTCACGCTTCCCTCATTTTAAACTTTGTACTTCTTTATTCATTCTTCAGTTCTTCATTTTCTATTTCATCATTTTTTTCCAGTTTTTCAACTCTTATGATGTTATGAGAATGATAATGACCTAAATCATGTTACTTGGATTTTTTAATTTAAGCAATCAATAACAAACAATAAAATAAAATATGACTCAATGGGGCAAGTTGTGGAGCCGTCAGTTGTGTTTCTGATTCTTGTGATTATAGAGGGGACTAACCATATATATATATATATATATATATATATATATATATATATATATATATATATATATATATATATATATATATATATATATAACCCTAGTCCCTACCCATTATAGGTCTAGGGTTAAAGCTCACACTTTTACCCACGCCAATCAGGTTTCAGACACCCAGCCTTTAATTAAAAGAGATCATTTAACCAATAAAAGGGCTTATATATGCACCCCAATCAGAATCACAATTAACTTGTTTTTCACAAACTAAATAACAATTGATTGTAGTCCATAAAATTTAGATAAATCTAAAATTCTCCCACTTGGGAAAAATCAATTGTGATTTTTATTTTAGAATTTTGAAAACGACACTCGGGTTAATGACTAATTTCTTAAAATGCGCATATTTTAAGGAAATGCATGATTCCAGGTGCAGTTTCTGAATATGACTCCATCCAACAAAAGTCAAACAATATTGAATCACAACGATTGTTATATCCTTCATTGACATAAAAATTTTCGTGGTTACAAATACTACGGACTCTGTCAACTAGTCATCAGTGTGGAGTGTGACAATAAAATAGCATGCCAATGTGATCCAACTGCAATTTTCTTTTTCAGTCCTTAACAATTTCTCTCAAATGCATTAAAGCCAAAGAAATTGCATGGTTTTACAAACCATAATGCCTCAACTCCAATATGTCGTCGACCACCAGCACAATGGTCCTGATAACGCCAAGCTTAAAATCCTATCTCAGCTCCAATTTAACGTCGACCACCGGTATAGTGGTCCCGAAGATGTCGAGCTCAAGATTATAACCATACCTCGAATTTCAAACTAGTGTCGACCATAGGCATTATGGTCCCTAGGACACTGAGTCTCAATTTTAAAAATGGACATATAAATAAACAATGAAAAATAATAATAACAAGGCTTAATTGGTCTTCGAGACCCCTAACTTAATTTAATTTTTTACTTTAATCCTTTATCTAATTAATGTTACATTTTAAACCTTCAAAATCTTTTTGGTTAGTCATTTTAGTCCTTTATGTTAACTTTTAACTTTAAATGTCTTAGATGAGACACTATTGTTTAGTGTCCACCATAGACTTTATTATTTTTTTAATTTTAATCATTTGATCCTTTTGATGAATTTTACACATTTGAATCTTGAGAGTTTATTTATGATTATAGTACACCATCAACAACTAATTCTTTTTAAGTATCTTCATCTTCTTCCTCATTCTTTTTAATCTTCTTCCTCACCATATTCATTAAAATCTCATAAATTTCTAAGAATTTTTTTTTTCAAAATTTCATCCAATCTTGATACTATGTTAATAATCAACAAATTGTACACCTATCTTCCATAAAATTCACAAAAAAATAAAATTAAACAAAACTTCATAAAATTCAAGATAACCCAATAAACAAAAGTGAAACTAAAATTACCCATTAAATAAATAAAAAAAAGTAAAACTAAGATTAGCAATTAAAAAATAATAGAGAAAAGTAGTTTTTAGTGTTTCACGTGTTTCGTTGTTATTGCTACCACCACTACACGAAGAAGATGAACAATAAAAAAAATAAAACAAGGGTCTTCAATGCCATAAGCAACAACCCATTTGTTATAAATTTTGGATTAGTGTGATAATGATTAACAGGATAAAAAATTAAGGTTAATAAATTGGATATTAAGTAATTGTAATATAAATTGAGTTTCATGTTCTGGAAAAAAAATTTAGAGAAGTATTCTGGAATTTTAATTTTTCTAGAAATTTGATAAAGATAAATGAAGATGGTGATGAAGATGAAGATGAAGATAAAATGGTTAAAATTTTAAAATTCAATATCCAACAGTGTACAATTCTTCAAAAAGATAAAATGGTTAAAATTTAAAAAATTATGAAGTCTATAGTAGACACTCAACAATAGTGTCTCACATAAGACATTAAAAGTTAAAAATTAACGGACTGGACTAAATTGGTTAACAGAATAGTTTTTGAAGGACTAAAATGTAATGTTTATTATATGAGACCTAAGTGAAATCATAACTTAAATTAAGGGACCAAAAGATGAATTAAGCATAACAACAATGTTCATTGTAATATCAATTGCTTAAAATATAAAGTACTTAACAATCCAACACTTAAAGTGTCCAAAATAAAATACATCATGATAAGAAAATGACATAAAGAACAAACCCCCTCTAACCAAGTGCATCAAAAGAACTCACAATTTTCATGCTCTCAACATGGTTTTTGAACACAACGAGCCTAAGTCTCTTAGTTAGGGGATCAACTAGCATGAAATCAGTACCAATGTACTCAACAACGATGTCATTTTTGTTTACAAGATATCTGACTCTCAAATACTTCAATTCTAAATGCTTAGAACCACTAGAATTTTTATTATTCTTGGAGTATAACACAGTTGCACTATTATCATAGTAAAGCTTTAGTGGCTTTGCAATGGAATCAACAATACCAAGTCCAGTCACTAAATTTCTTAACCAAATAACATGAGTGACAGCAACATAACAAGCAACAAACTTTGCTTGCATATTAGAAGAGGTAACAAGATTTTGCTTTTTACTCTTCCATGATATTGCACCTCCAGGCAACATAAAAATGTAAGCAGAAGTAGAGTTCCTATCATCAATACACTCAGCAAGATCAGAGTCAGTATACCCAACTATTTCCAAGTTGTCAACTCTCCTAAAAACAAGCATATACTCTTTAGTTCTGTGCAAATATATCATCACTTTCTTAACAGCAATCCAATGATCATTCCCAGGATTAGACTAGTATCTCCCCAAAACGCCAACTATGAAAGCAATGTCAAGTCTAGTGCATACTTGAGCATACATCAGGCTCAAGGAATTTCGTATGCATGGACTCCACAATTTTATTACCTCTACCAGAACAAAAGAATTTTTATCCTTTAGCTCGATCTGGATATTTAATGAAAAAATAATAACTTGTTTTTGGGTCAGGGTTTATCTCAAAAGGATTATATATTTAAACCTCTGCGGCGCAACCCCAAACACGGAGATGGTTCAAACTGGGATTTCTACTTGTCCAGAGCTCAAAAAGTGTTTTTGGAACTGATTTACTAGGAACTCTGTTTAGTATATAGATAGATGTTTCTAAATCATTAAAATCTAAGGAATGTAAAATATCATCTCTAATTAACCTTTTAACTCTTTCTTTAGAGGCATGGCCTAAACGCTTCTGCCACAACAAAGAGGATTTTTCTCTAATTTTGGACCTATTAGCATTGGAGCTTTCAACATTCAAGGATGAGGAAATACTATCACAATCTAAAGATAACTTATTGTAAATGCTTTTGATTGACTGTATTTTGTGGCAAAACATTGGAGTATGTATGAATATCATAATTGATGTTATGACATACATGAAGAGTGTTTTGCAGGAAGAGCTAAGAGTAAGTGAAGCTAAATGTCATGACTGAATGTTATGACATTGAGCATATGACATCAGGGCGCGCATGTATTAGTTTTATGTTATTAGCTCAGGCTATACTTCAGGAAACATTCTAGGAAGCCTAGTTATCTCAGGCGACATGTTAGGCATGGCTGAGGACAACATAGAAGACCCCAGACCTAATTGGAAAGACGCAATTTCATGAAGAGAGGTTTATCTTGGGTAAACCTAATTTCTCCATCAAGGTCCAAAGCAAGTCTGCTGCTATAAATAACAGAAGGATCATTCCTAATAGAGGAGAGCTTCTGGAGAGAGATTGGAGAGTGTGTTTTATGAGTGAAGAAGTCTGATTGTATCAGTTGTTCTTCACGTGTGTATTGTGTCTTAGGACACTTGTATGCCAAGCAATTGTCTGTGCATGATTGCTTTGGTTTAGTGTTTGTGAACTGTTTGTTCAGTGTGTCACTCTAAGCTTTTAAGCAAGAGAGTTGTGCCACTTGATCAAAGCTGTGAAGCAAGATCAAGGTGTGTTTGAAGTGTGACTTCATTGCCTTTTGTAACTTTGAATTGGTGAATATCAGTGATGTGATTGAGGGGGAGTGAATGGGAAACTCTGGTCTAGTGTTAGGCTGAAGTATCATTGAATAGGTCTTAAGTGAAGAGTGCAAATGGGTTGTTTGACTCTGAATTAATTCTACTAATAGTGAATTTCCTCCCTGACTTGGTAGCCCCCAGATGTAGGTGTGGTTGACACTGAACTGGGTGAACAATTACTTGTATTGTTTACTGCTTTCCATTTACTGCTTAAGTCCAGTAGTCTGTGTTATAGTGGATGTCATAACATCCGTGATAACATCCACTGTGTGGTTGCCAGAATTTCACTTATAAAAGAGATCACTTAATCAATAAAGAGGCTTATATATGCACCACATCATAATCAAGATTAACTCGTTTTTCACAAACTAAACAACAATTGATTGTAGTCCATAATAGTTAGATAAATCTAACAAGGAAAACACCACATCTCAACCAAAAACCTTAAGGTGTTAGGTACATGACTTTTGTCTCTTATAAATCTAACATTTCACTCATTCATATGTAATGTGATACTTTAACCACTCACACTTGCACCCCCACAAAGTTGAACCACGATTTTGATACCACTGTTGGGGAGTCTTGAAAATTCGAGATGATAAATTTCGAGTTTGGCCTAATTCAACCCCATAAAACTGGTTTGTAATGTGAGGTGTGCCACTCTATATAAACCCTTTGTGGATTGTATCTTTAACCAATGTGGAACTTAGGTTTTTCCCAATACACCCCCCCTCCACGCCCAACACTTTGGGCTTTGTGCGTGGATATAAATGGTGGGTGGCCCGAATTATCAATATATGAGACTTGGTTTTTCCAATACACCCCCTTGCACCCAACACTTTTTTTTGGGCTTTGTGCACATATATAAATGGCGGGTGGCCCAAATCGATAGACTCGTGATACCATGTTAAGAAATGCGGTTGGGTCTAACTCAACCCTACAAAACCGGTTGGTAGAAGTCTCACATTGGTTAAAGATACAATCTACAAAGGGTTTATATAGAGTGACACCCCTCACCTTACAAACCGGTTTTGTAGGGTTGAATTATGCCAAACTCTAAATCTATCATGGTATCAAGAGTCTTGGTTTAAGATTTGATATGCCACCTACTATGGTTTCCACTATCGGGTCACCCACCATTTATTTCCACGCTACAGTTGTCAAGTCCTGAGCGTGAGGGGGTATGTTAAAAGTCACACATCGGATAATATATAACCTGAACACGTGTTTATAAGTGGTGTAATTCTCACACTACCAACCGATTTTTTAAGATTGAGTTAGGCCCAATCACATTTCTTAACACAGGAGTACAAATTCGCTAATGTTGCAGAACCACAAAAGAGTAAGTTGTCACATCTCATCTCAAAACCTTAAGGTCTTAGGTAACCGAGTTCTCTCATAAATTTAATATTTCATCTATTAATAAACAATGTAAAATTTTAACCACTCACACTTGTACTGATCGTTATCCATATTAAACATTAACTTTTATATAATGGCAATTCATCCGAAACCTAACAATCTCAACTACCGTATGTCCTTTTTTGTGTCCCATATCCCTCATCAATTTAACTAGTTATAGGTCAGGTCACTACCAACTTACCAAAATGTGTTGAACAACACCAGTTGTTACGAAGAGAATCTCTAGTTGGCACTATATCTTTTTTTTTGAAACATAGTTGTCTATTTCAACAACGTATAGTGTTTTCCACAGCTGTAAAAATTGAAATTATTTGACTCGTATTGTTGCCCACTGGAGAAGCATATAGCTTGTTACATGCACCCTAGTCTGCACAAACTATTCTAAAAATAAAAAAATAAAAAAAACTAGTTACTAGTCTTTAACTAAATTCAGGCAAATGCAATCGTTTTAAATCTTAATATTAAAATAAATAAAGTGGAAATTCACAACAACAATAAAAAAAACTAAATAAAGTGGAAAGCAACACAATGACTTTCTCTTTTATCTTTATTTTATCCCCTAGACCGTCAATCACGGAGAGAAAAAATAGTCCCTGATTTGCTTGAACTTATTTTTATTATCATTATTATTATAAGAAATTATATTTTCAATTGTATAGAATATACTAACCATAAATTGTACTATTATTTTCAATTGTTGCCTAGATTAAGGAAAAGGAATGAACTACTTTATTAGGTTAGGTTAGTTGAAATTCATTTATTTGTATTAAACATGCATTATAGACATTTGTAAAGTTAGATAAAACATTTGGTGTTACCTGCCAGCAATTACTTTTTTACCAATAATAACTAACACCATAGACTTTTGCTTCCAATTACTCTCATATGTAAATTGTGTTAGGATCGAGTTTTAAACGAGACTCTTAATATCATAATAAAAATTATACTCACGTATAAACATATGTTCATTCATATAGTCCTCCTTGACTCGAGGAATTAATCTCTACATTTGTATATAGAAAATATCATATTCCTACCAAAAAATTAACTCGTTTATTTGATTACATGAGCTCGAGTTTGAATTTATGACATCACAGAATTTGAACCATAATATCTCAATTATTCACCTAAAGATGGTATTTCAGCCACTAAGTTATTATTAGAAAAAAATATATAGTTTTGTTTGTGAATTATATTTTAGATAGAGTTGTTGATCCAGAAAAATATATGATATAGTCATAGATACCAATGCCATGCACTTCAACTACAATTCACCATCCTCAAGGCTCAGCATAATGACAAGAGGATCTCTCTGTTTTTGGTGGAAGAAACAGTGATCAGTATATAATTTATAGGTGGCCAGCTTTTTAATCTTGTTTGCATCATAGGTTAGATTAGGATAATGAGTTTTAGTCTATGATTAGTGTATATTAAAAAAAAAAAAAAAAGGTTAAATATTTTGATTCCCATTTGAAAGAGTGAAACTATAAAGAACAAAACAGAACAAATTGACTTGTTCTATCTGTCCACATGTTTCATGTTACCTAGGATACCGCTGTTGATACTTGTGTAGTTTGACACTTAAGTGTGAAGTGATGAAATTCAATATAGTTAACAATATGAATTGTATTTTCATTATTATACTCAACACTTTGCTTGGTCACCCTATATGCTTGGCAACCCTACTTCAAATAAACTCAACACTTTTAATTATAAATAGAAAGAAATCTTGAGATGAAGATTGCTACTGTAAATTGTTGGTTAAATACAAAACAAAACCTGTTGATGATTGAACTAAGTGAACACATCATCCAGCTAATGAAGGGTAATTTAGCAGTCTAAAGTGAACTATGAATTTGTATTATTCCTTGCTAATCTTTGACTCCATTAACTTGTTCACAAAAGGACACTTGCCACTCAACTTCAATACTGTATGATGCTCCCTTCATCACTCTGTTCTAAAATGGTATCTATGAATCATAATCTAAGTTGGTAAGCATAAGACAACATGGACCACCAAAGATAATTTTAAATCTAAATCATGATTACAATTTGTCTTTGTTCTTTTTTCTCTTTAATCCTTTAATTACAAAGAGAAAATCAAATCACAAGCTTTTTCTTTTTAATGAAAAAAAAAAAAGAAAAATAAGATTTATCAGGTTGAACACTTTGACATTAATACGACAATATTTATAATAATTTAAAATAACTTAATTAATTAAATATAATTACAAATATTAGTACAAGTCTGATACCGACTATAGACACATTTTTTTAAAATAAAATAATAAAAAGAAAGCATAACTCTTCATAATAATAATAATAAAACATCTTCTTGATAACTATTAGCACAAAATAAACATGCTTTCATAAATCATAACATACATACACTGTGCAATTTCATAAGTAACAATACAAGGCTTAATATAATTTTCACCAACCAAGTAAATAAAACACTAAATTAAACCCATCCATAATATTAATTACCCTATCTTTAAACCTTTTTTTTTGTGATTTTGAATCTAAAATACATTAAAACATTGAACAACCACATCCAAAATTCAAAAGAGGATAACAATGAACTCTCTTTACTTTGCTTCAATCTCAAGGCTCAAATTCTTCTTGGTCACTCTCAAACTCCTCTTGATTCTGATAACCATTCATAGAATTCTTGTTATTCTCATAAGTGTTCACATTGTTGTTGCTACCAAAGTAACCCTTTTTGTTGTACCAATTCTCAGAGTTGACAACTCCTTTAGATGAGTCTCCATTGAATAATGTTGGGTTGTATTTCTCAGAGTTAACATCGTAAAAGTATTTTCCACCTTCCATGACTCTTGTGTCACTCATTCCTTGTCTCTCACCGTTGTTGTAATTGTTGTTACTAGCACCGTTGGTTTTGAAGTAGTATTTGTCTTTAGCAGCAACATTGTTGTTGTAGTAATACTTGTTGTTTTGGTTTTCCATGGAGTTGTATCCTTCTTCTGGGAACTTTGCGTTGGTAAGTTCGTTAGAAGCGTACTTGTTGTTGTTGTAATAATACTTGTCGTTGTTGTTGTTGTTGTTCTGGTTTTCCATGGAGTTGTATGCTTCTTCGGGGAACTTTGTATTGGCAACTTCATTAGAAGCATACTTGTTGTTGTTGTAAAAATACTTGTCGTAATTGTTGTTATTGTTGTTGTTGTTGTAAGAAGTTGGTGTGAGCTTTGTGTCACTGATTTCATTTGGGTACTTGTTGGTATAAGAATCCTTCTGGGAGGTGGTGAAGTAATTGTTAACATTGTTGTTTTCATCTTGTGGTGATGTTTTTTGATATGATTGGTAAGTGTTGGGAACAACATTGTTTGAGGTGGTGGTTGTGGGAGGGTGGAGACCAGATTCATGACCGTATAAGCCATAACTGTTTTCAGTTTCTGGGATGAAAACCGGTTGTTGTTGTTGTTCTGGTTTGTTTAACGGTTGTTGATTGTTGTCATTGAGATTGTTGTTGACATGAGTGACTTTGCTGAAGAATTTACTGTCTCTGGCATGGATTTGGAGAGAGAATGAAAGGGTTGTTAGGAAAAGGAAAGAGAGGAGTTTAGAGATGGGAGCCATTGATGATAGTGAAAGAGAGGAAGGAGTGTGATTTAGATTTTAGAGTGATGAGTGAGTAGTGTGATTGTTCAAATATCTTTATATAGAAGTCTTTTTCTTTTCTTTTTTTTTTTTACTCCTTTCAATATTTTCCACTTAATAGGTGCAAATGGAAGGAGAGTTTTGTGATGATTGTGGTCCCCTCCTCACCTATTCAAGAGAAACTTTTTACCGACTAAAATGGTCCATTCATTTGCTTTTTCTAAAGATTTGTTGGGATGGATTTTATATATTGAATAAAATCTTGGACCAATAAACTTAGCGAATGAAGGTTAGGGTTTCTGTAAAATAAACATTTAGCGTAAACATTATAGGCAATATTTAAGGGTATGATTTAATTTTCCTTGAGACTTTTCTGGAACGGCATATAATTAAAGGGACGGCACCCCACACACATTATTATATAAACAAATGTGACTTTATAGATAACTCTTGGCATTACAGGGGAGACTTTGGTTATTTGTTTATGCAGAGAGACATCCGGTTGGATTGGACACCTTCTGTTAGACCAAAATGTGTACTAACCATGTTTTCACTTGCTAACACTGCAACAAGTTGGAGGTGATGGGTTTAATTTTTGACAAAAGATATGAAAAATAATAAACGATTAATTACTAAATTTACAATTAAAATAAATGATAATTACTGATACGACTGTGCTAATTGCGGTTGCTACAAATTCATTGTACTGTTGTAGAATTGCACTTGGTGCAATGTGAAAATATTTTAATGCAGCTAGCACATAATTGAGACATCATTGTTATTGAAATATGAGAGAACGAGAGACATTTAGACAAACTGAATTCTGAATAATAATAATAAGAAAGTTCTATTATATATAAATTACATAAATTATACAAAATGAAAATATTACAGAATATTTAAGAAATATACTATGTTATAAAAATCTTTACAAATATTTAATATAGCTTGATTATGGTAAATAAATATCATTGATGTTACTTCTTTAATATAGCTTGATTATGGTAAATAAATATTTAATATAGCTATACATGGATGATTGACCTAAGATGATATGCAACAGATCAAGGGATTTAAGGATAAAATTTAGGGTATAACAGTTGCCTCTATTTAAATATCTTCACCGGATGACATGAGGGATGATAATCTTCGTGAAATCATGGTGAAAGGTATTTAAATATAGATAACCAAAAATTTTGCTCTTAGATGCAATGATATGCGACACTATAGACAAAAGGGACTTATTCTACAAATGCTGACGATGCAATGAACTCTAATGTGATGAAAATGATGGAATGATAAAATGCAAAATGCAGACGAGAACAAAAGCAAACAGGGACAGAGTCAAAACTCTGAGTAACTACTCGTTGGGGGTGACAACGTACTGGGGAACAAAAATAAACTGGGGAAATCTAAAGTGATGGACCAACAGGTTCAAGCATGACCGGTTGACACTTTAGAAAGAAAGACAACAAAATATTCTCACTGGAGATAGAACGGGGAAGACGGCCTCCACTGGGGAAAATCCAGAGTAGTTGACCAACAGGTTCAAACATGACCAGTTGACACTCTAGGACAAAAGGTAAAGCAGAATTCACATGGCAGTAGGATCATGCAAACAAATGCTAGAGTTTTCAGACAAGAAAGAGCATCCAAGCCTCTAAAAATTCCTTAAACGGAGATATCAAACGGGATTTTCAGGAAACATCGGGAAAAAATACAGGGCACTTAAAATCCTTTGTAGGCCAAAATAAATTGGACTTTATGGGAAAATACCCTGATAAGCTTCTCAAAAGAGATTGCCACTTATCGTCAAAAGGGACTTAAACACCACCAAAAAGGGGTAAGCTTCTCAAAGAAAGAGACTGCCACTTATCTGGAAACGACAAAAGGAAACAAGCTTCTCAAGGGAGACTGCTACTTGTTGTTGGAAGTAACGACATGATGAGACTGCCACTTATTTGACAAAGAAAGAAATGATAAGCTTCTCAGGCAAGACTGCCACTTATCGGCATGGTAAGATGATAAAATGATAAGCTTCTCAGGCAAGACTGCCACTTATCGGCATGGTAAGATGATAAAATGATAAGCTTCTCAGGTCAGGTGAGACTGCCACTTATCTGACTGATGCGTCCGCAAGTGCACGGAAATATCGAAGTAATATAAAAGATTGTCGAACCCACAGAGACCAATGTCAATCTACCGTTATCTATTGTTACGGTGTAAAGCTAAGGCTAATGGTTGTCACGATTTTTGTTGGTTTCTAAGACTATTAAAGGCGGAATTAAATTTAAGTTTTAATAAAATAATATTAAGGCGGTCGGTATGTAATTACACTAACTTAGGTGGGTCAATCTAACCTAGGCTTATAAAGGTGTTCACTTAATCTATTCGGTAGAGAATACCAGTTTAAATACCCTCAACTCACACTCTCGTGGTCTTATATCAGATCTTATCCCCAAAGCCCTATGCCTGCTCTCGCTAGCCCATAAGTGTTTAGAGATAATTTTTGGAAACTAAATAATTCTAATTTATCTTAAAGCGCTCTCGCTGTATTTAATTTAAATGCCTAACTTTAGCTATCTGGTTAAAATCTCACACTCTCGTGGTCTTGACCCAACCTAATACTCTTTTCTTACTCTCGTAACGAAAAGGTCTATTTCAATTAAAAAGTATCAGCCAGAATATTAAGTGATTAATTATTTTAGCCTATGGTTATATTTCACCGGTTAAGTTTGTTATAACTACATACCGCCCTAAGGTTTTTAGCTACTCATCGATGTTGAACCAGACAGAGACAGGGAATTTAATAATAATGTACTCATGGCAGAAAAATAAATAAATATTATAAATAAATTAAATTGCAATGTAAATGAAAATACCGATAAAACTGATTTAGCTAGACATGATAATTAACGTAAATGAAAATAAACATAAACAACAAAATAATGAAACATGCATACTGACAGAAATAAAATAGTAATTCAATTAATAAAAACCTGTAAATCGTACTGATCTCGAATCCTTGAGTAGTCCTCCACAATGTCGGCAGGATTCTACTTTGGCGAGAATTAAAAGGTACAGGAACAAATAAAGCGATACAAATGAAAATAAAAAGGAAAGGAAATGGGAAAATAATGCAAGAACGTAAATTTGGCTTCAATGGGAAATTTGGCAGCACTTCGATACGTCGAAGGCCTCCCCTAAAACTCTGAATCTAAGGCCTATTTATAGGAAATAATTCATTCTTCAACTTCCAAAGATCATGGGTGAATTATGGAGGGAGTGGGAGTAACTTCCAGTAGTGGGCCATGAGTGGAGAAAAAGTAGGAGAAAAGGAGGAAAGTGCTCGTGGCCACTTCTGTCTTGAACGAACTTCTGTTATTTGATGCATGACGGTCGTGACATGGCCGTGACGATCGTGAAGGCTGTGACGGTCGTGACGTGGCCGTGACGACCGTGACAGTCACAAATTCTGTTTTCTGCTATTTTCTGTATTTTTCTTCTCTTTTTCTTTCTTTAGTTCAAATTCTCCCCAATCTGCAAAACAAAGTAAATTAATCATATAATAGAACATAAATCAAGATAAATTAATAAAAGTCACAAATAAATGCATGCAAATCAAGCCAAATAAACGATATGATTTCGCGTTATCAAACATCCCCACACTTAAACCATTGCTTGTCCTCAAGCAATCGACCAACACAGTAAAAAGAAATAAGCATAGTTCGAAACAAAGTCACGACGAAACTCTAATCATACGTGGCTGCTAGGCTAATGTTAGATCGATAGGTACTAAATATTAATACCAAGGATATCATAACGACACAATTTCAAAAACTCCCTACTTATGCAAACCAATCGGAATCATGCCATTATAACTCAACCTATAACTCATGCTCTCTTTCACCCCATTTCATTATAGTGCAATCACATTAAGCCCGTTATCCATACACATTCATGGCAAGTAGACCTGTTAGTGACTACGATCTCATTATTATTTCATTTTTTTCTGCAAATATGCTTAAGCATCAATTGAACTTAAAGAGTTAGTACCGTTAGGCTAAGTGCTCGGGTGAGGAGCACCTAACTTAGAAGGAACATGTCTTTTTCTTCATAATATTTTTTTTTTCTTTTCTTTCTTAGTTTCTCATTTTAACTTAGAGATCGTACACTTATTTGCATCGGTCTCTTACTTAGTGTGTTTAGGATGGTGCTGACTGCTTAAATAAACTACTTAGGGATTACTACAAGAACCTGGAGTTTTAAGGTCTCGGCATAATGGGTACTCAAATTTATTTTGCATATTCAGGGGGTTAAGGTTGTCAGGATGATATCAATTTTATCAAAACTTTCCCAAGTTTTTCTAACATAGCCTAAACAGCCTATATACTTTCAGAGTACCATGTCATGAATAAAAAAGTTTTTGTTGGAGGTTAAAATTTTGAAATTTTGAAATTTTGGGGAAGTTTGAATAACAGGCGAAAACCACTCATAAAGACTCGACAGCACATGTAAAGATAGCATTAAAAATAGATAAAAACAATAAATCAAACTAAAAGGCAATAAAATGAAAGCGATAGAGTTCCTCCCCCACACTTAAACCAAACATTGTCCTCAATGTTTCAGTAAAAGGTGGAAAAGGAAAGATAGAACCTGTATGAATGCTACTGCTCTTGCTATCCTTGTCTTTGTTGATCACTTCTACTTCGGTGGCGGGCATTTTGAGATACTTTGTTTGTGTAATTCTAGAACCAGCTCATCATGTTGCTCGCGTCAAGAGGAAGTACTCATCATCAGTGTTCCCACCAGCAGCGACACTCGTAGGAATGTCCGTGGGCATAGCTCATCTTCTCAGATCGTCATCTAGAGAGTTTTCGCTTAGATATAGCTAAGGAGTAACAAGAGATACATTTCTTTATTTTCTGCAAATTTAAACAAACAAATTAAAATAAAGACCTTGTGGGTTGCCTCCCACACAGCGCTTTGTTTAGCGTCGATAGCTCGACGGCTAAGGAGTGCAAGTACTCATGGTGGTTCTTTCGAGAATGGTTCCTCGATCAAACTTTGTATAGTCTTCGGTTTCCATGGCCACTTATCAAGCCATCTCTCATATCCCTCACCTTTTCGTTTCTTTCTTCTGTAGGGTGGTTGCTTGTTTTGAACGCGTGGTGGTGGTTCTGGATCTATTCTGCGTATCAGCTTTTCAAATTTGGGCTTTGTTATTTCATCCACCACCTCAAAAGTTAATCGTACCCTTTTAACAGTAATAATGACCCTAGTTTCACGGTCCTCGAATTTTCTTTTTCTATGAAGGGCGTTAGACAAAGGTGCATTGGTGTGTATATTTTTCAATACCTCCACATATGTTTTGGATTGGGAGTCTACCTTAACTTCTGCAAACCTTTGTGGGAAAGGAATAGGTGGGGTATAGGGAGGAGGAGCAACGATACGTGCTTCCTTCTCTATCTCTTCGACAACCTCCCTTTCGGTTGGTGTCGGTGGATTTTTCTCAATATGTATGTTTTTCTCACCAAAACTCTCCTCAGGCTCATCGTCAATCTCCCTAGGATCTTCTATTTGTTCTTCATTAACGGTTGTTACAACATTCACATGTCCTTCTGGGAAGGGTGCTAGAGGTGTTTGTCTAAGCAGAGAGGTTTGAGTCTCCAAAGTCTCGCTGTGAGTTGCGAGGGAATCGACAATAACGTTCATCTGCCTAAGGTCCTCATTAATTTGGAGATGTTGTCTTCTAAAATCTTCGTTTTGGAGAGTTTGTGTCTCCACAAAGCGCTCCATCATAGATTTTATCCTAGCGTGAGTAGACGTCTCATTGAATTCTTCTAGTAGTAGTTCGAGGTTGGATGTATCAAAATCTTGCGTTTCCTCAAAACATTGGGAGTCGTCATCATAGAGGGAATTTGGGTGAGAATGCGTAGTATTGAAATCTTCTAATAATATTTCGAGGTCGGATTTAAGAGGAATTTGTGGTTCCTCGAAATATTGGGGGTGGTAGTTATAATATGGAGGGTGGTAATTATAAGGGAAATATGGGTTATACATAATGATTTAGATAAGAATGCCTTAGTCTATACTATGCAACAACGGAATCACAATATTGACTGTTGGTCCCCGGCAACGGCGCCAAAAACTTGATGGGCTAGAGATGTGTCTACTTATGCGTCTAGCGGTATTTTACTGCAAGTGCACAGCCTATCGAAGTAATATAAAAGATTGTCGAACCCACAGAGACCAATGTCAATCTACCGTTATCTATTGTTACGGTGTAAAGCTAAGGCTAATGGTTGTCATGATTTTTGTTGGTTTCTAAGACTATTAAAGGCGGAATTAAATTTAAGTTTTAATAAAATAATATTAAGGCGGTCGGTATGTAATTACACTAACTTAGGTGGGTCAATCTAACCTAGGCTTATAAAGGTGTTCACTTAATCTATTCGGTAGAGAATACCAGTTTAAATACCCTCAACTCACACTCTCGTGGTCTTATATCAGATCTTATCCCCAAAGCCCTATGCCTGCTCTCGCTAGCCCATAAGTGTTTAGAGATAATTTTTGGAAACTAAATAATTCTAATTTATCTTAAAGCGCTCTCGCTGTATTTAATTTAAATGCCTAACTTTAGCTATCTGGTTAAAATCTCACACTCTCGTGGTCTTGACCCAACCTAATACTCTTTTCTTACTCTCGTAACGAAAAGGTCTATTTCAATTAAAAAGTATCAGCCAGAATATTAAGTGATTAATTATTTTAGCCTATGGTTATATTTCACCGGTTAAGTTTGTTATAACTACATACCGCCCTAAGGTTTTTAGCTACTCATCGATGTTGAACCAGACAGAGACAGGGAATTTAATAATAATGTACTCATGGCAGAAAAATAAATAAATATTATAAATAAATTAAATTGCAATGTAAATGAAAATACCGATAAAACTGATTTAGCTAGACATGATAATTAACGTAAATGAAAATAAACATAAACAACAAAATAATGAAACATGCATACTGACAGAAATAAAATAGTAATTCAATTAATAAAAACCTGTAAATCGTACTGATCTCGAATCCTTGAGTAGTCCTCCACAATGTCGGCAGGATTCTACTTTGGCGAGAATTAAAAGGTACAGGAACAAATAAAGCGATACAAATGAAAATAAAAAGGAAAGGAAATGGGAAAATAATGCAAGAACGTAAATTTGGCTTCAATGGGAAATTTGGCAGCACTTCGATACGTCGAAGGCCTCCCCTAAAACTCTGAATCTAAGGCCTATTTATAGGAAATAATTCATTCTTCAACTTCCAGAGATCATGGGTGAATTATGGAGGGAGTGGGAGTAACTTCCAGTAGTGGGCCATGAGTGGAGAAAAAGTAGGAGAAAAGGAGGAAAGTGCTCGTGGCCACTTCTGTCTTGAACGAACTTCTGTTATTTGATGCATGACGGTCGTGACATGGCCGTGACGATCGTGAAGGCTGTGACGGTCGTGACGTGGCCGTGACGACCGTGACAGTCACAAATTCTGTTTTCTGCTATTTTCTGTATTTTTCTTCTCTTTTTCTTTCTTTAGTTCAAATTCTCCCCAATCTGCAAAACAAAGTAAATTAATCATATAATAGAACATAAATCAAGATAAATTAATAAAAGTCACAAATAAATGCATGCAAATCAAGCCAAATAAACGATATGATTTCGCGTTATCACTGACTAAAGGATAAAATGATAAGTTTCTCAAGAGAGACTGCCACTTATCGGTAATAAAGATAAAAATGATAAGCTTCTCAGGGGAGACTGCCACTTATCAACAATGAGGATTTGTGAAAGTTTCTTCTTGAGATATATAGTGCCCAATAAATGCACGTCCAGGCTAGGTTCGGCGACCTAATTAGGTTTAAACATAATCCCTATGGACCAAAGTTCGATCTAGGAACAAGCTAGAAGGAAAACAGTCAAACGAAACTCAAACCATTCAGGAAATGAACTCAAATGGGAATTCATCTTATCCAGGCATGGAAAAGATAACTGAAACAACCTTCGTCCACGAGGGTTGAACTCTATGGGGAAATTAGTAAGTAATATGTATTTTATGCCTAGGGTGACGACTCTACTTGGATAGAAGAGACAAACCCAGTTACTCGGCGACAAACACAGCCAAAGTAAATGACAAAACGAGGTAGCAAACATGCTCATGCTATGTATATGTATGAATGAATGTATGTATGTCATGCTTATGCTTATGCTGACAAAACAGACAAAAGAAGGAGTAAACGGGAGATGAAATAAACATCTCGACGAGAATACTCGGCAACCTCTGCAAAGTGTACATCTACCAAGAGATGGATAGAAAGTCAATGGTGGAACCATAATCTTGCTTCAAAGTTCCAAATTTCTCTGGGGAGAAGAACATTCCATTTAGGAATATATTATCACGACTTCACTTGAGGGATTGTCATTATGAATTTGAATTTCTTATCAAAGAAGACATGTTCACTAGGGAGAGTCATTTTATGATTAGAGGCTTTGTAGGGGATAAAATAAATATCCACTTCATCGGGGAAGTGTGGAGCTAAGGAAGCTTATAGAGTGACTTCAATGAGGCACAGATGATTCCACTAGGGAGTGAATCCTCAACATCAATAAATATGTATCATATGGCGGATACCGGGGAGAATCTCTGTAGTCTTGAAAATCACTCATGATTACAGAATCGGTCCAAGAGTGTTGTCAGCTTATGCTTCGCTCGGAATTTGGCTGAAAACTGGTCTAAAAGTGCTTCTACAACATTAAGACTTTCTGGGGAACAATGATTTCCTCCAGATCTTTCCACAGGTCAAAGCAACTTTATATCTTTTTCAATGCGTTTTCAAAAACAGTTTTAAGTTCGAAAACTTTTCATTTTCAAAATTATCATTAACAAATAACATTTTGCATAATAAGAAAAATAGAGAAAATATCAATGGCAAAATTGAATAGGCGAAAAGTCTGATTTTATTGAAGAATAGTATCTTGCTAATGGCAAAGCTCCAAGGAGTATTACAATTCGAATTGGCAATAGGGAAAGGTTACATTGACCCCAACGACACCTACTAACCCTAATAACTAAGATTGTCCAAAATCCTGCTTCTGACAAGAGCGGTTGGATTGGACTCTGCTTTGATCTTCTATGATAACAGGCGTCATCTGATGTAGTGACATGCCTTTTGTCCCTAACTTTTGCCTGGATTTCCCTTTTGGGTTTTCAATCCATCGGAACGCTTATTTTTGCCTAAACCGCCCTTTCGGGTTTTCAGCTTAGCGAGCTCTTACTATTATTATTATTTTTTTTCATCCCTAATTTTTGTCTGGATCTCCTTCATAGGTTTTGATCCACCGGGATACCCATTTTTGCCTAAGTCGTCTTTTCAGGTTTTCGACTTAGCGGGTTTTTTTAGGCATAATATTTTCTGACTGCATCAGAGTTTATAGGATGCGCAAGCTCTTCACCATCCATTTTTGCGAGAATTAATGATCCTCTTGAGAAAACGGTCTTTACAAAAAATGGACCTTCATAGTTGGGCATCCATTTCCCACGCATGTCTTTATGAACTGACAAAATCTTTTTGAATACAAGTTCTCCTTCTCGGAATTCTCAGATTCGGACCTTTTTGTCAAATGCTCTCTTCATTCATTTCTGGTAAATTGATCATGGCACATCGCAGTCATGCGCTTCTCGTCTATGAGATTCAGTTGGTCAAATCTTTCTTGGACCCATTCTGCTTCATCAAGCTTAGTTTCCATCAGTACCCTCAAGGACGGTATTTCTACTTCAATGGGGAGGGCTGCGTCCATTCCATACACTAATGAGAAAGGGGTTGCCCCTGTTGAAGTTCGTACTGAAGTTATGTATCCGTGCAAGGCAAATGGTAGCATTTCATGCCAATCTTTGTAAGTCTTTACCATCTTTTGTAGGATTTTCTTGATGTTTTTATTTGCAGCTTCAATAACTCCATTCATTTTAGTGTAAAGTTATTTTGCCTACTTCTAAATTAATTCGAACACATGATATGAGATCACAATATCAATTAAATATCAAGGCGAAGGTGGACTTGATAACATTACACAACTGAACATTGATTTGTTCTCATTTTGGTTTTTCAACTTTAGCCATCATGTCGTATGTTGTAGTGATATGATCTATGTAGCCTTGACCAAAAACGTATAATTTGATGTCAGATGCCCAACTATTATAATTGGAACCATTTAACCTCTCTATAAGATAATAGAAAGGTGTTATAGTTGGTGAAAATGCTCTTCGAACTAGAGGATTCTATAGAACGAGCCACAAGTTTAGAGAGAGAAAATAACATGTGAATGGATGGAAATAAGGTTTGTTTAAACATGAAAGCGTATTTTTGTGGATGAAAAGCAAAATCAGAGGGAAAATATGTAACCAAAAGATAAAAATGAGTGCAATAATGGAAAAGTCAATGAAATCGGTGGTCACAATCGTTGTCAAGTGCGGTAAGTGTGGCGATGCGTGAAACCCACACGTAGGTGTTGTGGTGGCATATAGAATGGAGGTTAGTGACGGGCTTTTGAGGATAGGTCGGATCAGATGAAAGGTTTCTTATGGTGGAAATGACTCATGAAAAATTCATCAAAATAGGAGACTGCAGTAGAGGTGGTGGTGATCGGAAAGTGATAAAAATAGAAAACAGAGGTCAAAACGACTCACGACAATGAAAGAGAGAAAAACCAGAGTTGGAATATGATTTTTCAGAAAAAAAATATCATCGAAAGACAATGGATCAATCGGCTAAATACTGAAAGAATTATTTTCCTATCCTTTTTCATTAATATGTATCCATATAAATACAATGGTCATGTTTGACCAATATAGAAGTCTTTTAATTATACATCAATGATTTGTCTATAATAGACTAGGAAGGTATTTCCTATTCTGTGAATGGAAAAGATATAAATGTAATTACAAGAGTATTCCAACAAATATTCTAGTATATCACACCCTCACAATGGAGGCAGAAGGTTCCCGTACACTGAGACTGGTCCGAAAATCATCAAAAAGTATGCACGGGAGCCCTTTGGTAAATATGTCAACAATTTGATGAAAGGATGGGACATGAAGAACTCTAGCTTGACTGTGAGCCACCTTCTCACGTACAAAATGAATATCCATCTCGGTGTGCTTCATGCATTGGTGTTGAATGTGGTTACCGGAAAGGTTTTGGGCACTGACATTGTCACAATACACCAACATGGATTTTGGGATCAAAAAATATAGTTTCAGGAGAAGATTTTGAATCCACCATGACACGGACATGACTTTGGCTAACCCTCTCTATTCATCTTCAGCACTAGAGCGTGAGAGAGTAGGTTGTCGTTTAGATGACCATTAGATAAGATTATCACCAAGAAAGACACAGTAATCATACGTTGAGTGCCTTGTGTCAGGAAAGTCAACCCAATCTTCATTAGTGTAGGAAGTAAGACTAGAGATGGATGAAGGGTACATATGTAAGTCAAAATGCATAGTACCTTGTAGGTAACACAAAATGCGTTTTAGAGCATTCATGTGTTCCATGTTTTGAGCATGCATGTGGAGGCATATTTGCTGGACAACATATGAAATATCTGGTCGAGTGAATGTGAGATACTGTAAAGTATCTGCAAGGCTCCGATAATGAGTGGGGTCCTCAAACAGAACACCTGATGAGACACTGAGTTTTTGTTTGGTGTCAACAGGTGTGGCGGACGATTTACCAGATGACATGTCGGCCCGATCAAAGATTTTTGCTGCCTAACTTTTTTGATAAAGAGACCACCTGTATGTCTGGTTACTGCAATGCCTATAAAATAGCTTAGAGGGCCTGGATTCATGGAAAATTGAGAAGCAAGAAGCATCATGATGGATTTCTAAAGGTCATTAGTGGATGTGGTGAGAATGATATATATATATATATATATATATATATATATATATATATATATATATATATATATATATATATATATATATATATATATATATATATATATATATATATATATATATATATATATATATATATATATATATATATATATATATATATATATATATATATATATATATATATATATATATATATATATATATATATATATATATATATATATATATATATATATATATATATATATATATATATATATATATATATATATATATATATATATATAGAAGAATGTATGCCATCTTTGTGCCTTTGTGGTAGATGAATAAAGAATGGTTGATTTTCTGTGATGAAAGCATATGGTAAAGACATAGTCGGCAAATTGTTGGTACCATGCCTAAAGAGCATGTTTGAGATTGTATGGTGTTTTTTCAGAAGACATACATAGTTTGGTTGAACAGGATCGCGGAAACCCATGGGGTGATGCATATAGACTGTCTCATGAAGATTTCCATGTAAAAAGATGTTTTAGACATCTAACTGGTGAATGGGCTATGAGTTTGATAATGCAATGCTGATAACCGTCCGCATAGTTACAGGTTTCACCATAGGGCTGAATGTTTCATCACAATCTACTCCAGCTTTTTAAGACCTAACATCACCAATAAGAAAAGCCTTATAGTGCTCAAAAGAACCATTAGATTTCTTTTTATGAGGAAAAATCCACACGGAGAGAATAATATTAACATCACAAGATCGTGAGACCAAATTCCACCTATTATTTTGAATAAGAGCATCAAATTCTTCTTGCATAGAAGATTTCCAATGTGGGTCGGACAAGGCTAAATATGGATTTTTTGGAATGGAAGAGGGTAAAAGGTCATTGGTCGAGGCAGATGCGTTTGGGTTTTGAAATTCCATGCATGATGTGTGTTGTTATGGTCCTTGTGGGATGGTGAGTTGGTTGGTCATTTGTTGGAGATGGTTCTGTTGGGATGATGGTGTGTGGAACATGGTTTTTATTTTACCATTGATGTATGTGGAAATAATGTAAAGTATCATCTAAAAAGTTATATGCAGTATTAAAGGGTAAATGTAGCTTAGTAAAAGGAATTGAGTTTCATCAAAGAATACATGTCACGAAATATTTTTTTTTCTATTTGATAAATCATAACATTTATATCCTCTATGCTTGGAAGGGCAGTGTTAAGTGCAAATTTTGACTTAAATTGAACCATCTTTCTTGGCATTTTTCAACTTAATTATCATGTTTTAATGGATTTCTTTCTTGTTCTTGTGTGAATCTTCAACATATTGCAAATACCTTTGGATTCTTTGATGTGTGTGTGTTATTATGAAAGAAATAGGCATAAAACACCAATGATTAAGACACAAATGATTGAACAAGGAAGCCAAAGAAATTAAGAAGAATCAACATGTTCTTTGTGCGAAAACCAGCGAGCAGCCAGAGAAATTTCATTGTGCAAAGTCGCAGCGAGTTTCCAGTGAAGAGGAAACCTTGGATGGTAGTAAGGAAGGACCACAAGTTCGGTGTACGAACTTGTAGCAAAGAAGTTTGATGTGCGAAGAAGTGTTCGCACTGCAAACCCAGATATTTTCTAAGGGTAGTTTAATTGTTCCTGAGGCACTCGAAGTGCCTAAAAAGGGTCTTCTTTGTGTGAAGAAGGTGTTTGCTAGGCGAACAAGACAGGTTTTTATTTTACTATATATGTAAATTTTCTTGCTTTTTAGAAGATAACTTTTGTAGAACTTAGATAACTTATATTTTTCAGAATAGAACTTTATCTCTCTTCATTTCAAAGCATATTTTAGAGATAGAGAAACACAAATCCTATGGGGAAGAAGGTAAGAGCTTTGATTTCTTGTTGGATTTGGATGTAGTCTCTTGATACCTTATGTATTTCATCTAATCTATGTATTATGAACTAGTTTTGATTCATTATTGATGTTGTCTTTGATTTCTTATTTGTGGGTCCTGACAAAACTCTTTTCAAATATTAGATCTAAGATATTCATCTATCAATGAGAAAACTTTTGACATAGTATTGTAATTTGATATTCACTTGTATCATTTATTGTATTGTATTGATTAGTAGCATGAGTAGCATGAGTAAGATCAATACGTTATTGTGAGGATGCGTGATAATAGAGATGAAGAACTATGTTCACTTACATTTGGAAAATTAGTTGAATGCGTGTAAAAAGGGTTAAGCGTATGTAAGTATTCTGATCATGGCATTTTATATGAATCAATCATGAAACTGATATGGATGTCATCTTTGTTTACCTGTTTATCTTTGATTTGAACCGTTATAGAAATATACTCTTCAGATCTGGATCTATGATGATTATCTGTTAAGTTCTAGACTCTAGACATAGATTTATGCTTAACATTTGCTTGAGTATCAGTTCTTAATGCTCTGTGTTGTTGAGTTGCGTGAGACACCGCCAATGAGATAATACGGTTGTTCTCTCAATGTTGTGTTAGAGATAACCTCTGTTTTCGGTGATACGTGAGGATATCAGACGAATGATTGATTTATGTTTAATTGGTTAGAAGAATGCATGTGTTATCAATTGATGAGATCCAATCCCAACAAGGCTCCGTTTATATTAAAGTATTTACTTTATATTTTTTATCTTTATATTTTCTGCTTTTATTTATTTATGGTTCCTTGAATCTTTTCAACCATGATTTTCTCAACAAGCTTAGAAATGTAGAGACCGTTGAACGGAATTATTTCCCTTGCACTGATCCCTGTGGAGACAATATAAATTCTTGAGAGAATCCTTCCAAATCTAAACTTTTGCTTCTTTCCACTTTACTGCAGTCCAAACAAGCAGTCCAAGAAAACACATAGGGTAGAGCAAGGTTGTAATTTAATGATACTGGTATAAGGAAATAGTGGATAGCATAAACAACCAAAAACCAGAAGGTGTATATAAGTGTGATCACGGTGATACAAGATCTGAGTATGTGACTTGTGATTCAGAGATTTATGTGGGAGAATATATAATAGATAAGTTGCCATTTAAAGAGCATGATGCCAAAAAGAAGTGGGCATGAAAGAATGGACAAAGAGAGTGTGAATCATGTTATTTATGGTGTATATTTTTTTGTTTTGCTTTACCATTCTGAGAAGAAGTGTGCGGGTAAGAGAAATGAAAAATAGGACCATTAGCATCACAACATTTTCTAAAAGACTCATTCTCAAATTCGTGTCCATTGTCACATTGAAAACATTTGATGGTTTTATCAAAATGAGTTTTAATGGGAGAACTCAAGGATGAAAAAAATAGAGTAGACTTGTGATTTTTTGTTAATAGGAAAAGTCCATAAAAAATAGACTAATCATCCAAGAATAAAACATAATATTTATGCCCATCAATGCTTAAAATAGGAGAAGTCCATAAATCGCTATGCATAATCTCAAACGGCATTAAAAAACAATCACTGCGTGCCTTACAAAACAATCTTCTTAGATCGGGACGAATACGATCACTGCGCCATTCGACCACAGATACACATTCCAAGATCAACACGATCACTGTGTGTCCTACGACATGAACCCCATACTGGCACAAATACGATCACTACGTACTTTGACAACAAATCAACATCTCGAAATTAACACGATCACTGCGTGCCTTACAATATGAACCCCATAGAGGGTACAAATACGATCACTGCGTACTTTGACCACAAAACCCACATCTTCCTGAATCACGATTTCTCTTATCGGCAAGGAATAACATATCTGAAACTAGAGAGGTAACCACCTGGCTTATGTTTCCAATATGCATGTTTGATAATGATGAAATGCTTCCATACTGCATGGAAATGCTACATACTTGGGTAGAATGCAAATGCTCATGATGCATGCTTATGCAAAGAGTTACTTCAGCAAAATAAATGTTGAAGACACACTGGATCCGCTGGGGATGATCGGAATACTGCCGATACGCTTCCAACAAAATAAATGTTGGAAAGATGAACTAACTCCGCTGGGGATGACCACCCTGCTGTGAAAATAGCTCACGAACTCAGAACTCCAAAATTTGCTGATGACGGTCCTCCTGACGAGAAAGAGCGACTTGCTGGGGAAAGAAAGGACAATCCCACTCGGGAAAACTCCTTTCAGCTGCTCCAACCACCTGATCACACTCTGTGGTGAACCTCTCCTGCTATCACTGAGCTGGGGAAATCATCCCGCCATCACTAAGCTGGGGAAATCATCCCGCCATCACTGAGCTGGGGACTGAACCACACATTCTGATTTGCACTGCACGAGAACCCTCTGGGAGTTAATCGTCCATCTCGACCTTCACTGGGGAGAACTCTGCTCTGCTTGATAGGCCAATTTTGAACTACTGAAGATACATTGATCTTTTCCTTTGACGCAATCTCAACTCTCCTGGGGAGATAACATTCAGTTTTGCCTGGGGCGACTTCACTAGGGAAGATACAGCATTCAACCTCTTGAGAGAGTTCCTACCTGCCATGGACTCTGGCGGGGAACTTTGCGAGCTTTTGACTAACTGGCCCCAGCACACTCAACGTGCCCCTATCTAACTCCTGGGAATACTTGCTCTGAACCGCTTGCTATGAGACGACCTCGAGATTACTTGCCCCAGCGTATATACGGCAAAAGATTCAATCTCCATTAGCCCCGATCAACCCAGTCGGTTTTAATGCTCTCTGCGACGACTCGCCCCTGAATGAGCGTTCTAGCGACTTATCCTGATCCGATTATCCACCTGAAGTATCTGCTTTCAAATCTCCACGTTCTGCATGACTGCCCCTGATTGGATCTCGAGAAGACTCCCTTTCTGATTAGTTGCCTCTCAAGCATACTGCCCCTTGATCAACTGCAACTTCGGAACTCGTCCTCAGACTAAATGATTCCGAACTCACTGGAAGTCAATGCCCCTGATTCACATGACTCGCCCCCGATTAGCTGGTCCAGAACAGTACCTCCAACTACGAGAGATTCAATGAATCTCGACCTGATTGCCCCGGAGTAGCTGACTTCGCATGGCTGACCTGACTGGGAATCACGATAATAGCTTGCCCCTGCTCTCGGAACATTCGGGCGCTCTGTATTCTATCCTGACCATACTTTCCATTGCAGAACACTTTCCTGCTGTCAAGCGCTTACTCGCAAGTAAAACAAGTTGTTCTGCGTAAAAGACATATTAATGCAACACATATGACAGTTTTGACATCCAATCTGTTTGCTGGGAAAAAGGGAAAAACAGTTTATAGCATACACTGCACAAAACATTTATCAACATCAATACCAACATGGTAAGAAGAACCCTTTCAGGAGTCAGAATCGACGCGGCCTTTACCGAAGTATGCTTTCGAAACAACCTGCTTCAATTAGGACTTTTGAAGGTTATAACGTGGTCAGGTTCACGGTTTTGAAGGAAAGGATAAAGGCTCAAAGTTTATTTTAACCCACCCATTCTCCTTGATGTTCTTCGATCCTATGTTCAGCTAATTCGACCTTAGCGCTCACCTCTCAGAGGCTGAAAGATATGAGTGATAGTTCGAGAACCCATGAACTTTTAGAGTGACAACCACTGACTTTTCGTCTTGGACACTTAGGGTCACACGACTCGCATTTGATTTGAGGATTTTTCTTTTTGTCCTCCTTCCATCTTTTTTCTTATCCCTAACTTTTGCCTGGACTGACTCTTTTTGAGTTCCTTTTGATTTTTTTTTAGTCCAGCGGGATGCCCTCATTTTTGCCTAAGTCATTTGTCTTGAAGTTGTGACTTAGCGGGCTTTTGATTCTTCTCACTTTTCGTTTTTTTTCCGAATAAGTCGTGTGACACTGGTTGTCTGACTCTTTGGGGAATGGTGTGACTGTCTCACTCTTGATTTAACCATTGTGGTTTTTTAGGCACGACCTCTAGAGGTGTGATTGATCCTCGAATGGACACTCCTTTTGCAACTTGAACGCTCGGTCAAATTAGCTAACACCTACCCTGCCCCAGGTTAAGATTGAGGGTTTTTCATTCACAGAAAGAAACTCCTACTACAAGGCTCAAAAGGGTTGACAAGGGATTATCTGCCTTATAACTCCGGTGTTTAGGGATTTGAAACAATGTTTGTACATCATCAACAGGTTTTATTTCAAAAGCATACAAATCGGAATTTTGCATGTCGTTCATTTTCGTCATCCTCCCCGGATTCCTCTTAACCAGGCGTTGGACATTTGTAAAAACAATTAGTGAACACGAATGGATTTAATCAAAACATGCATATTTATTTCATTATCATCAATCGAAATGAAAACAACAAGTTTTACAAACAAGATCGCAATTCAAACATGAAAGAAACTACAAACGTAAAGAAATGACAAGATAAATCAAAGAAAAACGCCAGCTTCCGAGAACCGGGCTTTCACATCTGTCCTACTGCTGAACCAGCTATCTTCACAATCAGTTATGAGAGGCAGCCTGCCGCTGTTCTGATCTCCTTTTAACGGCCCACACGAACTATAGAACTCCTCTTTGCCCCCCATATTCCAGCCTATTCATGGTTTGGCATTGGTTTTTGCGTAATGTTGGGACCTTCCTTCCCAAAATTGATGGCTGAGCTGTCAAGCAAATCTTGCACTTTGTGCTTGAAAGCTAAACAATTCTCGATGTTGTGCCCGGGTGCACCGGAGTGAAAATCACAATGCTCGTTGATGTCGTACCCTACTGGTGGCGTGCCAGTCGGCGGCGCCAAGGTTCTCTTTTCAACTAGCTGTAACTTCAATAGGGTCTGAAGGAGCTCGGCGTAAGACATCGGTGGTACCTCAAATACCCTCCTCGGCCTTGGAGCCTGAAACCGCCGCTGATTCTGATTAGGCTGCTGCTGAGCCTGCTGCTGTTGTTGTCTCTATTGCTGAGGTAGTCCCGGAATAGTCACACTTGTAACTTGAGGCTGTGGACGCCGATTCTGGTTCCTATTTCTCCGCTGCATATTATACACCGCATTAGCATCATCTTGCCTTCTACCACCGAAGGCTTTCTTGTTGCTTCCAGCTAAAACAGATTCTCCCGGTTGAATCTTACCAATTTTTATCCCGTTCTCTATACGCTCCCCCATCAGGATCAGTTCGGAGAAGGTACTCATTGAGAAGTTAAGCATCCGGTCATAGTACATCCCTGAGAATGTCCCTATGAACAAGTCCATCATTTCCCGCTCGACCATAGGTGGTTGTACTCTCGCGGCCAGGTCACGCCATCTCTGGGCGTACTCTTTGAAGCTTTCCTTGGGCTTCTGGGACATGCTTTGCAACTGAACTCTGTTAGGAGCGAGATCGCTGTTGTATTGGTAGTGCTTTACGAAAGCTTCCGCCAATTCCTTCCAAGTTATGATCTGTGTTGGCTCCAGGCTCATGTACCATTCCAACGACGGCCCTGACAAGCTGTCTTGGAAAAAGTGCATAAGCATTTTCTCGTCGTCTGAATACGCAGACATCCTTCTGTAAAATGAACGGACATGCACCCTCGGGCACGTGTCGCCTCTATACTTATCAAAAGATGGTGCTTTGAACTTCAGGGGTACCCTCAACCCTGGTACCAATCCCATGTTGGACATATCCAGTCCCACAACATTCTGATTAGCCAGACCATTTACCTTTTCTTCCAACAATCTCATGCGGAGGCTGTCCCCTGCAGGCCTCCCGTAGCCTTCATAATGACCGGAGAAAACGTCTTCCTGATGGTCCTCCCAACGAGGTATCTCTTCATATGCAGCATGTCCAGCGTTACGACCCAGACCTGCTTGGAAGTACCCGGGGTTACCCCTCAGGTTGCCCAAACCCTCTCACAGGTGGATGTCCTAGTAACTGACAAAGGTATGGCATCCTATGTGGTCGTCGGCGTCACATACTTTCAGGGTTGATGATACGATTCCCAGAAGGAGTGGCATCATCAATTCCTGAAGAGGCCTCACTTGGCCAACTTCCAAATGATCGGTTCCCGGAGTCGACAATTCAGCTGACCAACAACCCCTTCGACCCAAAGGGTAGAAAAAGAAGCCAACCAGAAGAACCTCGTCCGAGTGTAGATTTCATGAGACACTAATGCAAGCAAAGTCGGCACGCGCCCACTACTTTCTACTCTAATTCTAGGTGCACTCAAGCCCAGGTCCGACTTTTCTCTCAATCATGGAACACCCGTCACACCCCAATAATACAGCAATAATAATGATAATATAATGCTGAAATGTAAATACAGAAATGTAAATCCATACAAAATCCTCGACGGGCAAACAAACGCTAGGATTGACTCTCTTAAGGGACGTTGGATCCCAAAATGCATAAGAACCATCGCAGTCCTTAGCAGCTAGGGGACGTTGGATCCCCAGCAGAGTCGCCAGCTGTCGCTACTGCGAAAATCGGCGCCGGCTGACAGGAGAGTCGCCACCGTGCGTTATTTATCCCAACGGAGGGAAAGGAAACGCTCAAAGTAAACCTCGCGAAAAACGGGAAAAGGTATGGTCATCGCAACCAAAACCTGGGTTCGGGAGCCGGTTATGTAAGGGGAAGGTATTAGCACCCCTCACGTCCATCGTACTCGATGGGATCCACGTTTGCTTGGTTTGCACGGATTACACTTCTATCTAAACTAAAGGATGAGGTCTGAAAAGAAAAGAAAACATGACTCGGCAAATCATCGCACTTTATGCCTACGTATTCTCGTCTGGAACGAGAAATCAGAGTCAACGTAGTTCGCCTAACTACGGGGGAAGGTGGGTGAAGGTTGCTCGCTAGGATATCGCATCCTATGCCTACGTACTTCCATACTGCATGGAAGATCAGAGCAGACGTAGTTCGGGCTACGCACGACACAAGCTGTTCAAGTGTTTTTCATGAAAAATCTCACCTTAAACAACGATTTTCTTATTGCAAAAGGTTGATGTCTGTTCAAATCTTTTGACGGAAGAAATGAATTAATCTCTGTTATAACCTTTATTAATGTTTTTCTGTTGTTTTGAAGGAGGAAGAGATGACACTCTAAAAATCCTAGGGTTAAAAGGGGATAAAAAATCTACCCTAATGTTATCATGCATGGGTTAACACCTAGTGTCTATCATGCTCCTCTCTTGCGCAGAGAGAAACAGAGATCCTAAGGGAATAGACAGAAACAGAAATAGCAGATATATACAATAAAGCAGTAAAATGCATGGATGCAACAATACAAGCGAGGCAAGGGAGTCCCGCTCAACCTCGAACCTAGAAAACAATAGGCAAAAGTGAACAGGATTCACTTTCAACCCAGCAGGGTAAACAGCAAACAATACAATCAATACATCAGAAATAAAACAGCAAAAGCAAAGCAGTCTTTATCAGCATCAGCACCTATCTTCAGGCTTCCAGCAGACATCAGTCTTTATCCTCAATCTCCCACTGGCTTTTCTTCAAGTCCTAACCTCCAAGCTGAGGAATCAATCACAGGAGTGAACGAATATTAAACAGTAAACTGCCTACCAAAGGTGGCTCATTAACTGTTAACATTATACAGATAATTTTCCCTCAAAAGTTCTATCTTTCAAATATATTCACTAATCCTTCCAAAGGAAAGAGGTGGATATTTGAAAGAGACTTTGAATCATAGAGAAAGGATGGAGGCAGACAAGGCCTTCCATGTTTGAGAATCAAGTTGGCTACTCTAGAGCTCTGCCTAACTCCTATATCCTACAAACTTCAGCAGCTACCAGCAAGAGATACTCCTCATTAGCTCTGGAAATTAGTCTCCATCTGCTGATCTTCAACTGGACTTCATCATCACAGGTCTTCAGCTCTCCCCAAACCCCAAACAGTCCCAATACCCCACACAAACAAAATGATAACCCTAAAGAGGACACACCACACAATTAATCACATATAAGCAATATACTAGTAGCAGTAGGGGAAACCTATTATTTTCTAAGGGGATCTATCCTATAACCATAACCCCTATAGTCCATACCCCAAAAAACAAATGAAAATCTCCTAAAAGAATTAAACTATTTCACCTAAGTTGATTTAAAACCCTAATGTGAACACCTAAATGCCACATAAGCAAACTATATCAAAACAAGCTTCTAAAAATCATGATACAAAATCCAGAGAGTCTATACATTCATATTTGATAGCACAAAAAAGAATGGACCTAAAATCACTAAGGAAGTGCATGAACAAAAATTGACAAATTCATGTATGAAATGAAACACCTAAAATAGGCATTTATTTGGAAAATATGGGAAAAATATCAAATAAAAAATAAAATGCAATTTTTATTTTTTATAATTTTCTAGACATCTTGAGGAAAATTATGCAAAAAGAATTATCAAAAAATAATGTTTTTCCAATTTTATATGATTTTCACAAAATGCAAGCAAAATTAAAAGAAATGAATATCAAACAAAAGAATTAAATTGGGGAGGGGGGTGTTATAAGCAGACACGCTTAGTTATAATCTCAGGTGGGCCATCAACTGGGGGCGCGAATATCACTATGGCAAGGCCCACGAAGCATCAGAAATTCAATTAAAAAATAAAAAATAAAAAGATTAAAGTCACGGTTCAAATAGTAACTGAAACAAGTTCATTCCATTGGGCCTATCAAAGAGGGGGTGGGGATATCAACTTGAATCCAAGGCCCACGCTGATGCAGTTAGTGAAACGCATCGTTTCACTCTCAGCCATTCCCTCCATATTTCAACTTCAAATAATAGCCATACGATGAGATGAAGAGGTCAAGAAAATGAATGGATCCAACGGCTCAGGTATCGTCTTCTCCAAATAGACTTAGGGTTTGCAGAATTCTTTCCTTCATGCAGCCATGTTCAACCAATGCGTACTCCTTCATCTCTCAATGAAAACCCCTCATCCAAAGACCAAACATGGTCTACTCCTCACCCTCTATAAAACCCTAGCCTTAGGTTTTTCTAAAACCTCCCCAATAGCCAAACCCGATAGCTATAAGTTTAGAGCACCACTGATTTTCACTGATACGCATGCTAAAGATTCTTGATAAAACCTATACTAAGGTGCTCTATGATTCATGGTGATCATTCTAAACCTAACCTCCAGCATTACAGCACTCTAACATGTGAGTTCTTGATCCCTAACCAGAAACTGCCATGGAAATAATCTTCAAGAACAACCCTTAAACTCATCACAATTCATCCCTAAGAGTCTCTAACCACATTTATCTTAACAACAAGTTCTAAAATTGAATAATTAGTGGGATTCGAATGAAGTTGCATACCTTGCAAGTGATGATGGAAATGGTGGTTCCTCTTCAATTCAAGCCTTGATGCTTGCCTCAAGTGATCTTCAATGGCCACTAGTGCTTCTGTTTGCAATGGTCCTTGCTCAAGCCTCTTGAATCACTCTATCCACACCTTCATGCAAATTGGAGGGAAGCTTTGAATCACACGAGCCAGCCACTAATTCCTCTGGTTCTTGCTTGCCAATTGCTCTATGATGATGGAGGAAGATGATGACAAGAAGAAATCTCACAATTGATGGAGTTTTGATACACTTTGACAAGAAAATGCAAATGGGAGTGAAGGAATCAAAATGGGGTTTGCAAGCTCAAAGAATCACCAACTACTGCATGGACCCTCTCTAGGGTTTATATAGATGTCAAAAGGAGTGTCTAGAAACTTTGAGAACCTTCCAAGAAGTTTCTAGAATGTATCATGCAATGAGAATTTGAATTTTCCATACTTGGTAAATCTCATGCAATCTCATGATAAACCATGCAATCCTACTTAATATCTCCTTAAATGAGTAATTGGTATGAGAACAAGGCATTTCAAACCCTTATGTAGCATTTCCTTACTTTTCTTTTTGGTGCCTTAAGATGCAAGAAACAAATTTGTAAAGCAAGTCCAATTTTTAAGCCTAAACTCAAAAATGTGGCTAAACCATTGTCTTTAGAATGATGTTGGGAATCAATTTGGTATATTGGATGACCCATATTGGATTTGTAGATCTCCCAAACCAATTTTTCATTTCAACTTTTTCAACTTATAAGCCATTTTCAAGTCATTTGCACCAATTTTAAAATTCCATGCTCTAAGCTTTTCCAAACTTTCACACCTTCTTTTCTAGCCTTAAAATCCCATTTTGAACAACTTTGATGTTGTGAAGTTTTTCATTTGAAGCTTCCTTGTATGAGTTTTAGGCATATGCTAAGAATGACCTGTAATCCTCAAATGACCAAAATACCCTTTGCTTGCCAAGACCATAAGTAGAGTTACACAAATCATATGAAGGAATACCATACCATTCTAGAAAGCTAAGACAATAAGGAACAACTCTTATGTTGTCCAAGAACCCATTTGAAATACCCTTGAAGGTCAAAAGTTGCTTGGAAGACAGACAATTTTCACAGACAAATTTCAGTGCCCTCAGATGACCTGTAACTTGCAAGAGCCATAACTTGAGTTCTACAAATCATCTTGATGACTTCCACCACTCAAATTAAAGCTATGAAGATACTATACAAGTTTCATGTGGACCAAGAATCCATATGAAGCTGGCATCTTGAGTTACACTGCTTTGAAGTTTGACCTAAATCAGGGGATTTTACACTGAAACCCTAATTTAGTAACTCCAACTCTCCTTGACTCCTCTTGATTTTTCTTTATCACAACATCATATACATATCCATATAGCAAATAATGAATCCCACATTCTTCAAATGATCCTTGATGCCCTTCAAAACACTTCTTTGACCTAGAATTGACCCAGTGTTGACCCTAGTTGACTGACTTCAACCGAGGCTCTTGCAATCATTCAAATGACTTGGTTCTCCTCAAAAATGATTCTCTAGACTCTTCATAACATCCATACACACCTCATGCTCTTGGCTCCTAGCTCACATTTCCTCTGATGATCTCCCACTAGCCTCAAGATAGGAGAGAATTCACTGATCAACCTGGCAGCTCTTCCAAGTTCAAATTCTTCCCTGATGACCTGAGTAGACTTGAATATGAATGAAACCCTTGGATATACCTCTTGAAATAAGAATAGCACTTGATCCCCTGATTAAGATAGCTTGCCTATGCAGATGAATACACTATGTACATGATGACAATGCAAATGACTATGCAATTGAAACATAAACCTAGGTTAGAAAAGGTTGGGCAAATTTTGGGGTGCAACAGCTGCCCCTATTCAAGCGACTTGGACCTGACTGGATGAAGAGCGCGCAGCCTTCAGACAATCGAGGTACGAGACGGTTGAATACGAAAGAACCTGGAAATTTGCCAACTGCAAAAATAAATTGCGAAAACGGCTACTGCTTGAGGAAACCCTGGGAACTGGCTTCTGTTGTCACGGCAACAACTAGCCATCCATCTGTAAAATAAACTGATGTTGTCCGCAGGCCACTCCATTCCGAAGAAATGAGCATACACCACATAACGAGAAATTGTTGATATCACTTATCAACCTTTGTTGATCTCACTTATCAACCTCTGTTGATCTCACTTATCAACCTCTGTTGATCTCACTTATCAATTGAGCACACGCTAACCAGCGGGAGAATATTGACTTCACTTGTCATGTTGACTTCACTGATCAACTTTTCGTATCCTGAAGAAACGAGAGAACGCTCAACCAACGAGACAAGGTCCGAAGACATGAACAACCGACTCTGCGGGGAAATGAGAAACTTAACCAAGCAACTCTTGTTGAAAACTACGAGTAATTTAACCAAACAACTCCTGTAGCGAGCTCCCTGCTGGAGACTATGAGGGACTTAACCAAGTATCTCGTTGAAGAACAACCCGCTGGGGATTACGTCTCTACTGGGGAAACTGTGGGTAACCACCCAGAAATTGCATTATGCCATCTCTACAGCATTCTGAGAAAGGACTCGGCTGGGGAGAAAGAGAAGTGCTTGGCCAAGCAACTCTGCTAGGGGAATATGCCATGACGGACACGATCACTGCGTGTCTGGCACAACAAATCCACAAAACTGCGACGAACACGGTCACTGCGTGTCTTACAAACAAAAACCATTTAACGGGACAAACACGACGAACACGATCACTGCATGCTGCGTTACAATCACATCGACCATAAATCCAACCGGATGAGATAAACACGATCACTGCGTGCCAGACGAAATAAATCCACATAGGAGAGGCGAACACGTTCACTGCGTACTTCAACCACCAATATGATAAACACGATCCCTGCGTGCTGCAATAGGGAGAATGCGATCACTGCGCATCTCGACCAACAAAACCCCGAAGTTATGTCAACACGATCACTGCGTGTGTCACAAAATCAACCCATGTAACAGGACGAATACGATTACTGCGTATGCCGACCAACAACCCACTGATACAATAGCCACGATCACTGCGCGCTCCGCATCATAAGTTCCCATGGTACTAACAACACGATCACTGCATGCTGTACGAATACGATCACTGCGTATCTTGAACACGATCCCTGCGCGTTCGAACACGATCACTGCGCGTTCTGAGCCACGATCCTCTTGACTGGAGAAAAAACACGATCCCTGCGTGTTGCGTGAATACGGTCACTGCGTATCTGGAACACGATCACTGCGTGTTTGAACACGATCACTGCGCGTTCTGAGCCACGATCCTCTTGACTGGAGAAAAACACGATCCCTGTGTGTTGCGTGCCTCAACTAACCCACATAACTGGACGAATACGATCACTGCATATCCTGACCATACATAGGATAAACGCGTTCACTGCGCGCTTCATGTCACGACCCTCTTGACTGGAGGAAACACGATCCCTGCGTGCTGTGACACAATTTCAAACATGGGACGAATACGATCACTGCGTACTTCGGCCACCAACAACCCGATGAACACATTCACTGCGTGTCCTACAACATAATCACACTGCATAACGGACGAATACGGTTACTGCGTATCAACCCATAATCACTGTAACACAGACGAATACGATCACTGCATATATCGACCAACAACTGGATGAACATGATCACTGCGTGCCTTGCTCAATAAAACCCCCGAAACGATACCAACACGATCATTGCGTGCCTTACAAAACAATCTTCTTAGATCGGGACGAATACGATCACTGCGCCATTCGACCACAGATACACATTCCAAGATCAACACGATCACTGCGTACTTTGACAACAAATCAACATCTCGAAATTAACACGATCACTGCGTGCCTTACAATATGAACCCCATAGAGGGTACAAATATGATCACTGCGTACTTTGACCACAAAACCCACATCTTCCTGAATCACGATTTCTCTTATCGGCAAGGAATAACATATCTGAAACTGGAGAGGTAACCACCTGGCTTATGTTTCAAATATGCATGTTTGATAATGACGAAATGCTTCCATACTGCATGGAAATGCTACATACTTGGGTAGAATGCAAATGCTCATGATGCATGCTTATGCAAAGAGTTACTTCAGCAAAATAAATGCTGAAGACACACTGGATCCGCTGGGGATGATCGGAATACCGCCGATACGCTTCCAACAAAATAAATGTTGGAAAGATGAACTAACTCCGCTGGGGATGACCACCCTGCTGTGAAAATAGCTCATGAACTCAGAACTCCAAAATTTGCTGATGACGGTCCTCCTGACGAGAAAGAGCGACTTGCTGGGGAAAGAAAGGACAATCCCGCTCGGGAAAACTCCTTTCAGCTGCTCCAACCACCTGATCACACTCTGTGGTGAACCTCTCCTGCTATCACTGAGCTGGGGACTGAACCACACATTCTGATTTGCATTGCACGAGAACCCTCTGGGAGTTAATCGTCCATCTCGACCTTCACTGGGGAGAACTCTGCTTTGCTTGATAGGCCAATTTTGAACTACTGAAGATACATTGATCTTTTCCTTTGACGCAATCTCAACTCTCCTGGGGAGATAACATTCAGTTTTTCCTGGGGCGACTTCACTAGGGAAGACACAGCATTCAACCTCTGGAGAGAGTTCCTACCTGCCATGGACTCTGGCGGGGAACTTTGCGAGCTTTTGACTAACTGGCCCCAGCACACTCAACGTGCCCCTATCTAACTCCTGGGAATACTTGCTCTGAACCGCTTGCTATGAGACGACCTCGAGATTACTTGCCCCAGCGTCTATACGGCAAAAGATTCAATCTCCATTAGCCCCGATCAACCCAGTCGGTTTTAATGCTCTCTGCGGCGACTCGCCCCTGAATGAGCGTTCTAGCGACTTATCCTGATCCGATTATCCACCTGAAGTATCTGCTTTCAAATCTCCACGTTCTGCATGACTGCCCCTGATTGGATCTCGAGAAGACTCCCTTTCTGATTAGTTGCCTCTCAAGCATACTGCCCCTTGATCAACTGCAACTTCGGAACTCGTCCTCAGACTAACTGATTCCGAACTCACTGGAAGTCAATGCCCCTGATTCACATGACTCACCCCCGATTAGCTGGTCCAGAACAGTACCTCCAACTACGAGAGATTCAATGAATCTCGACCTGATTGCCCCGGAGTAGCTGACTTCGCATGGCTGACCTGACTGGGAATCACGATAATAGCTTGCCCCTGCTCTCGGAACATTCGGGCGCTCTGTATTCTATCCTGACCATACTTTCCATTGCAGAACACTTTCCTGCTGTCAAGCGCTTACTCGCAAGTAAAACAAGTTGTTCTGCGTAAAAGACATATTAATGCAACACATATGACAGTTTTGACATCCAATCTGTTTGCTGGGAAAAAGGGAAAAACAGTTTATAGCATACACTGCACAAAACATTTATCAACATCAATACCAACATGGTAAGAAGAACCCTTTCAGGAGTCAGAATCGACGCGGCCTTTACCGAAGTATGCTTTCGAAACAACCTGCTTCAATTAGGACTTTTGAAGGTTATAACGTGGTCAGGTTCACGGTTTTGAAGGAAAGGATAAAGGCTCAAAGTTTATTTTAACCCACCCATTCTCCTTGATGTTCTTCGATCCTATGTTCAGCTAATTCGACCTTAGCGCTCACCTCTCAGAGGCTGAAAGATATGAGTGATAGTTCGAGAACCCATGAACTTTTAGAGTGACAGCCACTGACTTTTCGTCTTGGACACTTAGGGTCACACGACTCGCATTTGATTTGAGGATTTTTCTTTTTGTCCTCCTTCCATCTTTTTTCTTATCCCTAACTTTTGCCTGGACTGACTCTTTTTGAGTTCCTTTTGATTTTTTTTTTTAGTCCAGCGGGATGCCCTCATTTTTTCCTAAGTCATTTGTCTTGAAGTTGTGACTTAGCGGGCTTTTGATTCTTCTCACTTTTCGTTTTTTTTCGAATAAGTCGTGTGACACTGGTTGTCTGACTCTTTGGGGAATGGTGTGACTGTCTCACTCTTGATTTAACCATTGTGGTTTTTTAGGCACGACCTCTAGAGGTGTGATTGATCCTCGAATGGACACTCCTTTTGCAACTTGAACGCTCGGTCAAATTAGCTAACACCTACCCTGCCCCAGGTTAAGATTGAGGGTTTTTCATTCACAGAAAGAAACTCCTACTACAAGGCTCAAAAGGGTTGACAAGGGATTATCTGCCTTATAACTCCGGTGTTTAGGGATTTGAAACAATGCATGTACATCATCAACAGGTTTTATTTCAAAAGCATACAAATCGGAATTTTGCATGTCGTTCATTTTCGTCATCCTCCCCGGATTCCTCTTAACCAGGCGTTGGACATTTGTAAAAACAATTAGTGAACACGAATGGATTTAATCAAAACATGCATATTTATTTCATTATCATCAATCGAAATGAAAACAACAAGTTTTACAAACAAGATCGCAATTCAAACATGAAAGAAACTACAAACGTAAAGAAATGACAAGATAAATCAAAGAAAAACGCCAGCTTCCGAGAACCGGGCTTTCACATCTCTCCTGCTGCTGAACCAGCTATCTTCACAATCAGTTATGAGAGGCAGCCTGCCGCTGTTCTGATCTCCTTTTAACGGCCCACACGAACTATAGAACTCCTCTTTGCCCCCCATATTCCAGCCTATTCATGGTTTGGCATTGGTTTTTGCGTAATGTTGGGACCTTCCTTCCCAAAATTGATGGCTGAGCTATCAAGCAAATCTTGCACTTTGTGCTTGAAAGCTAAACAATTCTCGATGTTGTGCCTGGGTGCACCGGAGTGAAAATCACAATGCTCGTTGATGTCGTACCCTACTGGTGGCGTGCCAGTCGGCGGCGCCAAGGTTCTCTTTTCAACTAGTTGTAACTTCAATAGGGTCTGAAGGAGCTCGGCGTAAGACATCGGTGGTACCTCAAATACCCTCCTCGGCCTTGGAGCCTGAAACCGCCGCTGATTCTGATTAGGCTGCTGCTGAGCCTACTGCTGTTGTTGTCTCTGTTTCTGAGGTAGTCCCGGAATAGTCACACTTGCAACTTGAGGCTGTGGACGCCGATTCTGGTTCCTATTTCTCCGCTACACATTATACACCACATTAGCATCATCTTGCCTTCTACCACCGAAGGCTTTCTTGTTGCTTCCAGCTGAAACAGATTCTCCCGGTTGAATCTTACCAATTTTTATCCCGTTCTCTATACGCTCCCCCATCAGGATCAGTTAGGAGAAGGTACTCATTGAGAAGTTAAGCAGCCGGTCATAGTACATCCCTGAGAATGTCCCTATGAACAAGTCCATCATTTCCCGCTCGACCATAGGTGGTTGTACTCTCGCGGCCAGGTCACGCCATCTCTGGGCGTACTCTTTGAAGCTTTCCTTGGGCTTCTGGGACATGCTTTGCAACTGAACTCTGTTAGGAGCGAGATCGCTGTTGTATTGGTAGTGCTTTACGAAAGCTTCCGCCAATTCCTTCCAAGTTATGATCTGTGTTGGCTCCAGGCTCATGTACCATTCCAACGACGGCCCTGACAAGCTGTCTTGGAAAAAGTGCATAAGCATTTTCTCGTCGTCTGAATACGCAGACATCCTTCTGTAAAATGAACGGACATGCACCCTCGGGCACGTGTCGCCTCTATACTTATCAAAAGATGGTGCTTTGAACTTCAGGGGTACCCTCAGCCCTGGTACCAATCCCATGTTGGACATATCCAATCCCACAGCATTCTGATTAGCCAGACCATTTACCTTTTCTTCCAACAATCTCATGCGGAGGCTGTCCCCTGCAGGCCTCCCGTAGCCTTCATGATGACCGGAGAAAACGTCTTCCTGATGGTCCTCCCAACGAGGTATCTCTTCATATGCAGCATGTCCAGCGTTACGACCCAGACCTGCTTGGAAGTACCCGGGGTTACCCCTCAGGTTGCCCATATCCTGGCCGCTGTTCATACCCATTCCATATCCTGCGTTACCATAACCATGGTCTCCGTATCCAGTTTTGGCGCCAGCCACATTGCCATATCCCACATTCATACCCTGAAAGCCCTGATTACCATTGCCGCCATTCAGCCCGACGTTCTCCACACCCAAGTTGAAACCCTGGTTGACGTTCCCTATGAACACTCCTGCAGTATCTCCGTTAGTGTTACCAGTGTTTCCGTTCCCACCAGTAGGACCAACTTCACCGTTGTTCAGCCCAGCGACTTGAATGTGATCAGCACTTTGATGATTTTCAACCCTACGAGAGTTAGCCACATTTTCACCACGCGGGGTGTCGTTGTTCTCAGCACGAGCAACCAACGGCTGCACCAGACTCTGCAACTGTTCCTGCCCTTTGGCGATAGTCTCCATGGTTTGCATGAACAGGGCCATCCTGTCACGCATCTCTTGCATTTCAATCTGCATGGCGTCCATGATCTTCTTCTGGTTGGTTCTTGTAAAGTAACGGTGGGCCCGCTTTTCTTCAATCCTGAAAAATACCTTGAACGAATGCGGGAGATAAGATACACGACTCACAAACCTGTAATACAAACATGGGGATGTATGCAAAATGCAATGATAAATGGGTATGCAAACAATGCAATGCAAACGGCTGCGACAGGGGATCAAGTGCCCTGAATAAGAAGCCCAAGTCACACCAAGAACAGGTCTCAGACAGACCCCCCCAATACTCATCAAACTCTGGCCTCAGACAGACTTCACAAAGGATTCCAGCCTGGTCTCGGATAGACCTCACAACTATCCATAAATACCAAGGATCTCTGATCAAGAAATAACCGGTATCTGGAGGTCTAGTTACCTGCATATCCCCAAACCCTCTCACAGGTGGATGTCCTAGTAACTGACAAAGGTATGGCATCCTATGCGGTCGTCGGCGTCACAGACTTTCAGGGCTGATGATACGATTCCCAGAAGGAGTGGCATCATCAATTCCTGAAGAGGCCTCACTTGGCCAACTTCCAAATGATCGGTTCCCGGAGTCGACAATTCAGCTGACCAACAACCCCTTCGACCCAAAGGGTAGAAAAAGAAGCCAACCAGAAGAACCTCGTCCGAGTGTAGATTTCATGAGACACTAATGCAAGCAAAGTCGGCACGCGCCCACTACTTTCTACTCTAATTCTAGGTGCACTCAAGCCCAGGTCCGACTTTTCTCTCAATCATGGAACACCCGTCACACCCCAATAATACAGCAATAATAATGATAATATAATGCTGAAATGTAAATACAGAAATGTAAATCCATACAAAATCCTCGACGGGCAAACAAACGCTAGGATTGACTCTCTTAAGGGACGTTGGATCCCAAAATGCATAAGAACCATCGCAGTCCTTAGCAGCTAGGGGACGTTGGATCCCCAGCAGAGTCGCCAGCTGTCGCTACTGCGAAAATCGGCGCCGGCTGACAGGAGAGTCGCCACCGTGCGTTATTTATCCCAACGGAGGGAAAGGAAACGCTCAAAGTAAACCTCGCGAAAAACGGGAAAAGGTATGGTCATCGCAACCAAAACCTGGGTTCGGGAGCCGGTTATGTAAGGGGAAGGTATTAGCACCCCTCACGTCCATCGTACTCGATGGGATTCACGTTTGCTTGGTTTGCACGGATTACACTTCTATCTAAACTAAAGGATGAGGTCTGAAAAGAAAAGAAAACATGACTCGGCAAATCATCGCACTTTATGCCTACGTATTCTCGTCTGGAACGAGAAATCAGAGTCAACGTAGTTCGCCTAACTACGGGGGAAGGTGGGTGAAGGTTGCTCGCTAGGATATCGCATCCTATGCCTACGTACTTCCATACTGCATGGAAGATCAGAGCAGACGTAGTTCGGGCTACGCACGACACAAGCTGTTCAAGTGTTTTTCATGAAAAATCTCACCTTAAACAACGGTTTTCTTATTGCAAAAGGTTGATGTCTGTTCAAATCTTTTGACGGAAGAAATGAATTAATCTCTGTTATAACCTTTATTAATGTTTTTCTGTTGTTTTGAAGGAGGAAGAGATGACACTCTAAAAATCCTAGGGTTAAAAGGGGATAAAAAATCTACCCTAATGTTATCATGCATGGGTTAACACCTAGTGTCTATCATGCTCCTCTCTTGCGCATAGAGAAACAGAGATCCTAAGGGAATAGACAGAAACAGAAATAGCAGATATATACAATAAAGCAGTAAAATGCATGGATGCAACAATACAAGCGAGGCAAGGGAGTCCCGCTCAACCTCGAACCTAGAAAACAATAGGCAAAAGTGAACAGGATTCACTTTCAACCCAGCAGGGTAAACAGCAAACAATACAATCAATACATCAGAAATAAAACAGCAAAAGCAAAGCAGTCTTTATCAGCATCAGCACCTATCTTCAGGCTTCCAGCAGACATCAGTCTTTATCCTCAATCTCCCACTGGCTTTTCTTCAAGTCCTAACCTCCAAGCTGAGGAATCAATCACAGGAGTGAACGAATATTAAACAGTAAACTGCCTACCAAAGGTGGCTCATTAACTGTTAACATTATACAGATAATTTTCCCTCAAAAGTTCTATCTTTCAAATATATTCACTAATCCTTCCAAAGGAAAGAGGTGGATATTTGAAAGAGACTTTTAATCATAGAGAAAGGATGGAGGCAGACAAGGCCTTCCATGTTTGAGAATCAAGTTGGCTACTCTAGAGCTCTGCCTAACTCCTATATCCTACAAACTTCAGCAGCTACCAGCAAGAGATACTCCTCATTAGCTCTGGAAATTAGTCTCCATCTGCTGATCTTCAACTGGACTTCATCATCACAGGTCTTCAGCTCTCCCCAAACCCCAAACAGTCCCAATACCCCACACAAACAAAATGATAACCCTAAAGAGGACACACCACACAATTAATCACATATAAGCAATATACTAGTAGCAGTAGGGGAAACCTATTATTTTCTAAGGGGATCTATCCTATACCCATAACCCCTATAGTCCATACCCCAAAAAACAAATGAAAATCTCCTAAAAGAATTAAACTATTTCACCTAAGTTGATTTAAAACCCTAATGTGAACACCTAAATGCCACATAAGCAAACTATATCAAAACAAGCTTCTAAAAATCATGATACAAAATCCAGAGAGTCTATACATTCATATTTGATAGCACAAAAAAGAATGGACCTAAAATCACTAAGGAAGTGCATGAACAAAAATTGACAAATTCATGTATGAAATGAAACACCTAAAATAGGCATTTATTTGGAAAATATGGGAAAAATATCAAATAAAAAATAAAATGCAATTTTTATTTTTTATAATTTTCTAGACATCTTGAGGAAAATTATGCAAAAAGAATTATCAAAAAATAATGTTTTTCCAATTTTATATGATTTTCACAAAATGCAAGCAAAATTAAAAGAAATGAATATCAAACAAAAGAATTAAATTGGGGAGGGGGTGTTATAAGCAGACACGCTTAGTTATAATCTCAGGTGGGCCATCAACTGGGGGCGCGAATATCACTATGGCAAGGCCCACGAAGCATCAGAAATTCAATTAAAAAATAAAAAATAAAAAGATTAAAGTCACGGTTCAAATAGTAACTGAAACAAGTTCATTCCATTGGGCCTATCAAAGAGGGGGTGGGGATATCAACTTGAATCCAAGGCCCACGCTGATGCAGTTAGTGAAACGCATCGTTTCACTCTCAGCCATTCCCTCCATATTTCAACTTCAAATAATAGCCATACGATGAGATGAAGAGGTCAAGAAAATGAATGGATCCAACGGCTCAGGTATCGTCTTCTCCAAATAGACTTAGGGTTTGCAGAATTCTTTCCTTCATGCAGCCATGTTCAACCAATGCGTACTCCTTCATCTCTCAATGAAAACCCCTCATCCAAAGACCAAACATGGTCTACTCCTCACCCTCTATAAAACCCTAGCCTTAGGTTTTTCTAAAACCTCCCCAATAGCCAAACCCGATAGCTATAAGTTTAGAGCACCACTGATTTTCACTGATACGCATGCTAAAGATTCTTGATAAAACCTATACTAAGGTGCTCTATGATTCATGGTGATCATTCTAAACCTAACCTCCAGCATTACAGCACTCTAACATGTGAGTTCTTGATCCCTAACCAGAAACTGCCATGGAAATAATCTTCAAGAACAGCCCTTAAACTCATCACAATTCATCCCTAAGAGTCTCTAACCACATTTATCTTAACAACAAGTTCTAAAATTGAATAATTAGTGGGATTCGAATGAAGTTGCATACCTTGCAAGTGATGATGGAAATGGTGGTTCCTCTTCAATTCAAGCCTTGATGCTTGCCTCAAGTGATCTTCAATGGCCACTAGTGCTTCTAATTGCAATGGTCCTTGCTCAAGCCTCTTGAATCACTCTATCCACACCTTCATGCAAATTGGAGGGAAGCTTTGAATCACACAAACCAGCCACTAATTCCTCTGGTTCTTGCTTGCCAATTGCTCTATGATGATGGAGGAAGATGATGACAAGAAGAAATCTCACAATTGATGGAGTTTTGATACACTTTGACAAGAAAATGCAAATGGGAGTGAAGGAATCAAAATGGGGTTTGCAAGCTCAAAGAATCACCAACCACTGCATGGACCCTCTCTAGGGTTTATATAGATGTCAAAAGGAGTGTCTAGAAACTTTGAGAACCTTCCAAGAAGTTTCTAGAATGTATCATGCAATGAGAATTTGAATTTTCCATACTTGGTAAATCTCATGCAATCTCATGATAAACCATGCAATCCTACTTAATATCTCCTTAAATGAGTAATTGGTATGAGAACAAGGCATTTCAAACCCTTATGTAGCATTTCCTTACTTTTCTTTTTGGTGCCTTAAGATGCAAGAAACAAATTTGTAAAGCAAGTCCAATTTTTAAGCCTAAACTCAAAAATGTGGCTAAACCATTGTCTTTATAATGATGTTGGGAATCAATTTGGTATATTGGATGACCCATATTGGATTTGTAGATCTCCCAAACCAATTTTTCATTTCAACTTTTTCAACTTATAAGCCATTTTCAAGTCATTTGCACCAATTTTAAAATTCCATGCTCTAAGCTTTTCCAAACTTTCACACCTTCTTTTCTAGCCTTAAAATCCCATTTTGAACAACTTTGATGTTGTGAAGTTTTTCATTTGAAGCTTCCTTGTATGAGTTTTAGGCATATGCTAAGAATGACCTGTAATCCTCTAATGACCAAAATACCCTTTGCTTGCCAAGACCATAAGTAGAGTTCCACAAATCATATGAAGGCATACCATACCATTCTAGAAATCTAAGACAATAAGGAACAACTCTTATGTTGTCCAAGAACCCATTTGAAATACCCTTGAAGGTCAAAAGTTGCTTGGAAGACAGACAATTTTCACAGACAAATTTCAGTGCCCTCAGATGACCTGTAACTTGCAAGAGCCATAACTTGAGTTCTACAAATCATCTTGATGACTTCCACCACTCAAATTAAATCTATGAAGATACTATACAAGTTTCATGTGGACCAAGAATCCATATGAAGCTGGCATCTTGAGTTACACTGCTTTGAAGTTTGACCTAAACCAGGGGATTTTACACTGAAACCCTAATTTAGTAACTCCAACTCTCCTTGACTCCTCTTGATTTTTCTTTATCACAACATCATATCCATATCCATATAGCAAATAATGAATCCCAAATTCTTCAAATGATCCTTGATGCCCTTCAAAACACTTCTTTGACCTAGAATTGACCCAGTGTTGACCCTAGTTGACTGACTTCAACCGAGGCTCTTGCAATCATTCAAATGACTTGGTTCTCCTCAAAAATGATTCTCTAGACTCTTCATAACATCCATACACACCACATGCTCTTGGCTCCTAGCTCACATTTCCTCTGATGATCTCCCACTAGCCTCAAGATAGGAGAGAATTCACTGATCAACCTGGCAGCTCTTCCAAGTTCAAATTCTTCCCTGATGACCTGAGTAAACTTGAATATGAATGAAACCCTTGGATATACCTCTTGAAATAAGAATAGCACTTGATCCCCTGATTAAGATAGCTTGCCTATGCAGATGAATACACTATGTACATGATGACAATGCAAATGACTATGCAATTGAAACATAAACCTAGGTTAGAAAAGGTTGGGCAAATTTTGGGGTGCAACACCTGCGGACATGAATCTAATTTGCCCGGGTTGCTTTAAAAGACCACTGATAACGAGAAAACGCATCGATTATATTGCTAGGTTTCATTAACGTTTTATCGCATATTCACCGTTTTAACACTCGAATTCTCGAGTTTTTCTTACCATTTTGCAGGTACATCATTATATGGAGCTAAATCATGAATTAAGAGCAAAAGGAACAAAAGAAACCATAAAGAGATGAAGAAATGAAGAAGCCTGCAAAAGACTGCATAAATTGTTGCAGTCACGGCCGTCACAAGGGTGTCACGACCGTGACACCCCAATTTGAGCCATCACGACCGTAAGAGAGTGGTCACGACCGTGACACTTAAAAACCACAAGTTACGAACGTGAAGACCTTGTCACGACCGTGACAAGGGTAAAATTAGTTTTTTACTCAGACTACGTCAAGGCATTACGTGAAGACCATTTCTCCTATTTTGTTGCCACGTTCCTGCATTCCTTCCACAAATTCAGCAAGACCCATGCAACAAAGGTCCAAAAATCCAGCCCATTAAGGATTCTATAAATAGTACAAGTTCTATGAACAAAAGGGACAGAGCATTTTTTATTCAAATTCCTGCGGAAGCTCTGCCGAACTGTATTACGAACCAGCCTTTCTATTCCTGCATTATTTTTAGTTTTCTGTTTCGTTTTTTATTGTATCCAAACCCGCCATATAACAATTTCCAACATCAGGAAATTGTTATACATTTATTTGTTTCTAAACCTTCAGCATTCGTTTATTTTCAATTTCCGCCAACTCCAAGCTTTCCGGTCTGTGGAAGAAGGAGTCTGCTCGAATATTTGTTAACCAGGTTTTTTCATTATATTGCAATTTAATTTAATTATAATGTTTATTTATTTTTCTGCCATGAGTACGTTATTATTAAATTTTCTGTCTCTGTCTGGTTCAACATCGATGAGTAGCTAAACACCTTAGGGCGGTATGTAGTTATAACAAACTTAACCGGTAAAATATAACCATAGGCTAAAAATAATTAATCACTTAACATTCTGGCTGATACTTTTTAATTGAAATAGACCTCTTCGTTACGAAAGTAAGAAAAGAGTATTAGGTTAGGTCAAGACCACAAGAGTGTGAGATTTTAACCAGATAGCTAAAGTTAGGCATTTAAATTAAACACAGCGAGAGCGCTTTAAGATAAATTAGAATTACTTAGTTTCCAAAAATTACCTCTAAACACTTATGGGCTAGCGAGAGCAGGCATAGGGCTTTAGGGATAAGATCTGATATAAGACCACGAGAGTGTGAGTTAAGGGTATTTAAACTGGTAATCTCTACCGAATAGATTAAGTGAACACCTTTATAAGCCTAGGTTAGATTGACCCACCTAAGTTAGTATAATTACATACCGACCGCCTTAGTATTACTTTATTAAAACTTAAATTTAATTCCGCCTTTAATAGTCTTAAAAATCAACAAAAAATCGTGACAACCATTCGCCTTAGCTAAACTAGAAGTTCATCTAGCACTAAGTAACCATAGAATCCCTGTGGATCGATAATCTTAAATATTACTTCGATAGGCTGTGCACTTGCAGTAAGATACCGCTAGACGCATAAGTAGACACGTCTTTAGCCCATCAACCACTCAGGCGAGTCCATTGAGAAGACGAATATGGGCAAGGAGGGAGTCCTCATGGTGGTGACATCCAACTCTATTGATATTGCTGCCTGTGAGTGGGAGGAGATTGCCACTGTGAGGTGTTTTCTTGTTGGGACGGTTGACCACCATTTTTCGCCACGTTCATCGTTTCTACCATAGCTGATGCAATTTTTATGATTAGAATTTCAATTTTTATTCTTCTTGTTGTTGTGGTTATCATTGTAGAAGGAGGGTTCAGCAAAATTCTTTGGTTGTGTCGCAACCATGGCAGCCTGTGCGTCGATAGCTACCATCTTAATTATATCGGCTTCTTCAAAAGTAAGCATAGAGTAGGCTTGATAAAATTGTGGAAGAGGTTTGCTTTTCCGAATCAGTGTATTAGCCCCTTGTATGCATTAGTGAGATCGGAAATAAGTTGGAGAACGAGTCATTTATTAGATACAAGGGCTCTAATGTTCTTCAATTGGTCAAAAAGTGTTTTGAGTCGCTAATAGTAGGCAGAAGCGGTGAGAAAATCCTTCATGCGAACTGAGGAAAACTCATACTCGAGAGTGACTGCACGAGCATTTTAATTTTCTTGAAAAATGTTGTTCAATCGGTTCCAAGCCTCCATGGTAGTGGAGTCTGGCTCAATGATGGTAGCCAAAAGATCGTTGGAGATAGTGGAATAAATCCATTGTAGATCTGTTGCATCAAGAGTTGCCCAATGTTCTTGCTCATCATCAATTTCGGGTGTCTTCTTTTAATTGCCTCGTGCTAGAGGAATGATGTGATGAAAGACCTTATGAGAGCAGCTTGAATTTTGAAAAGTTCAAAGTTCAACCCACATACCAAATTGAATGTTTTCCGTCTCAAGAATAATGGAGGTGTGGTTCTTAATGTTGGTTATGATGAAAGTTGAATGGAAAAGGTTCTTTGGTAAAGAAAAAGGATGTGGTGTATGAGTATCCACATGGGTTAGGGTTTACATGATCAGTGGGTAGAGAAAAAAAAAGAAAAAAATTTCATGTAAAAGAAGGTTGAGAGGCTAAGCGGTGCAACCTAGGTCTCTTATACCATGAAAGGAATTGTTTTCCTATCATTTTTCATTAATTTGTACCCATATAAATACAATGACCATGTGTGAACAATATAGAAGTCTATTAAGTATACATCAATGATTTGCTTAAAATATATTAAGAAGGTATTGTCTATTCTATGAATGAAAAAGATACATATGTGTTGCACCCTAAAATTTGACCAACCGGTTCTCCTATCTGGTTCATGGTTCAATTCGTATTCGCGAATCAGATGCATGACATTTGTGCACAGACAGAGGATGTCAGGGTTACAGTTTGGGTTTCATTTACCGGATATGTCAGATCCAGTCTGGATAATCAGGGTTTTATTTTCGGGAAATTGTGCGCTCCTCGGTGTTTGCAGCTCACATGGTGGTTTTTGGGATATTCTGATGCCAGGGGTGTATTGTTTGCGTCGATCTGGGCTCGCGCTCTCTCTTTTATGTTGGTTATTTGCCTTTGTTCGCATTTTTAGGGTTTAATAGGTTTTTTTTATGTTTTTAATAGGTTTTTAGATTTTTCAGAATTTAATTAGACTTTTTTAATAGTTTTTTAATAGTTTAAATCTTTTTTTAGAGCTTTATAGAATTTTTAATAGATTTAATAGTTTTTTAATTATTTTTAGAATATAATAGATTTTAAATAGTTTTTAAATGTTTTTAGAGTAATATAGAAAGAATATAGTTTTTTTCTTTTATTAATAATAGATTTTCTTTTAAATAATAGTATAGATTTTATTAAAAATTTAATAGGATTTTAATAGTTTTTTTAAGTAGAAATTAGTAGAGTTTAGAAATTAATTTGGTTTAATATAGGTTAATTAGATTTTAATCATTTTTTTAGATTTAATTAGGATTTTAATCTTTTAATTAGAGTTTGTTAGAATTAATTAGGATAGATTAATTTTAGTTAGAGTTAATTGTAGTTTAATCATTTTTAGTTAATTAGGTTAGTGTAGATTTAATTAGTTTTAATTAGGTTTAATAATTTGTTAAGTCAGATTTTTGGTCCCAATTGTTTTTTTCGTGGGCCCAGCAGATTTTTGGAGGCCCAAGTCCCTTGCAATCCGTTTTTGGTCATTTTCAGTCCAGCAGCGCCACTTGTCCAGTATATAGTGATGCCATGCGTTCCACCAAAGAGGACCCACCTCACCACTCTGAATCCCCCAGGTCTGCCACGTTTCAGACCCCATTCTCTCTCCCTCTGCCAGCACGCACACACGCGTCCCACACGCATTAACCCCCGTGACACTTGTCACCTCACCACCTCCTCACCGGGAACTACACCGCCGGCCATGCAAATCCGGTGACCGCCCCAACGGCCACCGCCCAACCAACTCCGGCCACCACCTGAACCACCGGAAAACCCAGAAATCCCTCCACTTCATTTTTCTTCTCCAATTTCCCTCTTCTTCTCCGATCCATCTTCATCTCTCCGATCAACACCGATCACCAAGAACTACCGGAAAATTCCCAGAACAACCTCCTCCGTTCCCGAAATTATCATCAACAATCGTTCTTCTAACAAAGTTTCAGCAATCATCGTCTGTATCACGGACGTTCATCGGAGATCCATTGTTAGTCATCAAGATAGTGTTCAGTTCCAGATCTGCATCCGCTTCACCTGGAGTTCATCGTCCTTCAACGGCTTCCACTCAGTGCTTGTATGAATTTTTCCAGAAATCACTAAGATCAGTGTGGATCTTCATCAATGCGAAGGGCGCCGCCGTAGATTTCCACGCCTTCAAATCTCCGAGAGACGTCCTTGAGAACCTTCATCAGAATCTCGCAAGGATTCATTGTTGTCGTCAACAAGCACCTGCATCCGCTTCGCGTAAGCTTCAACAATCATCATCGCCGAACGTTTCCTCTTCACCCAGGTTGGTGCTTGTCATTAGATCATTGCTATTGCAAAATTTATCATGCATGTTGTTATGTTGAAGTGGTTTAGGGTAGAATTCGTGTTTAGCCTAAACATCAAGAATCTTGTGAGGGGATTAGGTTAAGGTTTGTTATTCTGGACTTAGGATAAAGGTTAGTTAACGATGATGAAGGATTGTTGAGGATTCGGGTGGAGGTTTCGTTCGCAGATCTTGAGAGGGAGAGTTTGGAATGCCGACGGCGTGCTAGGGTTTGTATTAGGTGAACAGTGAGGCAGATTTTGGAGAAGAGAAGTTGTTTTGTTGGTTGATGTTGGACTAGGGTTAAACGTGGGCTAGGCCCAAACCCGTACTTGCTATTCTCACCCCCCCCCCCTAAGAGTGAGATGGCTGAAGGATGTGGATTGGGCTTAAGCCCCATTGCTGGGCGCACCCCCCCCCCCCCCCCCCCCCGTGCGTAAGCCCAATTGGAAAGCAACTAGAGCGCTTGCTATTCTTACCCCCCCTGTTTTATTTCTTTTTTTATTTTCCTTATTTTTCTTTGTTTTGCATCATGTTAGAAAAAATTCATAAAAAATAGTAGGAGTGTCCAAATAATTCCATTCTTTTTTCTGTAGACTCATAATTCCATGTAGAATTTCATAATGCAAAAATATTAATTAGATCATGCATTTTCATTTTATTTTGCATTTTTGCATTTTAATTGATATGGAATAATTGGTTTGTGGTGTGTCTGCCTTGCTGATTTTATTTCTCTTGATTGGTATTGAATTTGGCTCTAGTTTTTTAGTATGTTATACTAGACTAATGCGTGTTCCCCATAGGATTTTAGTGGATTTTTTAGAGATTGATTGATATTGTTTTAGGGTTAGAGAATAGAGACCTCATAACTTGTTGGTAACCCTTGACCATTCATATGTTAGGGATTGTTTAGTAGCCTTAGAAGTTGACTTAGGCTTTGAGATTTGATTTTGGGATCATAGAGGCATGTAGGTTTCCCCTAGATTTTTGGTAGATTTTTATAGGGTGTTCTGGTATTTTTGTTTGAGCCTGAGAATAGGAGAAGTCTTGAGGGCTTCTGACTTTGAAGTTCAACTGTGGTTGAACTTCAGAGATAGTTTCTTTGGGTTTGAGGGTCTGTGGTTTCTTCTTGAAGGTAGAGGCTGGATGAATTCTTGGTGGAGCTTGCAAGGATGTTGGATTGAGGCCTAGTCTAGGAGCTTGCTCTCTGTTTGTGAGGTTTGAGATCCCGAAGTTTGAGGGAAATTTATGGTACTTTCCTGAGGAAGGCACTATGGATGTCTTTCATTCTTTCTTCTCACCTCTTTCTCAAGTATCCAATGATGTTGGAGCCTTCATGTGAGTTTAGTTTCTCCTGAGGAGGAATGTAAATTGATCACAGTTGTTGAGCCACATGGGATATGATTCCTAAGTGGAAGCCTCCTAGTACTTTCCCGAGGAAGGCACTATGGGCCTGTTCACTTAGTTCCCTTAGTTCATCTAGGATTTCTTAAGTATCCAATGATGTTGGAGCCTTCATGTGAGTTTAGTTTCTCCTGAGGAGGAATGTAAACTGATCACAGTTGTTGAGCCACATGGGATACGATTCCTAAGTGGAAGCCTCCTAGTACTTTCCCGAGGAAGGCACTATGGGCCTGTTCACTTAGTTCCTTTAGTTCAGGTAGGATTTCTCAAGTATCCAATGATGTCGGAGCCTTCATGTGAGTTTAGTTTCTCCTGAGGAGGAATGTAAACCGTTCACAGTTGTCGAGCCGCATAGGATATGATTCCTGAGTGGTAACCTCCTGGTACTCTCCTGAGGAAGGCACTATGGGTTTGTCTGCTTAGCTCCCTTTCTTTGGTAATCTTGTTTTGAAGCTTGAAGACTGGGATGGGTTTCTCTTGTGTGTAGGGTTTTGCTTAGAGGTTTTGATTAGGGTTTTGCTTAGAGATTTGATTAGGGTTTAGCATAGGGCTTTGTTCAGGGGTAAATCAGGGGTTTGTTTCAGGTTTGTTTAGGGGTCTTGCTCAGGGTTTTGGGTTAAGTGTTGGATAGGAGTTTGTCAGGCTAGTTCGCCTCCTCTTTGTGTTGTTTGACTTGTGTGGTGTTGTGTTGCATTAGACTTAGGGGTTCATCTAGATATTTCTGAGGTAGGTGCATCTTAGAAGCAGGCTTTGTGTGCATGGGAAGTTGAGGTGGTCCTCCTTCTGCTTGTTTGTTATTGAGTGGCTTTGCTTGCTGGTATTTGGTAGAGCTGAGCTCCCTTACCTCTGTGGTTTGCGGCCTTTGTGCCTTGCATGTTTGGTTGTTGCATTCATGCATATTTCCAGTATTTCTTCACTTCGCAGTTGATTCCTGTTTGCTGTTTAGTCCTGTTGCCATGATCCCTTAGGAGCTCTAACTTCTCCGCTGCGGAGGAGTTATGATAGACATTAGGTGGGTCAACCAGGCATGATAATATTAGGTAGATTCCCCTTTTCAACCATAGTTTTAGGGTGTCTCTTTCCTTTCTCAAAACAACAGAAAAACACTTAATAAAGGATAAAACAAAAGTGAATTCATTTCTTCCGTAGTTAGCCGAACTACAGCTGCTCTGATTTCTCGTACCAGACGAGAATATGTAGGCATAAGATGCGATATCCTAGCGAGCACACTAACAACTAACTCTTTTGCTCTCTCGCTGCTGTGCGATCGAGGCTTTCCCGCTGACGACTGATTGTTATCCCTTTTCTCTCGCCCGAGGGCATTTGAGACCAGACCGTAGTTGTAGGTTCCCGTACCCTTCAAAACTAGTTTAATTTTCTCACTGCTGTGTGAGAACGCCCAGTTTAGCCGTAGTTAGTCGAACTACATTTGCTCTGATCTTCCATGCTGTGTGGAAGTACGTAGGCACAGGACGCGATGTCCTGGCGAGCAACCTCCCCCCGTCTAGACGTAGGTAGTCGAACTACGTTGACTCTGACTTTCCCATTGCACGAGGGAGTACGTAGGCCCAGAACACCGTATGTTCTGCCGAGTCCTGTCCTTTTCTTTTTCTTTTCAGACTGACCATTAGCGTAGATAGAAAAACACACCCTTTTCCTTATAAACACCAAGCGTGGATCCCATCGAGTACAATGGACGTGAGGGGTGCTAATACCTTCCCCTTGCGTAACTGACTCCCGAATCCAGGTTTTGGTTGCGATGACCATACCTTTCCCGTCTTTGCGTTAGGTTTACTTCGAGCGTTTCCTTTCCCTCCTTTGGGATAAATAACGCACGGTGGCGACTCTTCTGTTCAGCCGGCGCCGATTTTCGTAGTAGCGACAGCTGGCGACTCTGCTGGGGATGCATAGCATTTAGGGACTTTTCCCATCCCTTATGCTGGGACCGCTTCCCATCCCCTACGCGAGTCAATCCTAGCGCTTGGGTGTTTATTTGTTGGGTGTTGTGCATATGTGTTTTATCTTTCCGCACTTTACTTTCCCGCACCTTTACCTTTCGCATTTACTTTCAGCACTATATTATTATGATTATTGCTGTGGGAGAGGGAGGTTACTATGAGTGAGAAGCCGGACCTGGGCTTGAGTATGCACCTAGACATAGTTGCGGAGAGTAGTAGACGGACCTGTCTGCTGAGCAGGCACAGTTCCCTATGAAATCTGCGCTCAGACGAGGTTCTCGCAGAGGTGCTCCTTTCCGGTCCTGAGGATCTGAGGGGAGTCCAGACGTGAGGATTGTCGACTCTGGGGACCGATCATTTGGAAGTCAGCTAAGTGAGGCCTCTTCATGACTTGATGATGCCACTCCTTCTGGGAATCGTATCGTCACTCATGAAAGTCTGTGACGCTGATGACCGCATAGGATGTCGTACCTTTGTCCGTGGATTAGGTCCATACCTGTGAGGGGGATTGGGTTATTGCAGGAAAATTGGCCTTCAGAAACCATGATTCAGTATTTATCAGACGGTGTTCTTGATTCATCTCCAGGTGTGTTGTTTGGATCAGACGGGTTTCTTGTTTGAGGTTGATACTATTATCAGATGGTTATCTCGTCAGATACGGAGGGTCAGATGAATCTCTTACCAGGGGATTGGTATTTTGAGTATCAGATGATAGTTAGTGTCATGAAGTTCTGGTGACTGTGGTGGTTTTCCGTTCTTGACGTCACAGAGATGTTCCTCTTCAGGCTACAGCATAACCCCTGTGTTCACTGATTGCATCATTTATCATATTGCATTATTGCATCACCATTTGCATCCAACTAACGTGTGTGTATTGCAGGTACATATTCTCCCTCCCAGTTCTGGTGTTTGTTTCCTAGCAAGACATGGAAGCCATGAAGAGAGTGTTACCCTACAGATTCCCGTCTCCAAATATCAGTCTGTTGTCAGAGTTAATTACTATTGCTAAGAAGAAGGTAATGGGAGATTTCAGGAAGACATATGGGAGGATCCTGACTTATGTTTACCAGCCCTCGGCTTATGAGATCAGCGACATTTACACCCTGTTGCAGTTTTATGATGCGGAGCTCAGGTGTTTCGTATTTCCTGACTTTGTCTTGGCTCCTACCCTGGAGGAGTATTCTGCGCTCCTGGATATACCGATTCGCGAGCAGATGCCTTTCTATCACACGGACGCTAAGCCTAATCTGGCTAAGCTTTCTGATATTCTGCACTTAAGAGAGTTTGAGCTGACGGGGAAGATAATCAGAAGAGGAGATGTGTGGGGATTTCCGTTGGATGTTTTGGTGGAGAAGGCTCGGGAGTATGCCAAGAAAGGTGGCTGGGTTGTTTTTGACGCCATCCTTGCTGTGTGTGTTTATGGCATTGTATTGTTCCCAAACATTCATGATTTTGTTGATGCAGATGCTTTCTATATTCTGGCTGCAAAGAACCCAGTTCCTACCTTGCTGGGAGATATCCACCATTCCACTCACTACCAAAATGAAAAGCGGCGAGGAAGGAATGTCTCTTGCTGTGTACCTCTACTGTGCAGGTGGTTTACTAGTCATATGCCGAAGTCAGGGCCTTTCGTCACTTCTATTGATTCTTTAGGATGGCCTGAGCGCTTGATGGGGTTGACTTCTGAGAATGTGGTGTGGGTTAATAAGGAGGTGTTCGGAGTTAAGGTCATATACAGATGCGAAGGATTCCCTAATGTTCCTTTGATAGGAAGGAAAGGGTGTGTCAATTACAACCCTTCCTTATTAATCAGGCAGTTTGGGTATATACCTCAGGAAGCGCCAAAGCCCGAGGAGATACAGGAATCTCTGTATCTCACTGGGGCAATAGAGGAAAAGATGTTGATCAAACTTGAGAAAGCATGGAAGAACCTGCATAAGAGAGGGAAGCCTTCAGGCAGCAGAGGAGGTACTCGAGTTCTTGGTCCGTATGTGGAATGGATTCGTGAACGAGCTACGAAATTCCTTATGCCTTATCCTGCAGTTCAGCCATTGTATCCTTCTTCGGTGGAGGAGCCCACCACTATAGACATGCAGGTATACAAGCAGCTGATGGCGGAGAAAGAAGAGCTAGCAAAGGCTAAAGAGGCTTTAGAGAAAGAGAATGCCCAGCTTCGTCATGAAAAGATTGAAACAGGATATTTTTCCAAGCAACAGGCCGAAACTTTGAAACATCTGAAGACTACTTTATTGGAGTTGACTGAAACCAAGAAGCGTCTGGAGTTAGATGTAGACTCAGTTAGCAGTGTATTGGCTACTAAGAAACAAGAGCTGGAAAGGGCCTACACGAAGTTAGCTAAGTTCAGAGAGCATTGGGATCTCACTATGGCCAAACGCAAAGAACGGGAAGAAGAGCTAAAGACACAGGTTGCTCAGTTGGGAGAACAGGTTAAAGTGAAGTCTGAAGAGCTTGAAGAAGAAGCATGTCACCGATACGAGGCCGAACGCCAACTGATTGATGCCATGAAGAATCTGGAAGATTGTCAGCGCAGAGCAGACATCAAGAGGCCCAAAACTGAGGATGGTGCCCAGGATAAGGCTTGGGAAGACTTTGTCAGAGATATCCAGGGAACGGTCAGAAAAAGGGATCAGTTGATAGAAGGCTTGATTTATCGACCGGATCACGCAGAGACGAAGAAGTTGCTCGAGGATTTCAGCGACCGTACCCGCACTTGATTTCTCTCTTGTATTCTGTGTGTTGAGATCACCACCAGGCATGTTGGTTGGGATCCTCCTTTATCATATCAGTTGTATGGAACATAGTTGTGTAACGTCTTGACAAGACTGTCAGTCCAATAAATATATGAGGGTTTTTCTAAATATTGTCTTTATGGTTTATCTTGTCTTGCTACCTTGACACTGGAATTGGAGGGGAAATATCCCCAATGCACACATGCACGTTAGCATTTTTTGTATTCTGTCTGCATAAATCATATTGCATAGCATTTCTCTAGCTGGCCAGAGCACTTATCCAGCCTTTGTTTTCACCAGAGGGTGATTCTCGGGGGATTGTTCGAGGCAAGAGTGGAGTGTTGAAGACGACCAGGGGGTTGAAGCAAGCTTGAGCAGATTTGAGAATCAAGCAGTGTAGTCAGTTAAAGGTAATTGATAGCTATGTCTGAAGGCAATTTCCAGGCTCCTAACACTTTGACAGGGTTTACTATGACGTCCCACCCTCGGTATGATTCTATGGAAGACTTCCCGCAAGCAAACAACGTTACTGCAGACCAAGTGGTACAGCCTACTACTGAGAACCGAGATCGACTTGAGCAGTTTGTTGCCTGAAATGAACGTCCTCCTCCTGTTAGCAATCAAGGTGCGGTTTTCCCTGAGAGGAATCCACGCAGATATATTCCAGTAGCCAGGACTGTAAACTCAAGAGCTCTTGAAGGTGCCAGAAGGTTCCGAGTATTGGAAGAAAGAGTTAAAGCTTTGGAGATCAAAGATGCTGTTAACCTGAATGCTGCAGATATGTGTTTGGTTCCTGACCTGGTGTTGCCTTATAAGTTCAGAGTGCCGGAATTTGAAAAGTACACGGGAGTTAGCTGTCTGAAGCTGCATTTGAGGATGTTCTGTCGAAGAATGACTGCGTTTGTACGAAATGACCAATTGATGATCCATTGCTTTCAGTATAGTCTGACCGGGGCATCTTTGAGGTGGTATGTGCAGTTAGAGAGTAATCAGATTCGATCATGGGTGGATTTAGCCAGAGCTTTCATAAAGCAGTACAATTACAACCTGGATACGGCTCCTATCCTCGTACATCTGCAAGAATTATCTCGGGCGGAGAATGAATCATTCAGAGGGTATTTGCAAAGATGGAAAGAATTGGCTGCTAGTGTTCAACCACCGCTTCAGGAAAGAGAAATGGTTGACCTCTTCTTGGGTACTCTGAAGGGCCATTATTATGACAAATTGTTCGGTTGCACAAGCTTTGTGGGCCTGATGAGAATGGGTGAGCTTGTTGAGAGAGGACTCAAGAGCAGAAAGCTTCGAGATGTTCCTTATATCCCAGTTGATAAGAATGAGTCAGTTGTCAGTTCTCAAGAACAGTGGGAAGAAGGAAATGACGTCGGCTCAGAATCTCTAGCATCTCAGGATCGGTTTTCAGACACTTCAAGTCAACGGTCATCCTGTCGTCGATCGCGTCAGCACGCCCAACGAAGACCAAGGAAACCTGAAAGGCAGTTTACTCAGCTACCGGTGTCGTACAGTCAGCTGTTGCCAGATCTGGTCAGAAGTGGATTGATAGTGCCGAAAGAGACTAATCCGATGATTCCACCATATCCTCCAGGTTTCGATGCCAGCGCCCGCTGTGAGTACCATGCTGGGGCACAGGGGCATTCAACGAATGATTGCAAGGTGCTTAGAAGTCAGGTTCAGGATCTGTTAGACTCTAACCGTATTTTCATCACGCGCCAGGGTTTTGTTCAGATTAACAATTCTCCGTCATCCAGTTGTATGGGTTCGTCAATTAATGTCATGGAAGACTCCACGGGAAGTGTGTGTTCTGAAGAATGTCAAACGGAGAGTTCTGTTGAATATGGGAGAAGTTTCTAGAGGTTTCGGTGTCGGGTGCCGCATCTGTTTTCTCTGCCTAATCCGTTTAGCTTTTGTGCACTAGTGTTTGCTGACCACCACCAGGATTGTTGGCTGGGGTCATTGTATTCGTACTCATTTGTGCTTACGTGCTGCTTTTGTTGGTTGTACATGTGTAGGAGATGTTCGTATGAGTGCTTATAGCTTGAGTTTCTCCTTGTCTTGAATATGTGTTTGCTTTCGGCATTACATTATCATTTAACAGGTACATCAGAACCGTGGGTCTTATTTCCCCATATCCAGTTTGTTGCAGGAATTCCTTCAGAGATATGGAACAGAATCAGGCTGAATTGATTGAAGTCTGAAGCCAGCTGGGGCAGATGATGAGAGACATGCAAGAGATGCGTCTGGAGCAGAAGATCCTCAAAGAGGAAAATAGTCAGCTGAAGACCCAAATGAGCTTGATCATGGAAGTAGTCAAGAAGGTGCTTAGGAAAGAGGATGATCAGCTATCCGAAGCCGCAGTGAAGAAGCTCGTGCCACCTGTGCCTGTGGAACCTGAGCAACAGCAACAAAGGATACATCCGGCTCAACAGAGGATTCAGGATGGGAAGCCAAAGAGGGTATTTGAGGCGCCACCTTCCACGTATGCTGAGCTCTTGCAGACTTTATTGAGGTTCAAAAAGGTTGAAAAGAGAATGTTGGAACCACCAGCAGGAGCCCTTCCTTATGGGTACGATGCCAGTAAGCAATGTGAATTTCATTCTGGGGCACTCGGACACGACATCGAGGGTTGTCATGCTTTTAAGCACAATGTTCAAGACCTGATTGACTCGAAAGATATTGAATTCTCGCCAAGCGGTGTAGCTGTACGTATTGCTCCTATCCCTGTTGATGCTAAGATGATGGATGTTTCTAAAGCTGTAGTAGGTCAGAAACGTATACTGGATTCCATGGTGTCAGAATCTCCATGCCCACAACTGTTGCCTATTCCGGGGGCAGATCTGAGAAAGAAAATGGCTAAGCATAAGGAGTGCCTTAATCAGTACGGTGAAAGTCAAGAAACCGATGTTGTATTTGCTACGAAGGTGGTTCAACAGTCAACCCGGTACCAACGACAACAGCAACGATCTCAACAGTGGCAGAGGCAACAACATCCCAATCACCGAAAACCTCAAACTCAGAGGCCATTGAGGGTATTTAAGGTGCCTCCGATGCCGTATGCCGAACTTCTTCAGGTGTTGCTACAATTACAGTTGGTTGAGAAGAGGAAGTTAGCCCCACTGACGGGTACGCCGCCAGCAGGTTATGATATCAAGGAGCGCTGTGATTTCCATTCAGGAGCACAGGGGCACAATATTGAAGATTGCCTGGCCTTCAAGCACAAAGTACGGGACCTACTTGATAGTGCAGCAATCAACTTCGGGCAGGAAGGGCCCAAAATCATCTGAATGAGGAGAAGGGGCTCTATAATTTGTTTGGGTCACTGAAAGCAGATCAGGACAGCTTCGAGTCGCCTCTAATAACTGATTGTGAAGATGGCTGGTTCAGCAGCAGGACAGATGTGAAAGCCCGACCCTAGGAAGTTGGCATTTTTCTGTGTTTTATCTTGTCATTTCTTTACGCTTGTAGTTCCTTTCCTGTTTAATTTGCAATCTTGTTTGTAAAACTTGTTGTTTTCATTCAATTGATGATAATGAAATAAATATGCATGTTTTGATTAAATCCATTCGTGTTCACTAATTGTTTTACAAATGTCCAACGCCTAGTTAAGAGGAATCTGGGGAGGATGACGAAAATGAACGACATGCAACTTCTGATATTGTATGCTTTTGAGATAAAACCTGTTGATGATGTACAGGCATTGTTTCAAATCCCTAAACACCGGTGATATAAGGAAGATAATCCCTTGTCAACCCCTTTGGGCCTAGTAGTAGGAGTTCTTTCTGAAAGCGAAAAACCCCCCATCTTTAACCTGGGGCAGGGTAGGTGTTAGTTAATTTGACCGAGCGTCCGAATCAAATAAAAGGAGTGTCCGTTCAAGGATCAATCACACCTCTAGAGGTCGTGCCTAAAAAACCACAATGGTTAAATCAAGAGTGAGACAGTCACATCATTCCCCAATGAGTCAGGCAATCGGTGTCACACGACTTGTTCGAAAAAAGAGGAAGCAAAAAGAATCAAAAGCCCGCTAAGTCAAAACTTCAAAACAAAGGACTTAGGCAAAAATGAGGGCATCCCGCTGGACTTAAAAAAAAATCAAAAGAAACTCAAAAGGAGTCAGTCCAGGCAAAAGTTAGGGATAAGAAAAAGATGAAAGGATGACAAAAGAAAAATCCTCAAATGAGATACGAGTCGTGTGACCCTAAGTGTCAAAGACGAAGAGTGAGTGGCTGTCACTCCAAAAACTCAGGGTTCTCGAACTATCACTCCTATCTTTCAGCCTCTGAGAGGTGAGCGCTAAGGTCGAATTAGCTGAACGTAGGATGAGAGAACATCAAGGAGAACGGGTGGGTTAAAATAAACTTTGAGCCTTTATCCTTTCCTTCAAAACCGTGAACCTGACCACGTTATAACCTTCAAAAAAGTCCTAATTGAAGCAGGTTATTTCGAAAGCATACTTCGGTGAAGGTTGCGTCGATTCTGACTCCTGAAAGGGTTCTTCTTACCATGTTGGTACTGATGTTGATAAATGTTTTGTGCATTTTATGCCATAAACTGTTTTTTCCTATTCCCAGTGAACAGATTGGATGTCAAAGTTGTCATATGTGTTGCATTAATATGTCTTTTACGCAGGACAACTTGTTTTACTTGTGAGTAAGCGCTTGACAGCAGGAAAGTTTTCTACAATGGAAGGTATGGTCAGGATAGAATACAGAACGCCCGAATGTTCCGAGAGCAGGGGCAAGCTATCATCCAGTGATCCCCAGTCAGGTCAGCCTTTCGAAGTCAGTTATCCTGGGACAATCAGGTTGAGATTCGGTAAATATGTCGTAGTCACGAGGACTACTCTGAATCAGATAACCAGAGGCAAAGTCATTGCAGTCAGGGGCAGGCCATCGTAAGAGTGCAGAAGTTATTCTTTATTCGAGAAGCATTTGATGTGAAGTATCTCTCCGAAGTTCAGAATGCTGGGGCATTTCATATCAGACCATCAGGGTACAGATTTTCAGATTTCTTTTCGAGGACTATCCCCACAGAGGTCCCGCAGGCTGGGGCATATCAGAAGCGAAGGGATCGTTCTTCTCCGTATCAACAGAGTTATTCAGAGCTATTCGAGCAGATTCAGCCAATTTTCGAGCGCGAGACGAATGCCAGGAAGTCGTGTTACTATCCCTTGGCTCTTCAACTAGAAGGCTGTGTATTCAGACAGAATGTTTTTCAGCGTCAGTTGTACCTGACCCATCACAGATAGTCTGAAAGTCTAGATCCATGTTGGCAGTCACTGTGAGGCCCATCCGTGTTGGCGCATCAGTTTCCAAATCCGAACTTCATCAGTACGCAGGAAAACTCCGGCTATTTTCTCCAGCAAAGCCCAGTTTTTCATTGGCACGGGTAAGCTATCCCCAGAGAAGTCCAATCATACTTGGCACATCTGCTATTCCCCAGCAGGGTGGTTACTTCAACGAGGTGTTTGGTTAAGTTCCCAATTTCCCCAGCGGAGTTGATTTCACTCTTCCAGCATTTATTTTGCTGGAATAATTCTGTGATATCCGGTTATCCCCAGCGGAGTTGGCTTCGTCTTCAGCATTTATTTTTCTGAAGTGGTTTTCTGTACCAGACTTTCTCCAGCAGCTCGAGCCTGCATTAGCATATTGCATGCATCATCATATTTGCATCATACTTGCATTTCACTTTCAAAATGCGTAGTATTTCCATCCTGAATGGAGCATTACGTCATAGAAAGATTCAAACATATGCATATGCATACGAAGCATAAGCCAGGTTTTCTATCAGCCTCATATGGCGCGTGAATTACTCTGTGATCAGTTCAGGGGCATTTATCCAGCAGCAGTGTTCAGGCAATTCAGCAGGTTATTCGTATTTCAGATTATGCAACAGTTATGCTTTGATCAATCGGTCATCTGGTATCGACAGACTTTTCTTCCCGTCAATTCATATTGACGATGTGTTCCTCCAATAAGTGGATTTCTCCGTCTATCGTTAGACGTCTTGAGTTCGCATGTGGTTTTCTTCCCGTCTATCAGTAGACGATGTGAAGTTTTGGGTAATCTTCCAGTAGGGTTTCAAGATGGGGTTTCTCTAGCAAGAGGTGTTCTTTCCGTCTATCAGTAGACGATGTGAAGTTTCAGGTGATTTTTCAGTGGGTTTCTTATCGTCAGATCATACGGATGGTGAGTTTCCCCAGTGAGTCTTCTCCGGCTATCTTTAGATGTTGAGGGGTTTCAAAGCGATCTTTCGGATAGTGGTTTTCTTTCTGTTTATCGGATGAGATGGCATTTCAAGAGGGATTTCCTGATTGTCGATCCTTATTGACGACATGGCTCTTTGAAGGTGGTTGTCTTCCCGTCGGTTCTTACTGATGATGTGGCCCCTTTAAGGATATCGTTCTTTCCATCAATTCCCGTAGACGAAAGGATTCTGAAATTTGAGGGATGATGTTGAAGTGGATTTAGGGTGTCTTCCCGTCTATCTTTAGACGATGTGAGTATTGAATTTTTTCCTTCAGGATTATGGGTGTCTTCCCGTCTATCTTTAGACGATGTGAGTATTGATTTTTTTCCTTCGGGATTATGGGTGTCTTTCCGTCTATCATTAGACGATGTGAGTATTGAAGTTTTCCTTGAAGCAGGGTGTCTTCCCGTCTATCTTTAGACGATGTGAGTATGGATTAAGGGTGTCTTCCCGTCTATCTTTAGACGATGTGAGTATGGATTGTGGGTGTCTTTCCGTCTATCCTTAGACGATGTGAGTATTGAAGTTTTCCTTCGGGATGGGTGTCTTCCCGTCTATCATTAGACGATGTGAGTATATTTCTCTTCCTGTCAATCAGTAGACGATGTGAGAGGATCATGTGTTTTGTTGCAACCCTCGGGTTTGTTATTTGGGATATCACAGGTAACGGGTGTTAAAATCAGGAGTTCCTTACCAGATGATTGATCAGTTTGTTACTGTGACGGCTGGGCTCGTTTCTGGATTTTATTCCCCCAGCAGTTTTACAATATAGTCTCACGGTTGGCAAATTTTCGGGCTTTATTGGTATTCAACCGTCTCGTACCTCCGAATGTTTAAAGGCTGAGCGCTCTTCAACCCTTCAGGTCCAAGTCGCTTGAATAGAGGCAGCTGTTGCACCCTAAAATTTGACCAACCGGTTCTCCTATCTGGTTCATGGTTCAATTCGTATCCGCGAATCAGATGCATGACATTTGTGCACAGACAGAGGATGTCAGGGTTACAGTTTGGGTTTCATTTACCGGATATGTCAGATCCAGTCTGGATAATCAGGGTTTTATTTTCGGGAAATTGTGCGCTCCTCGGTGTTTGCAGCTCACATGGTGGTTTTTGGGATATTCTGATGCCAGGGGTGTATTGTTTGCGTCGATCTGGGCTCGCGCTCTCTCTTTTATGTTGGTTATTTGCCTCTGTTCGCATTTTTAGGGTTTAATAGGTTTTTTTATGTTTTTAATAGGTTTTTAGATTTTTCAGAATTTAATTAGACTTTTTTAATAGTTTTTTAATAGTTTAAATCTTTTTTTAGAGCTTTATAGAATTTTTAATAGATTTAATAGTTTTTTAATCATTTTTAGAATATAATAGATTTTAAATAGTTTTTAAATGTTTTTAGAGTAATATAGAAAGAATATAGTTTTTTTCTTTTATTAATAATAGATTTTCTTTTAAATAATAGTATAGATTTTATTAAAAATTTAATAGGATTTTAATAGTTTTTTTAAGTAGAAATTAGTAGAGTTTAGAAATTAATTTGGTTTAATATAGGTTAATTAGATTTTAATCATTTTTTTAGATTTAATTAGGATTTTAATCTTTTAATTAGAGTTTGTTAGAATTAATTAGGATAGATTAATTTTAGTTAGAGTTAATTGTAGTTTAATCATTTTTAGTTAATTAGGTTAGTGTAGATTTAATTAGTTTTAATTAGGTTTAATAATTTGTTAAGTCAGATTTTTGGTCCCAATTGTTTTTTTCGTGGGCCCAGCAGATTTTTGGAGGCCCAAGTCCCTTGCAATCCGTTTTTGGTCATTTTCAGTCCAGCAGCGCCACTTGTCCAGTATATAGTGATGCCACGCGTTCCACCAAAGAGGACCCACCTCACCACTCTGAATCCCCCAGGTCTGCCACGTTTCAGACCCCATTCTCTCTCCCTCTGCCAGCACGCACACACGCGTCCCACACGCATTAACCCCCGTGACACTTGTCACCTCACCACCTCACCACCTCCTCACCGGGAACTACACCGCCGGCCATGCAAATCCGGTGACCGCCCCAACGGCCACCGCCCAACCAACTCCAGCCACCACCTGAACCACCGGAAAACCCAGAAATCCCTCCACTTCATTTTTCTTCTCCAATTTCCCTCTTCTTCTCCGATCCACCTTCATCTCTCCGATCAACACCGATCACCAAGAACTACCGGAAAACTCCCAGAACAACGTCCTCCGTTCCCGAAATTATCATCAACAATCGTTCTTCTAACAAAGTTTCAGCAATCATCGTCTGTATCACGGACGTTCATCGGAGATCCATTGTTAGTCATCAAGATAGTGTTCAGTTCCAGATCTGCATCCGCTTCACCTGGAGTTCATCGTCCTTCAACGGCTTCCACTCAGTGCTTGTATGAATTTTTCCAGAAATCACTAAGATCAGTGTGGATCTTCATCAATGCGAAGGGCGCCGCCGTAGATTTCCACGCCTTCAAATCTCCGAGAGACGTCCTTGAGAACCTTCATCAGAATCTCGCAAGGATTCATTGTTGTCGTCAACAAGCACCTGCATCCGCTTCGCGTAAGCTTCAGCAATCATCATCGCCGAACGTTTCCTCTTCATCCAGGTTGGTGCTTGTCATTAGATCATTGCTATTGCAAAATTTATCATGCATGTTGTTATGTTGAAGTGGTTTAGGGTAGAATTCATGTTTAGCCTGAACATCAAGAATCTTGTGAGGGGATTAGGTTAAGGTTTGTTATTCTGGACTTAGGATAAAGGTTAGTTAACGATGATGAAGGATTGTTGAGGATTCGGGTGGAGGTTTCGTTCGCAGATCTTGAGAGGGAGAGTTTGGAATGCCGACGGCGTGCTAGGGTTTGCATTAGGTGAACAGTGAGGCAGATTTTGGAGAAGAGAAGTTGTTTTGTTGGTTGATGTTGGACTAGGGTTAAACGTGGGCTAGGCCCAAACCCGTACTTGCTATTCTCACCCCCCCCCCCTAAGAGTGAGATGGCTGAAGGATGTGGATTGGGCTTAAGCCCCATTGCTGGGCGCACCCCCCCCCCCCCCCCCCCCCCGTGCGTAAGCCCAATTGGAAAGCAACTAGAGCGCTTGCTATTCTTACCCCCCCTGTTTTATTTCTTTTTTTATTTTCCTTATTTTTCTTTGTTTTGCATCATGTTAGAAAAAATTCATAAAAAATAGTAGGAGTGTCCAAATAATTCCATTCTTTTTTCTGTAGACTCATAATTCCATGTAGAATTTCATAATGCAAAAATATTAATTAGATCATGAATTTTCATTTTATTTTGCATTTTTGCATTTTAATTGATATGAAATAATTGGTTTGTGGTGTGTCTGCCTTGCTGATTTTATTTCTCTTGATTGGTATTGAATTTGGCTCTAGTTTTTTAGTATGTTATACTAGAATAATGCATGTTCCCCATAGGATTTTAGTGGATTTTTTAGAGATTTATTGATATTGTTTTAGGGTTAGAGAATAGAGACCTCATAACTTGTTGGTAACCCTTGACCATTCATATGTTAGGGATTGTTTAGTAGCCTTAGAAGTTGACTTAGGCTTTGAGATTTGATTTTGGGATCATAGAGGCATGTAGGTTTCCCCTAGATTTTTGGTAGATTTTTATAGGGTGTTCTGGTATTTTTGTTTGAGCCTGAGAATAGGAGAAGTCTTGAGGGCTTCTGACTTTGAAGTTCAACTGTGGTTGAACTTCAGAGATAGTTTCTTTGGGTTTGAGGGTCTGTGGTTTCTTCTTGAAGGTAGAGGCTGGATGAATTCTTGGTGGAGCTTGCAAGGATGTTGGATTGAGGCCTAGTCTAGGAGCTTGCTCTCTGTTTGTGAGGTTTGAGATCCCGAAGTTTGAGGGAAATTTATGGTACTTTCCTGAGGAAGGCACTATGGATGTCTTTCATTCTTTCTTCTCACCTCTTTCTCAAGTATCCAATGATGTTGGAGCCTTCATGTGAGTTTAGTTTCTCCTGAGGAGGAATGTAAATTGATCACAGTTGTTGAGCCACATGGGATATGATTCCTAAGTGGAAGCCTCCTAGTACTTTCCCGAGGAAGGCACTATGGGCCTGTTCACTTAGTTCCCTTAGTTCATCTAGGATTTCTTAAGTATCCAATGATGTTGGAGCCTTCATGTGAGTTTAGTTTCTCCTGAGGAGGAATGTAAACTGATCACAGTTGTTGAGCCACATGGGATACGATTCCTAAGTGGAAGCCTCCTAGTACTTTCCCGAGGAAGGCACTATGGGCCTGTTCACTTAGTTCCTTTAGTTCAGGTAGGATTTCTCAAGTATCCAATGATGTCGGAGCCTTCATGTGAGTTTAGTTTCTCCTGAGGAGGAATGTAAACCGTTCACAGTTGTCGAGCCGCATAGGATATGATTCCTGAGTGGTAACCTCCTGGTACTCTCCTGAGGAAGGCACTATGGGTTTGTCTGCTTAGCTCCCTTTCTTTGGTAATCTTGTTTTGAAGCTTGAAGACTGGGATGGGTTTCTCTTGTGTGTAGGGTTTTGCTTAGAGGTTTTGATTAGGGTTTTGCTTAGAGATTTGATTAGGGTTTAGCATAGGGCTTTGTTCAGGGGTAAATCAGGGGTTTGTTTCAGGTTTGTTTAGGGGTCTTGCTCAGGGTTTTGGGTTAAGTGTTGGATAGGAGTTTGTCAGGCTAGTTCGCCTCCTCTTTGTGTTGTTTGACTTGTGTGGTGTTGTGTTGCATTAGACTTAGGGGTTCATCTAGATATTTCTGAGGTAGGTGCATCTTAGAAGCAGGCTTTGTGTGCATGGGAAGTTGAGGTGGTCCTCCTTCTGCTTGTTTGTTATTGAGTGGCTTTGCTTGCTGGTATTTGGTAGAGCTGAGCTCCCTTACCTCTGTGGTTTGCGGCCTTTGTGCCTTGCATGTTTGGTTGTTGCATTCATGCATATTTCCAGTATTTCTTCACTTCGCAGTTGATTCCTGTTTGCTGTTTAGTCCTGTTGCCATGATCCCTTAGGAGCTCTAACTTCTCCGCTGCGGAGGAGTTATGATAGACATTAGGTGGGTCAACCAGGCATGATAATATTAGGTAGATTCCCCTTTTCAACCATAGTTTTAGGGTGTCTCTTTCCTTTCTCAAAACAACAGAAAAACACTTAATAAAGGATAAAACAAAAGTGAATTCATTTCTTCCGTAGTTAGCCGAACTACAGCTGCTCTGATTTCTCGTACCAGACGAGAATATGTAGGCATAGGATGCGATATCCTAGCGAGCACACTAACAACTAACTCTTTTGCTCTCTCGCTGCTGTGCGATCGAGGCTTTCCCGCTGACGACTGATTGTTATCCCTTTTCTCTCGCCCGAGGGTATTTGAGACCAGACCGTAGTTGTAGGTTCCCGTACCCTTCAAAACTAGTTTAATTTTCTCACTGCTGTGTGAGAACTCCCAGTTTAGCCGTAGTTAGTCGAACTACATTTGCTCTGATCTTCCATGCTGTGTGGAAGTACGTAGGCACAGGACGCGATGTCCTGGCGAGCAACCTCCCCCCGTCTAGACGTAGGTATTCGAACTACGTTGACTCTGACTTTCCCATTGCACGAGGGAGTACGTAGGCCCAGAACACCGTATGTTCTGCCGAGTCCTGTCCTTTTCTTTTTCTTTTCAGACTAACCATTAGCGTAGATAGATAAACACACCCTTTTCCTTATAAACACCAAGCGTGGATCCCATCGAGTACGATGGACGTGAGGGGTGCTAATACCTTCCCCTTGCGTAACCGACTCCTGAATCCAGGTTTTGGTTGCGATGACCATATCTTTCCCGTCTTTGCGTTAGGTTTACTTCGAGCGTTTCCTTTCCCTCCTTTGGGATAAATAACGCACGGTGGCGACTCTTCTGTTCAGCCGGCGCCGATTTTCGCAGTAGCGAGAATATGTAACAACAAAAATATTCTAACAAATATTCTAGTATATTAAATACGACATAGGGTTGTCTCTCACCAAACTCTAAATAAACTCTAACTACCATATTAAAATACAAGATCACAATAGATATATAGATAAACCTAATTAAAACCTAATAACTAAATAGCACTCATTAAGTTATACTATTCCCAAGTCTAGTGCAATAATAATATTGTGGAAGTAGACATCAATTTGAAACCATGATGATAACTAATACAACATTGATACTCTTGTTGGTGCACTAGGTGAAAAAGATGAAGATGGAGGAAGAGAGAGAAGAGAGAGAATAACAAAATCTAACAAACTTTCACTACAATTCCACTAAAGGTTACACACAGAGAATGGTTACACTGCTACTATATCGTACAGTGTGTTTATATTACATTCCTTAATGGTTAAGCACACTACTACTTATATACACAAACAATAATGACACATAGGATAAATGATAAAATATTGAATTATCCTTCAACACCACCCCTTAATTCAGAATTTAGCTAATCAAAACTAACAACACCAATTCCATCCCTCAAGCGGAAAAAATGATCAGTCTTAATCGTCTTTGTTAGAACATCTACCAGTTCCTTTTGGGTGATACAGTGCATAACTTCTAGCACTCCATTCTGGACTTGACTTCTCGGGAAAGGATACTTCATCTCAATATGCTTGCTTCTCCCATGCAACACTAAGTTCTTGACAAGATTGATTGCACACTTGTTATCAATCAACAGCTTCAGAGGCTTGTTTACCTCGATCTTCAGATCTTACAATAAAATCAGAAGCCATACAACTTGACATGCAGCTACAAAACCTGCAATGTATTCAAATTCACAGGTTGACAAAGCAACAATTGATTGCTTCTCAGAACATCAAGAAATAGGACCACTCAGATACTTAAACAAATATCCAAAAGTACTTCTTCTGTCAACTCTGTCTTCATGCCTATCAGAATCTAAATAACACATCAGCTCTGAATTAGCCTTTCATCCAAAAGGTAACATAACTACATACTTAATAGGCCCCTTGATATACATCAGAATCTTGACAGCAGCTTGGTAATGAGACCACTTTGGTTTACTCATGAACTTACTAACCATTCCAACTGCATAGAAAATTTCAGGTCTGGTATTACATAAATACCTCAGAGAACCAACCAACTTCTTGAACGTTGTAGCATTAACATCATCACCCTCAAGATCAAAATCCAATTTACAATTTGTTTCTGAAGGTGTGACAGCAGCCTTACAGTATAGCAACTTGAATCTCTTAAGAAGCTCAAGTTCATACTTCAGCTGATACAAAATGGTACTCTTCTCAGAGTACATAAACTCCATCCCTAGAAAATATGTCATACTTCCTAGATCATTTATCTCAAACTCATTCATCAGTACCTTCTTGAACTTAGTTATCTCAGGTTCACAACTCCAGTTAGCAATATGTCCTCAACATACAGACACATCAGAATCATATTGCTTTCAGAAGTATGTTGAACATAAACAACATACTCCATCTCACACTTTATGAATCCTTGACACTTGAAAATTGAATCAATTTTCATATTCCAAGCTCTAGGAGCTTGTTTCAATCCATACAACGCTTTATGTAACTTGTACACCATATCTTTCTGATTCTTTTTCTCAAATCCAGAAGGTTGTGACACGTATACCTCTTCTTTTAATGGACCGTTCAGAAATGAAGATTTCACATCTAAATGCATCAGAGGCCAATTCATGTTAGCTACTATTGCAATCACCAGTATGATTGTCTTATGTCTCGCTACATAAGCAAACACTTCAAAGTAATCTAATCCAGGTTTCTGTAGAAATCTTCTTGCTACTAACCTTGCTTTGTGTTTTCCAATTGACCCATTTACCTTTAGTTTCTCCTTGAAAACCCATCTAACATTGATGTCTTTCTTGTCTTTTGGAAGCTCAGTCAACTTCCGAGTCTTGTTCCTTTCGATAGTCTCAAGTTCTTATTTCATGGCCTTCAACCATACTTTCTTCTTGAGCGTTTCTTCAAAACTAACTGGTTCAGAGTCTACTAACATGGCACACTGAATGACTTCCCCTTCAGAGTCTACTTCAGTATCTTGCAACATGCCAAACTCCGCAAATTTCCTTGGTATATTTTTTATTCTTTGTAGCCTCTGAACTTGTTCATAACCGTCTTTGGGTTCTATAACATATTCAGATTCTATAACCCTAAAAGTACCATCTTCAAAGGCATGACCACCTTCAGAGTCTGCATTACCACCAGAGTCTGAATCACCATCAGAATCTGGATCAAAATCATATTCACTTTCAGAGTCTTCTTCAGCTTTAGAGTGACCTTCAGACTCAGCCTCATCTTCAGACTCATATTTAGAATTAGCTTCAGATTCTTACTCATCTTTAGAATCTTCAGATTCTGAAGTATCTTCAGAAGTTAACTTAGGTGTTAACACCACACCAGAGTTGCATTAAGATTCACTCTAATCCCAAGCTTCTGTTTCTTTCACAGCGACGTCTCTTCTAAATTCAATCTTGTTAGTGACAGGACAGTAGAGCTTATAAGCACATATATTGTGGTACCCTACAAGCAACATAACTCTGCTTTTGTCTTCCAACTTCCTTATCTTAGCATCTGGAACATGTTTGTAACACACAGAACAAAACACCTTCAGATGGCTCACATTTTGCTTATCTCTAGTCCATTTCTCTAAAGTAACAATGTCTTTCAGCTTCTTGGTTGGACACCTGTTATGCACATATGTTGTAGTGGCAACAGCTTCTCCCTACAAGTGATCGCGACTTTCTATGTCTAACTCAATTAATTGCAAGTGCACAGTCTATCGCGTAGTAATAATAGATATCGATCCCACAGGGACTCGTAATCAAACTAGTATTATCGGGTGTTACTGTATTTAGCTAGGTTGGTAATATTTTAGGGGAATAATAACAAAATAAGTGCGTAAACTAAAGGGAACTAAAGCTTTTACTTAAGGTATAAATGTTTGAATCGATATGTAATATGTTACTTCTTCAGGGATTCTATAGGTCACCGGTGTCTTTAGGTTTTCAAAAATAGTTTAAGAAGAAAATGATGGTTTAAAGACCTTTGCCTCACGATGGTTGTTGACGCTAGTCACAACTCTAAGGCGGAGCGTATGCTGTCGCTATCCCGTTCGGGGTTAAAGTTACTTTTTGAAAACTATTAAGTTCTAATTCCTTTTAAAGCGCTGTCGCTGTTTTTAAAATGAATGCCTAGTTTTTACTATCTGGTCTTAGCCTCAGATGTCGCTTGTTGGTTCGTACCTTTATGAACTTCCCACTGCCGTGGCAAAACTACTGTAAATAATTTCTCGCTGTCGCGACGAAGGTTTATTTAGAAAAATCGATTTAAAAACTGAAGCCATAAATAAGTTTTTGAAAAGATCACCGGTTAATTATTGAATCCCATCAGATTATTTATTACATACAGATTACTTAAGATTTAGCCAGACATGGAATATAAATTAACAACACGTAAATAATGGCAGAAAATAATAATATGCATTATAATAGGAAATAGCAATTCAATTTACGATTAGAACAGAAACCTGTAAACAATTTGATTTGGCTTTTGGGAAATCCTCCAAAATGGCGGCAGGATTTAGTCTTTATGTCAATTACTCGTACAGAATAGAAATGGGAAGGTAAAACAACAATTGCAAGGAAGGAAAGAAAAAAGGAAATAAAACAACGATAAGAAAATGGGAAACTGAATATTGCTCTGAAAGTAAATTGGCAGCACTTCGTCTCTTCAATGCGGCTCCCTTTTTCTGGTACCAGCTACCTCCTTTTATAGATGGGATATTCAACGGTTTATTTCTTCGGGAAGTGGGAATGATATCAGAAAATATAGGAGCTAGTTGTCCACTTCTCTTTGGCACTTTCATAACTTGACAGCACGTGCAGAAAACTGCATTTTAACTCCATGACAGTCGTCATGGACCTGTGACGATCGTCACACGCATGACGGTCGTCACACCCTTGTGACGGACGTCATATTAGCAGAACTCGTTTTTGCTGCTTTTTGGCCTGATTTTCACCTGTAAATGCTTCTTTTCTTTATCTTGCTCCATTTGAGCATGGACTTTGAATACCTGCAAAATACTGGGCAAATAGTGTGGAAATATCCGAAATCAGAGTGAAAACGGTCGCCGATTAGTAGAAAAGTACATCATTATATATATATATATATATATATATATATATATATATATATATATATATATATATATATATATATATATATATATATATATATATATATATATATATATATATATATATATATATATATATATATATATATATATATATATATATATATATATATATATATATATATATATATATATATATATATATATATATATATATATATATATATATATATGATTTCGCGTTATCAAACTCCCCTAAAGTTGAATCTTTACTTGTCCTTAAGTAAAGGTAGGAAAATTTTAAAGTTCGGCAAGCACGCGGCACGCTCTTCCTTTGATAAGATTTCTCGGACGCCAAGTTAAGAAAAACCGGGGGTCAAATGGAAATAAAGCGTATACGGCGACAACACTTGATTGTAAGTCTTCGAAGGCCTCTCTTTTATGCAAGCCAGTCTCAATCATGTTACTGCAGCTCGGCTTCAAGTCTCTCGCAACAAATTTTACTCGGCTTCGTTCTGGCGCAGTCACATTAAGCCCGTTATCCATACACGTTCATGGCAAGAAAACCTGTTGGTGATTTTGATCTCTCTGCTAGTTTGATTTTTTTCTTTGCACATATGCTTATTCTGCTATAAATCCGCAAGAGTTTCGTACTGTTGGGCTAAAAGCTCGGGTGAGGAGCACCTAACTTAGAAGGGACATATCTCTATATTCATGCAATATGGCTTTTCTTTTCTTTCAAGATTATTGAATTCTTACTAGAGATCATACACTTATTTGCATCGGTTTCTTGCTTAGAAGTGTTTAGGATGGTGATGACTGCTCGTATAAACTACTAGGGGCTCCGTTCGAGTCGAAACTTGAGGCTTTGATACGAGTAAGTAGTGAGACTGACTCGTATAAACCAGAGGTCTAAGGTGTCAGGGCGTAGAAGCTTTGTTAAAATTTTCTTCTTGGAAATTCCAACTTGGTAAAGTTTAGGCGTAACGCGTGATGCTTCGGAGAGGATAAAAGTTTCTCTGTATATGTCAGATGAAGCGCGGGGAGTTCACATAACAGAGATATATATAAGAGCTTATTTGCCGAAAATTAAAATTACTTTAAATTGAAAATTCGAAAGAAAAAGTACAATAGGAAATGGGAAATAACAGGGAAAAGGGAAATGAAAAGGGAAATAACGGTCCGCTCCCACACTATCTCAATCAGTGTCCTCACTGATTTGAAAGAATACGGAAGGGAGGAATACAAAGGAAATAAATAAAGAAAACAAAATGACAAAAAATGAAAAATACTACTAGTCCCTTCCTCTTCCTCGATCTCTACCTCGACCTCTGGTTGTGCCGTTGTGTGCCGCGAGGTTCAAAGCTCCGGTGTGGAAGATGTAATCACGGAGGCCATCGACTCGCACAGTGAGGTGTGCCATCTCATCGGCCATTCCAGAATGGACATCCTGCATCATCTGCAAAGATTGCCGAATTTGACCGGTTTGCTCTCTCTGCCATGCTTCGAATTCTTCAGCCCTTCGATTCTGCTATTCCATCATAAGCATCATCTGATTCTGCTGGTCGATGCAGCGGAGGAGGGCCTCGAATGTGTCATCAACGGCGGGACGGCGGCGGCGGCGGCGGCGCGCAGAAGGGCCTTCGGCAGCAGGTGCTTGTGATGGCTCAGGCTGGTCGGCTCTGTCTAGCTCCTCTTGAACTTCGTCCCTGGGTTCTTGGATATTATCCTGTGTTGGGGCAGCAGGGGCAGTGGTATCGAAGAGCCATTTGGCTCTATCCTCCGGGTGCATTCGGGTGCGTGAAGGCATGATGATGCTCTGGATAGTGCGGCCTCACACTACCGGATGGTATCTCTCATCTATGCGGGCCTTGATGAGGTGGGAGGCGCGGCAGTGGTCGGTGTCTAGGAAGACAGGGGGCATCTGGCGGAGTGTCTAGAGGTGGTCGCCAAGGCCGAGGCCTATGGCAATGGATGTGATGATGCCACCGAAATAGAAAGAATTTGAGCCGCGGTTACAATTGGCTTGAATGTGAGCCAAGAGGAACGGGGCGGCGTTAACAGGTTTCGAAGCGAACACGCAACGAAGGAAAAACAGCTCCTTCGAGTTGACCTTGTGGTTACTGTCACGAGCGAATATGGTGTTTCTCAACACGCGGTGGAAGTAGCGGATAGTTGGGTTGTGGATATGAATGGCGTTCAGAGTGTCCCAACTTTCTGGAGTGGTTCCGGTCAGTCGGTTCCAGAGAGGGAAAGCTTCTTGGTAGAACTGATCGGATATGCGGCGGTGAGCATCGTCGCTGTGAGGTAGTTGTAGAATGACGGCGATGCGGTCCTGGGGGACTTGATATTCGGTGCCGAACAGACAAAAGCAGTCGGCGCCGGTAAGTTGGTTGGTATCGCCGGGCGATGTTATGTATGCGAAGGAACTGAGAAACTCCAGTGTGAGTTGCTCGTAGGTGGGTTGGGGATTGGTGCAAAGATGCCAGATGTCGGCTCTTTGTAACATCCAAGTTACGCCATCCAGAATCCCGAGTTCCGTCAGAAAATCCAGGTGAGCATACCGGGTCGGCTGAAGCGACCGCTGATGGAATGCTAAGAAGTTGGTCTGCTGCCGTTCGCCGGCCTCGCCTTCTCGAAAAGTGATAGTGCTCAAATCGGGGTTTGCACGGTTTTGTGTGGCCATTTTGGTGAGAGAAGTGCAGAGGTTTGAGAATACGAAGTTTCTGAGGATGATGAGGTATGGGAATGCAGAGGGTAATATATAAGGGTGAATTGGAAGTTGAAAATGGTGAAGGTTTAATGGGGGATTCGGAGGGTTTTTAGTGGGTTTTAAGTGTGGGAAAATGGGGAATTAGGGGAGTGGAAGTGGAGAGGTGTGTGACCTCTGGTTGGACAGAATTGGGGTTTTATCTGCGTGACGACCGTCAGGGATGTGTGACGGTCGTAACACGCGTGACGACCATCAGGGGAGTGTGACGACCGTCACAGCAGCAAATTCTGCAGAAATGCAGAATTTCGCTTGTGGGGCGTTTTAACAGTGGAAAATTTGATTTTTGCATTAGGATAGACTGATTACAAAATAAGAAATAACAGGAAACATAATTAAGGGTGATACTGGAATGAAATGAAAATAACATTGAATCAAAAATGAGTTTAAAGTAATACAATATCCAAAAAGAAACAATTGCAAAATGAAATAATGTGAAACAATGTGAAATGCAGTAAACTAAAATTAAAGAGAAAACTAAAATATCACTCCTTTGGTTTCTTCAAGTTGTTGACCTGCTGAATAACGTCATTAAATTGGTCGCTAACTACGTCCATGTAAGTAACGAAATCCATGTGAAGCTGCGTTAATTCATCTTTGATAGTGGTTATTTCCAGCTTAAGGTCGTCCATAGTTCTTAGAACAGTGTCCAACTTGTCTGTGTTTTGTTCAAGAGTGGGGTCAGGAAAGTTATGGTTGTTAGGAGGGGTCTCAGGATCTATCTCCACTTCGGACTCATAATCTTGGTAGTACAAATAGTCATGTGCTTCTGAGATTTGATCACTGTCATACATATAAGCCTGGGGTGTGGAGTGAGGCGATGGGGGTCCCATAGGCTCGTCCAATTCATAAAGTCAATTGTCTCTGTTATGGATACTGGTTAGCTCATGGTTGGGCAATGTGAAAAGGTGGACAGGTTGATCAGCTATGAGGTATTTGTAGGCTCCTGGTCCTAAGGTATCTAAGATACGTCTGTTGAAGCAGAACTGGATGTCCATTGATCTGAGGTTGCCGAAACGAACGACTTTGTTCAAGTAATACCTCAAGCCAATTTTGTGGGTGATCATGGTGACTAGGCCTCCTATTAAAATGGGTGAGTTCGGTTCCTGATTGAGGTGTGTAAATGCCCTCATCATAAAAGGGACAGCATTTACAGGGCGGCCTTGTGAAGCACAGAGAAGGATGAACAACTCGTCCTTTGAGACTGTTGTAATGTTTTCCTCCTTCCCAAAGAGGGTATGGGCTAAAATCCTATGGAAATAACGGAAGGCTGGATTGTGTATCTTGTTGTTGTGCATGTCATTCGGTTCTGGGTGATAGTTACCGGTGATGGAACCCCAGAATTGGTCTAACTCGAGATCAATATCCTCTTCAGTGGTAGTAAACACAAAAGGTCTGCTAGGGAAGCCTAGGATGTTAGCTAACGTGGTACGGTTGTACGTTTGGTCCATTCCAAACATTCTAAAGGTTATTAGCTCTTTAGTGGATCCATAGCCATGTTCAGGTAAGTAACTTAAGGAGCTAAGGAATTCGAACGTCAGTTCGCGGAAGGTAGCAAATCGGGTCTTTAGAGCAGTTTGCTCCCAGCCTAATTGGTTAAATAAATACTGAATGCTATCCTGGATTCCTAGCTTGTCCATGGTGGGTCTATCGTAGTACAGAGTCGAAGCAAAGCTTCTCTGAGTCAATGCCTCAAATATGGCCTTATGAGCTAGTCCTCTAAACACAACAGTCGTAACGTCGATGTCGGCCATACTCGTTAGTCGGATAAAAATGGAAGAAAAGTAGAACGACTTTAACATCCTGGAAAAATCACATTCACTCAGATCATATTTTTAAGAAGTAAAGGGTGATAAAATAAAAATAAAATAAATATTAGAAAATAAGAAAATAGAGATTTATAGAAATTATAAGTTAAAAGAAAAACATAGTTTTAATAAATTTAGAAGTGAAAAATGGGGAAAATTGAGTTTCCTCCTAATCAGCGCTGTCTTTAACGTCAGAAGCCTGAAGATAGCTTGGATATAAGCTATTCGGGAAGCTCGAGCAATTTCATTTTGCTCACGTGGTCGTTGTTTTCATTTTGATTATAATGTTTCAAACGCTGTCCGTTTATTATAAACGGTGCGTTGATTTGATTTTTGATTTCAACAGCTCCACTCTTAAGGACTTTGGTGACCTCAAAAGGTCCAGACCATCTAGATTTCAATTTTCCAGGGAAGAGTTTTAATCTGGAGTTGAATAGGAGCACGATGTCTCCCACACTGAATTGTTTCCGGATTGAACGTTTATCATGCCATTTCTTGGTTCTTTCTTTGTAGATGCGTGCATTCTCGTACGCGTCTAATCTGAGCTCTTCCAATTCATGAATGTTCAAGATTCGTTTCTCTCCTGCCGCAGTGTAGTTGAACTTTAGCGTCTTAATAGCCCAGAAGACTTTATGCTCTAATTCTACCGGCAGGTGACATGATTTTCCGTAAACTAGTTTAAATGGTGTGGTGCCTATTGGTGTCTTAAAGGCGGTCCTATAAGCCCATAAAGCTTCGTTCAGCTTGGAGGACCAATATTTCCTGGAGGTTGCGATAGTCTTTTCTAAAATTTTCTTTATTTCTCTGTTCGAAACCTCCATATGTCCACTAGTTTGTGGATGATACGGTGTGGCTACGCGGTGTTTGACTCCGTATTTGGAGAGGAGTTTGTCAAAGATTCACGATATGAAGTGCGAACCACCGTCACTAATGACGAGTCTGGGCACACCGAATCTAGGAAATATTGTGTTTTTAAAGAGTTTAACGACTACTCGCGTGTCATTTGTTGGAGCGGCAACTGCCTCTATCCATTTAGATACATAGTCGACGGCGACGAGTATATATTTATTTCCAAAAGAAGACGGGAAAGGTCCCATGAAGTCGATTCCCCAGACGTCAAAGATTTCTACTTCTGAAGTTCCTCTCTGTGGCATTTCGTCGCGTCGTGAGATGTTGCCAGTGCGTTGGCACCGGTCGCATTTTAGTACAGCGATATGGACATCCTTCCAGAGACTGGGCCAAAATAGGCCAGATTGTAGAATTTTAGTGCACGTCTTTGAGGTGCTAGCATGACCACCATAAGGTGTTGAATGGCATTGGGAGATGACGTCTTCTATTTCTTCCTCTGGGACACAGCGACGGTATAAGTTATCGGCGCCTCGTTTGAAGAGTAGAGGTTCGTCCCAGTAGTAATGCTTTAAGTCGTGGAAGAATTTCTTCTTTTGTTGATAAGTTAGGTCCGGTGGAAGCACGCTTGCGGCCAAGTAATTAACGATGTTGGCAAACCACGGCAAAGTGGCTTGGGCATAGACAGCTTCCACGGCTTTTTCCAGTTCTGGTTCTTCCGAAGTTGAGTTGGACATATCGCTTTCCAATTTGGCTATCAGATGTTCGTAGGGAAAATCGTCATTGATAGGCATTGGTTCTTGTTTGATGCCCTCTATACGGGATAAGTGGTCTGCAACTACGTTCTCGGTCCCCTTCCTATCTTTAATTTCTAAGTCGAACTCTTGTAATAATAGGATCCATCTCAATAATCTGGGTTTGGCGTCCTTTTTGCTTATTAGGTACCTAATGGCAGCGTGATCTGTGTATATGATTATTTTGGCTCCTACCAAGTAGGAACGGAATTTGTCAAGAGCAAACACGACTGCTAGAAGTTCCTTTTCCGTTGTGGCGTAGTTCATTTGGGCAGGGTCTAATGTTCTACTGGCGTAGTAGATAGCGTGAAGCTTCTTGTCTTTCCTTTGTCCTAGAACTGCGCCTACAGCGTAATTACTCACATCGCACATGATTTCGAATGGTAGTCGCCAATCTGGGGGTTGCATGATTGGTGCGGTGATAAGTGCTGACTTTAGAGTTTCAAATGCCTCTAAGCATTCTTTGTCGAAGATGAACTCGGCATCTTTCATTAATAAACCTGTAAGAGGTTTTGTGATTTTCGAGAAATCCTTTATGAATCTTCAGTAGAATCCAGCGTGTCCTAAGAAGCTTCGTATTTCTCGTACGGTTTTCGGAGGTTGGAGATCCTTTATGATCTCTATTTTGGCTTTGTCAACTTCGATCCCCTTTTCAGATATGACGTGTCCTAAAACGATGCCTTGTCGGACCATGAAATGGCATTTTTCCCAATTAAAGACAAGGTTCACTTTAGTGCATCTTTTGAGTACCATTTCTAAATTTGACAGGTAGCTTTCGAAACTTTTTCCGCATACAGAGAAGTCATCCATGAACACTTCCATGATTTCGTCTATGTAATCTGCAAAGATTGCCATCATGCATCTCTGAAAGGTTGCCGGAGCATTGCACAGTCCGAACGACATTCGGCGATAAGCAAAAGTACCATAGGGACAGGTGAATGTTGTCTTTTCCTGGTCATCGGGGTGAATAGGAATTTGAAAGAATCCCGAATAACCATCTAGATAGCAGAAATACGAATGTTTCGCTAGTCTTTCCAACATTTGGTCTATGAAAGGTAAAGGGAAGTGATCTTTCCGAGTTGCCTTGTTCAGTTTTCTGTAATCGATACACATCCTGTTTCCGGTCACAACTCTTTGGGTTATCGATTCTCCTTTTGCATTCTTCACTACAGTAACGCCTCCTTTCTTGGGTACTACGTGTACTGGGCTGACCCATTGGCTGTCGGAGATCGGGTATATGATTCCTGCGTCTAGTAACTTTTTCACCTCGTCTTTGACTACAGTGCTTAGGATCGGGTTTATCCTTCTCTGGTGTTCTCTTGAAGTTTTGCAGTCTTCCTCCAGCATGATACGGTGCATACAGATGGAGGGACTTATGCCTTTTAGATCGCTTATATTATAGCCTAACGCAGTTGGGTATTTCCTTAGGACTTCTAATAGTTGCTCGGTTTCTGATTGTCCTAAATTAGCGTTTACTATTACTGGTCTTTTGAATTATGTATCTAGGAATTCGTATATGAGAGTTTTAGGTAGCTCTTTAAGTTCTAAAGCTGGGTTTTTCAGGCCTGGCATGTGATTTGGAGTGAGTGCTAAGATCTCGCTCAGACTATCATCTTTGTATGGTGCACGCCAGTTGTCGTCTTCATGAATAGCAGGGATCTGAATTTTCATGATTTCAGAATATGCAGTTTCCTCCTTCTCTAATTCTCGTATGCATTCGTCAATGACATCTACTATATAGCATGTGTCATCTATAGCTGGTGCCTTCAAGAATTTAGTAAGGATGAACTCTATCTTTTCTTCTCCTACTTCGAATGTTAGCCTTCCCTTCTTTACGTCTATGATAGCTCCGGCTGTAGCTAGGAACGGTCTTCCTAGGATAATTGGGGTAACAGAGTCCTCTTTGATGTCCATGATTATGAAGTCGGTTGGGATATAGAATTGGCCTATGCGTACTAGAACGTTTTCCAGTACACCGACGGGATATTTGACCGATCGGTCAGCCAATTGTACGAACATTTTAGTTGGTCTTAGTTCTCCCATATTCAGCTTTTTGCATATAGATAAAGGCATGACGCTTATATTGGCTCCTAGATCGCATAGAGCTTTGTCTATAACGAACTTTCCTATGACGTAGGGTATGGAGAAACTACCTGGGTCTTTTAGTTTAGGAGGCATGTTGTTTTGAATGATTGCGCTACATTCGGCAGTGAGTGTCACTGTCTCGTTATCCTCTATTTTCCTTTTATTAGACAAGATTTCTTTAAGAAACTTAGCGTATGACGGCATTTGAGTTATCGCTTCTGTGAACGGGATAGTGATGTTTAGTTGTTTCAGAAGTTCAACAAATTTCTTAAATTATCCTGAAGTGTTGGAGTTTATTAATCTTTGAGGATAAGGGATAGGTGATTTATATGGCGCTGGAGGCACATATGAGTTTTCATCTTTGGCGGCCTTTTGCTCGTCACATTCCTTCTTTTCTGTTTCAGACTCCTTTTCTGTTGGTTTATCAGATTTCTGGTGCATTACTAAATCTTCATTCCTAGGATTTGTTGGGCCTTCCAATTCTTTTCCATTTCTCAATATAACAGTGTTTGCGTGACCTTTAGGATTAGGTTCGGGCTGGCCTAGAAATGTTCCAGCTGGGGCAGCTGTAGAGGCTTGTTGTTGAGCCACTTGTGATATCTGCGTTTCGAGCATTTTATTGTGGGTGGCTAAAGCGTCTACTTTTCCGGTCAGCAGTTTAATCTGCTCGCTAGTGTGTATGTTTTGATTCAGGAATTCTTTGTTTGTTTGAGCTTGAGTAGCTATGAATTTTTCCATCATCAATTCGAGGTTTGATTTCCTAGGGGCAGTCTGGGCAGCAGCGGCTGGTTTCTGATATCCTGGCGGAGCAGCTGGTGCTTGCAAGGCATTATCGTTCTTGTAGGAAACGTTTGGGTGGTTCCTCCATCCTGGGTTGTAAGTATTTGCGTAAGGATTTCCTTGAGCGTAGTTTACTTGATCTGGTGGGATTCCAGTCAGTAATGGGCACTCGGGCGCATTATGAGTGGCGATTCCGCATAACTCGCAGTTTGGAGTTACAGCAACTACGGTTGCAGTTGGGTTAACGGTCAGACTGTTGATTTTCTGTGCGAGAGCATCTACTTTAGCATTGAACTGTTCCCACGTTGTAACGGAGTTGGATGGTAAGGATTGTAACCACGTCCAAGCTCTATCTCTAAGAGAGAAAGGAAAGAGACGAAGTCTTATTGCGTCTGGAGTTACTCCATTTGCCTTCACTGTGTCTGCGTATTGCACAAACTTTGTTAAGTGTTCGTTTGGATCCTCAGTTGCATTTCCTGAGAATTGATTTTGTTGTATAGCTGACAGCAATGACGGTTTTAGTTCGAAATCGGTTTGATTGATAGCTGGGGCAGCAATGCTACTTCGAGGTTCCATCTGAGAGGGTGTAGCGTAGTCCTTCAGCGGTTTGTTCTGAGGTCCTTCAGCCATCTTTGCTTCTTCAACAGGAGGATGAGCTAGAATATCAGGAATATTGTGTCTTCGTTGATATTCGATGATGCGCCTTCTTAGATGTAAGAAGCGCTCTAGTTCGGCGATTGTAGGTTGTAAGATGTCGCCTTGTGAGCGAGTACTTGGCATACAATCGAAGAACGAGTAGAGGGAGAGAGAATAGTTAACCTAGTCTATAATGTGTAACAAAAGATTACACTATTGACTAAACGGGTCCCCGACAACGGCGCCAAAAACTTGATCGCGACTTTCTATGTCTAACTCAATTAACTACAAGTGCACAGTCTATCGCGTAGTAATAATAGATATCGATCCCACTGGGACTCGTAATCAAACTAGTATTATCGGGTGTTACTGTGTTTAGCTAGGTTGGTAATATTTTAGGGGAATAATAACAAAATAAGTGCGTAAACTAAAGGGAACTAAAGCTTTTACTTAAGGTATAAATGTTTGAATCGGTATGTAATATGTTACTTCTTCAAGGATTCTATAGGTCACCGGTGTCTTTAGGTTTTCAAAAATAGTTTAAGAAGAAAATGATGGTTTAAAGACCTTTGCCTCACGATGGTTGTTGACGCTAGTCGCAACTCTAAGGCGGAACGTATGCTGTCGCTATCCCGTTCGGGGTTAAAGTTACTTTTTGAAAACTATTAAGTTCTAATTCCTTTTAAAGTGTTGTCGCTGTTTTCAAAATGAATGCCTAGTTTTTACTATCTGGTCTTAGCCTCAGTTGTCGCTTGTTGGTTCGTACCTTTATGAACTTCCCACTGTCGTGGCAAAACTACTGTAAATAATTTCTCGCTGTCGCGACGAAGGTTTATTTAGAAAAATCGATTTAAAAACTGAAGCCATAAATAAGTTTTTGAAAAGGTAGATATACACCGGCTAATTATTGAATCCCATCAGATTATTTATTACATACATATTACTTAAGATTTAGCCAGACATGGAATATAAATTAACAACACGTAAATAATGGCAGAAAATAATAATATGCATTACAATAGGAAATAGCAATTCAATTTACGATTAGAATAGAAACCTGTAAACAATTTGATTTGGCTTTTGGGAAATCCTCCAAAATGGCGGCAGGATTTAGTCTTTATGCCAATTACTCGTACAGAATAGAAATGGGAAGGTAAAACAACAATTGCAAGGAAAGAAAGAAAAAAGGAAATAAAACAACGATAAGAAAATAGGAAACTGAATATTGCTCTGAAAGTAAATTGGCAGCACTTCGTCTCTTCAATACAGCTCCCTTTTTCTGGTACTAGCTACCTCCTTTTATAGATGGGATATTCAACGGTTTATTTCTTCGGGAAGTGGGAATGATATCAGAAAATATAGGAGCTAGTGGTCCACTTCTCTTTGGCACTTTCATAACTTGACAGCACGTGCAGAAAACTGCATTTTAACTCCATGACGGTTGTCATGGACCTGTGACGGCCGTCACACGCATGACGGTCGTCACACCCTTGTGACGGTCGTCATATCAGCAGAACTCGTTTTTGCTGCTTTTTGGCCTGATTTTCAACTGGTTTTCACCTGTAAATGCTTCTTTTCTTTATCTTGCTCCATTTGAGCATGAACTTTGAATACCTGCAAAATATTGGGCAAATAGTATGGAAATATCCGAAATCGGAGTGAAAACGGTCGCCGATTAGTAGAAAAGTACATCATTATATATATATATATATATATATATATATATATATATATATATATATATATATATATATATATATATATATATATATATATATATATATATATATATATATATATATATATATATATATATATATATATATATATATATATATATATATATATATATATATATATATATATATATATATATATATATATGATTTCGCGTTATCAACAAGGCGTGGGGGAGCTTCTTCTTCTTCAGCACGCTCCTTATCATATCAAGTAAAGTTTGGCTTCTTCTTTCAGTAAGACCATTATATTAAGGAGTGTATGAAGCAGTCACCTCATGCAAGATTCCATTCTCCTCACAAAACTTTATGAACTCAGTAGAGTTATACTCACCTCCTTCATCAGTTATGAGAATCTTCAGAGTCTGATCACTCTGATTCTCAGCCTTGATTCTGAATTTCTTAAATTTAGCAAACACCTCGTGTTTGAACATTATAGGGGATACCCACGTCATCCCTGTGAACTCATCCACAAATTGAACAAAGTATTTATTTCCTCCAAGTGAAGGTACTGGAAATGGTCCACACACATCAGAATGCACCACACCTAAAGCATGTTTTGAGAGACATTTCATATGCAAATGGCAGTTTTGGTTGCTTTCCTTTCATGCACACATTGCATGACTTTTTTGGATTCTTAATTGCATGAATTCCATGTACCAACTTTTTCGAATTCAGATGCTCTAAGCTTATGAAGTTCAAATGACCAAATCTTTTGTGCCACAACTCACTTTCCTTCACAACACTTGTTGCAATAAGACACTCAGAGCCTGCAGTTTTAACATACACTTTAAATGTTATATTCCTCCCTTGTTCTAACTTCATAATCAACTTCTGATTATAGTCGTACAACTTCAAAAGATTGTCCTTCATGGTAACTGAAAAAACTTTCTCAAATAATTGACATACACTCATTAGATTACTTTTCATGCCAGACACATACCACACAGTCTGAATCAATGTTGCCTTACCAATACTCAAAACTACTTTGACATTTCCCATACCTTCAGCATTGAGGTATTTATCATCAGCACATCTGATTTTTGTCCTCTTTCTAGAGTTAAAGTCAACCAGTCATTTCTTATTTCCAGTAAGGTGATTTGAGCAGCCAATGTCCATATACCACCAGTGTGTTAAATACGCATCATCTGATTCAGAAACCATAAATAGTACAAATTCGTCATCAGAATCTCCTCTAGCTACATTTGCTTCTTCTGGCTTCCTTTCTTTGTTTGACCAACCGTCAGTAGTGAAATGGCCAAACTTCTTACAACAGTATCCCTGAATTTTTCTCTTGTCATACTTTTCCTTCTCCTTCTGAGCACACTTCTTCCTTCCAGAATTTGAGGTTTCTAACTTCTGAAAACCATCAGATCTCTTTTTGCCTTCTGACCAAGACTGCTTTTGATACTTCTTACTAGAAGCTGCTATCAAAGTATGTTGCTCTACCTCCATTTCAAAGTTTCTCTCAATCATATGCAACTATTGTACCTCTAGACAGCTTTGCAACTCTTTTATTATCATGGTGCTAAGATCCTTAGAATGTTTAATTGTTACCACTATGTAATCAAACTGAGGATTAAGAGATCTAAGTACCTTCTCAATGATATTTTCTTCACTAAGAGTTTCTCTACACGACTTCATCTCGTTTGTGATCAGAACCACTCTAGAGATGTAGTCAGGTACCTTCTCATTATTCTTCATGTTGAGATTCTCATACTGGTTACATGGAGACTGAAGCTTCACCTTCTTCATTGATGGATGTAGAATAATTCCTTTTGATCCTTCTTCCTCAGATCACGCTGAGCATTCCTTTGCGCATCCGTTGCATTTTTGGGAAGTTCAACCCAAACGTGAATGTCGTTGACAAGATCAAGAACATCTTGAGTGACAAACAACACATGCATCTGAACCATCCACCGATTCTAATTCGTGCCATCGAACACTGGAAGCTTGGTCCTCAGATTACCGATTCCGTTCATCTTTGACCTTGTACAATCACTCAGATCTCATCAAACTCTAGTGTTTCTCAATCTCGAGAAATGTGATTATGTTACGATTCCGATCAAGAAATTCAACAAGAATTCAAGAAATAAAATCAATCACACAACGTCTCACCGTTCACTCGTGTTTCCATATGAATCTGAATCGGAGCTCTAGATACCAATTATTGGTGCACAAGGTGAAAAAGATGAAGATGAATGAAGAGAGTGAAGAGAGATAAAATAACAAACTCTAACAAACTTCCACTATAATTTCACTAACAGTTACACACAAAGAATGATTACACTACTACTCTATCGTACAGTGTGTTTCTATTACATTCCTTAATGGTTAAGAACATTAATACTTCTATACACAAATAATAATGTCACGTAAGCTAAATACTAAAATACTGAATTATCCTTCAACAATTCTTACATTCCATTTGTACACCAAATACTTACACTATACACTGTTTGTCGCATTTATACGGTGAACAATATATTTTTTTTAATAAAATAATATATTTATGAACAGTTACATGAACAGTGCGTGAACAATGTCACAAATTGTACGTGAACAGTGTCAGTGATCAGTACCCGTGAATAGTGATTTTAAGTAGTGAAACAAAGTTGGTTGATGAAATATAAAAGTTGGTTAACAAAATGATAAAGTTTGTTAATAAATGTCTAAATATTAAAAATAATTTTTAATAATAAAATAAAGTTGGTTAATGAAAAGTAAAAAGTTGGTTAATGAAGTTACGAAGTTGGTTAATAAACGTTCAGATATTTAAAAAAAAAATTTAACAATAAATAAAGTTGGTTAATAAAATGTAAAATGTTGGTTAATGAAGTTATTAATTTTGTTAATCGTACAATTTTATATCAGTATTCTTTAATCTATAAATAAATAAATAATAATAATAATTTTTATATATTTTTTAAAATGTTATTATAATATTTTAATGAAATACCGTAGAAGTGTATGTTTGTTGCGTAGGAATTTCATTTTTGTAACTAATAATATGGGTGCAATATCATTTTTCTATTTATTAAGGATTTTAAGAACTACTTTATACTAAATTCAAAGAATAATATTCATTACAAGTATCATGGGCTAGGATGGATCATGAAATCCTTCAACATCATAATATACAACCCAGGTCTCTTATTATTCTTATCCATATAGTGCTAAACATGTAATGAACCATATTATATATTTCGTTTCTTCTAAGCAAAGCCATGATTGATTAATAGCTGTGCATCATAAACTACGATGCAACGATGTCCTAAATGGTATAGTAGCAAGAAAATCCCTAGGCAGACTAAAGTAAATTAAATTGAGAGTTACTTAAGTATGTGTGGCTCTAAATAGTGGAGAAGATGATTGTGTTGTAAAAAAAGTGAAGGTTGGATGATGATTATGGCACAAGAGTAGTATGGAAAATTAAAGCAAGAAAAGAAAAGCATGGGGAAGTAATTATGCGTGGATTGTGGAGTGGGTAGGGACATGAAATATTCAAAATAATTGCTTTTGGTGCCAACTCCATGTGCCAACTATAGTTTGTCTAGGTTATGGACTACACCTACCCTTTTTACTGCATTTAGGATATATACACATAGATCACTCATGATCCTTAACTCAAGAACGCGCTTATTTTTTAAGTGATTTTTTATTTTATTTTTTGTGTATGTGAAAGTGCATGCGCCTCTCTATCAAATCTTCAATTCAAAGAGCACAAAGTCAGTGAAGGTTCGGCAATGAGTTTGACTTTGCATTTTTCTTCATTAATTAAAGCTAAAATATGTCTTAAAAATTTAAACTTCAATTAATGAAAAGTTAAACTTTTAACAAACACACTAACATGGTAATTAATAGAGAACAGAGAGACACATCTTTGTGCATTTTTTTTGTTTTCTCTTTAATTATTTTAGTTGTTTTTGGTCATTAGTTTTTTATCCATGTCCTATCAAGTAGTTGATGAGTTTTTTTTTTTAATTTTTATGTTAGTGGGTGAGAGAAGGTAAGTAATTTCAACTAGAATTTTCTTTAAAATAGGAGTTTAGGTACTGAAATCTATAAGTTGGTGAATCTCTTGCAGCTTGCATATCAACTACTTCTGAAACCCATCATGTGAATGTGATGCTACTAAAATTTCTTAATTCATAAATAAATATAATAATTTTTTAGGTAAATTTTAATTTTCTTTGATGAGATAAATGTTCTATTTTTTTTTCAGACTAAAAAAGAGGGATATTTGAAGCTGATTCCTATTTTATCAATAAAGAAAAAGAAAAAGAGGGAGATATAAAAGGAGATGGTGAAAGTAAATTAAGAAGCTTCTATGTCATTTGTGTGTTATCTATTCCTCATTTTGGTTACTCCTGCTAAAGTTGCGCCTAGAATATTGTATGCTGATTTTATAAAGCAAAATTATAAAGTTTGAGTTCACCAAAGAAAAAGTGTAAACAGTTAGTGGACTACTCTTTTTTTTTATTGGTGAGTTAGTTGACTACACCACCAAAAAAAAAGAAAAGATAAAATGGTCACAGTTTTAGTTAAAATATTGTATATTTTTAATGTAAATAATTTAAAATAAATTAAAAAAATGTAAAATATTTAAAATAAATAATCAAGAAATTGTATAATATTAGAAGTGTCATGATAACACAAGTTATTTGGTAAATATAAATAAACACAACAAAATATTTATAATGATGAAACGATAATATGAAATATTCTGTAAATGTAAATAACCACAACAAAATATTAATCTTGTTTCTTAAATTAAATCTTGATATCTTTCATAATGTTAGAGTGGCTTTTGTTAACAAATTTGAATTGTAGCATGTGTCGAAGGTATTTTCTTAGGTCAAATTTAATGAATTATAAATGTAAAAATAGGTTATTATAGATTATGTAAAATGTAAAAATAAATAGTGGATGGTTCGATAGCGAAAATTATAATAGGTGGTTCACTAAGTCTTAAACGATACTCTTGATACTATATTAAAAAATGTGGTTAGACATAATTCAACTCTACAAAATCGATTTGTACTTCAAATCATATATCGTCTGATGTAGGATACTTAGTTAAATGTATCTACTATTGCAAATTAATTTTCGAGTTCATCGTAAAACTCATCAACAAATGTCTTTGAAATTTCTCTATGCAACTTAACATATTACAAAGGGAGGAAATATGGTTCTGTGTGTTTTTTCGAAGTTGATGATGTGAGGCGTTTGGTGCTGAAGTTAGATAATTTGTGGTTAGGCGGAAAGAAACTTTTCGCTAACTCCCTCCCCCCCCCCCCCCCCCCCCCCCCCCCGAGGTTTCAACGTGCAGTTAATGAGGCTTTCCCTAAAGATGCAAGCAAGGGGGAAAACAAGGGTCATGGTGAAGAAGTTAATAGTAAGAAGAAGGGTATACCGAGAGGATTCAAATACAATCAAGATAAGTCATTTTTTAGCATGGTAAATCCTTTGCATATGGGCTTTTATGGTGGATACTACAAAAACTGAGTATGGTGAATGGGTTAGAGTTTCTAACAAGAAAGAAGGTAAGAATTCTAAATGGGATACTAAGATTAATATGAAGTTGAAGGACGACAACATCGGTGTTGCAGTGGCAACAATATTCATCACTGAGTTTCCTGAGTTCATGAGGTCCAAGGACCTTTTCAATCATTTTGAAGAGTTCGGGATGATTGACGAGGTTGTTATCCCAGCAAAAAGGGATAAGAGAGAGAGAGAGAGAGAGAGAGAGAGAGAGAGAGAGAGAGAGAGAGAGAGAGAGAGAGAGAGAGAGAGAGAGAGAGAGAGAGAGAGAGAGGAAATATGGTTTTGTACGTTTTTTCAAAGTGGATGACGTGAGGCGTTTGGTGTTGAAGTTAGATCATTTGTGGTTAGGGGAAAAGAAACTTTTCGCTAACCTCCCGAGGTTCCAGTGTGCAGTTAATGAGGCTTTCCCTAAAGATGCGAGCAAGGGGGCAGACAAGGGTCATGGTGAAGAAGCTAATAGTAAGAAGAAGGGCATACCGAGAGGTTTCAAATACAATCAAGATAAGGCGTTTTTTAAGCATGGTAAATCCTTTGTAGATGCTACCCGTCAAGGTGCGGATTCTAAGCCTAAGGAAGGTAAGTTGTTGGTGTTTGAAGTGGGAAAGGATGAATTGAAGAGGTTCAAAAGAGCGTATGTGGGGAAGGTATTGAATCTGGGATCTACGTACAACATGCAAAGTTCATTTCATTTGATTTGAAGGTCACTCCGTTGGCGGCTAATCTTTGTCTTCTCGAAGAAGATGAGGAAGGCGAATTGGAAGCTTTGGTTGAGGGAGCTTCAAAATGGTTGAGTCAATGGTTTTATAAAGTGAGAAAGTAGAGAGCTGAAGATATAGATTTGGAGAGGTTAATAAGGTGGTGGGCCTGAGTTCTTGTCTGGTTTTTTATAATCTTCTTAAGGCCCATTCGACCCAAGAACATGTTATTAGGTGGGCTGTAAGAATAGAAAATTGAAGCAAAAGGACAAAAAATCTTCTAATCACTCTTGTGAGCAGTTATTGACCTCTGTGAGTTTAGGGTCCTTTGTAGCTTGTTCTCAATGTCCTCAACCAGGTGATATTGTGGAAGTTGTTTCTTTACTCAAGTTTTCCTCATCTAAGAGAGACCAAGTTCATAGGTGTTTTTCTCTTTCTGAATCCAGTTGTAATAGTGGAGCGAGTCATGTTGTAACACCCCCTTTCTATACCCCTAAATAATCACATAATCATTTAGTCACATAACAAAAATTTTATCAGAGTATAATTATAAACATGGTATAAAAGACGCGCGTCACGTTACGCTTGAAATTAAAACATACAACACTTGCTCAACAAAAGATATGCAACATTGGGGTAACTATGCAACAGAGGAACTTAGTCCCTACACCCACATCTCAATATTTAGAATAAAATAGGAAAATCTAAATATTGATAACATCAAACATATACATATATATATATATATATATATATATATATATATATATATATATATATATATATATATATATATATATATATATATATATATATATATATATATATATATATATATATATATATATATATATATATATATATATATATATATATATATATATATACACACACACACCAACCAGTAAGATTCAACAACAAAATCATGTTTACATAAACATCCAACAACAAGATACATATACAAATGTATCACAAAAGAATCAAGAACATCCTAGCTACCCGGTGCTACATATCAGAGCCGACCGACCAAAAGAATGAAGACGCGCTTCACAAAAAGACCTCCAGCAAACCTATTCTAAAATGCCTCATAGAGCATCATAAAACAGCAGAAGGGTGAGAAATATTATCATAATAACAATGCATATAATTATATATCTTAGCATAAAAATACACATATTCTGTATTCTCACCACAATTCATCACAACTCATTCATATACATCACAATGTATATATATATATATATATATATATATATATATATATATATATATATATATATATATATATATATATATATATATATATATATATATATATATAACCAAGCATATTCATCATGCATACTTTCACAATTTTCATCATTCCACATAAACATACACATTTATGCTTATTCGCCAATGCACCATTATAAAGATGATAAATGCAAATCATAGAGACCGACTCACGACTCTATGCAAATGCAATGCGGTACCGACTCAATCATCACAAGTTCACTCAGGAACTTATTGGAACCATCGCTCACACTCCACATGGGCACACGATGTTCACCCATTGCTCACACCCCATGTAGGCACACAATGTTTATGGATTGCTCACACCTCACATAGGCACACAATTTAATTGCTCACACCTCACATAGGCATACAATCATTGGTAATCATCGCTCACACCTCACATAGGCACACGATGTTACACTCATTGCTCACACCTCACATAGGCACACAATGTTTAAAGATTGCTCACACCTCACATAGGCACACAATCAGATTGCTCACACCTCACATAGGCACACAATCATTTGTAATCATCGCTCACACCTCACATAGACACACGATGTTACAACAGATTCTCATTAGAATCCCACAACACAAGAATGCACATCATTATGCTTCACTTGCAAAATGACTCAAGACACTTTTGAAATGCATACATATTCACATTATATATTCATGCATTCATCTCATTCTATCACATACAGTCCATATACATTCACATTCAATTACGCCAAACGGTAATGAATTCTATCACAATTATCATGCATTCACATTCAATTTAAACAATGCATTCATTTTCCAAAAGGCCACATTTCACAATCAATTCCACAATCTAGGATTCACGTCATACAGCTACCCACAGCATATCATATAACAGCACACAAGTTACACGTTGAAGAATCGAAGAATCGATATTGGATGGAATTAAAAATAAAATGATGTTCTGTCATGCTCGCTAGCATGTTCGCTAGGCGAGCAGAATGGCGAGCCTTCGCTACTCCACTCGCTCCAGCGAGTTTGGGTCTTTTGGTTCTTTCCAAGTCTAGGAGTGTTTATTGGTAGCTCGCTAGGTGCTCGCCTAGCGAACACTTCGCTACCTCACTCGCCAGTGACTCGCTAAGCGAATACTGCGCTACTCAAACCCTCAATTATCCAAAAATGTCAGAAGGTCACAAAATCACCCGAATTCAGTCAAACAAGTTTTAATAGTCTCGGCCTAACATTCCTCGATTAAACTACGCAATTTATTTCAAATTCTAACCGTAAAAACATCGGTTTCTATCGATTTTACCACTTTCGACCTAAAACGAAAAATGTGAAAAAAATACCCAAAACAATCCAAACAACACATATATAACGATATACATTGATAAGATAATAAGATTTCACACCCTTACCCGATTAAATCTATTCCTAGAAGTTGTTTTGAAGATTTCCAAGTTTTTCCTCTTTTTCTTCTCTTTTCTCTTCTTCCTCTTTCTTTCTCTCCCTTTTCTTCTTTCTTTCTCTTTTCTTCTTTCTTTTTCTTTTCTCTCCTCTTTTCTCTCTTATATCATTCTATTTCTAATTCTCTCCTATTTCTTTTCTCACAAAATATCTACTAATTCATTTTCTCACAAAGTTTCTAACTTATCATTAATTAAGAAATATCTAAAATACCCTCCAACCTAATTTCCCCGAAAACTCTCAAAAACGATAAAATAACACAATATGTAAACATAACATATTAGCACACCAATTTCACAAATAAAATAATAGTCACACAAATAAAATAAAAGACTCAACAAAATGGGAAATCAGAATCGGGGCGTTACACATGTTCTGTCAAAGAAGAAGAAGAAGGAGGTGAAGGTCTCTAGATCGATTGATTCAGTTTCTAGATGTCACTCGGTTACAAATTCTGAACTTTTCCAGGGGAACAAGAGATTTTGTGCGGAATTAGAATCAAAGGTTTCGGTGAAAATTAGGGAGACAATTTCTTCTCTTGGAGTCACTGGAGGTGGTGGTAATGATATCCTTGAAGAAGACATAACTTTGTTGGAATTAAGAGATAAAGTAGAAGCAACAAAGAAGGTGACTAACTCTAATATTTTTCAATGAATATTATTTCCATTAATTTAAGAAGGAGTGGCAGTATGGTTATAAGAAAGAGACTTTCCCATTTAATTCAGTTAGGCAAGGTGGATATATGTTTTGTGCAAGAGTCGAAGTTAGTTGCTATTAACTTAGAAATGGCGTCTTCTTTATGGGGAAATACTAATGTGGAATGGTCCAAATCTGGAGCGTGTGGGGCTTCGGAGGGCATTATTATTTTATGGAGAAAGGGTATTCTCAATCTCAATTTCAGTTTTACGGGAGTTGGTTTTGTGGGCATCAATGTTGTTTGGAAGGGTCAAGACATTTTCTTCGTTAATGTCTATTCCCCCTGCTTGTCAGCTTTTAAGAGGAGGCTTGAAGTGATTTTGTGGCTCTGAAGTCTAGGCTTAATAGATACAGCTGGATCGTGGGTGGAGATTTTAACGCGGTTATAAGAGATAGTGAGAGGAAAGGTCCTAGTGCTGGTGGCCGTAGAATAGAGATGCAGAATTTCTACAAATTCATTGATGATTTGGATTGTGTTTATCCCCTGTATATGAGGGATCTATATGTGGTTCAGTGGATATGGTTCATCAATGATTAGGCTCGATCGTTTCCTCATCTCTGAAAAGTTGGTTGCGGGTTGGAACATTGTTGGCCAAATTGTCGGTAAAAGAGACATCTCCAATCATTCTCTGTTTGGTTGAAAACTAATTGTGTTAATTGGGGCCCGAAGCCGTTTAGGTTTAATAATGGTTGGATTAAGCATCCATAACTCATGGAGTTTCTTAAGAAGGAATGGAGCTTTTTGGTTGTTCATGGTAGAGGTGACTATGTTTTTAAAGAGAAATTGCGCCTTTTAAAGAAGGGTCTGAGAAATTGGAGTACTAAAGTTTTTGGGTGGATAGACTTAAAGGTGAATGATGTTGTGGAGAAGTTGAACGACCTTGACGAGTTTATCAGCAAGTCCAGCATATCAGGATAGGATTTTGATAACCTATTAGAAAAATAGATCTTTGGCTGCAGCTGAAATATGGAAACATTTGAATCTCAAGGAAAATCTTCTTAGGCAAAAATCTAGAATGTTTTGGCTTAAAGAGGGAGATAATAACTCTGGGTTTTTCCATAGAGAAATGAAAGGTACACAAATGATCAATTTCATATCCTTTGTTAATACTCCGGATGGTAGGAAGGAGGAAGTGGATGATCTCAAATTGGTTATTCGCAATCACTTTCAGCATAACTTCACATAAACCAATAGTCACAGGCCGATTCTTAAAGGGATGGATTTTCCTTTACTCTCTGATTTGGATAGTAATTCCTTAGAGGCAGAATTCTCTTTTCTTGAAATTAAGAAAGCAATTTAGGATTATAATGGGAGTAAGATCCCAGGTCCAGACGATTTCTCTTTTTCTTTTTTACAGGAGTCTTGGGATACGGTCAAGGATGATGTCTTCAAGCTTGTGAAGGATTTTTTTCGACAACCCTACTCTCACGAAGGCAGTCACAACTTCTTTCCTAACTTTGGTCCCTAAGGTAAAGAATCCCCAAAATATCTCTAACTATAGACCGATTTATTTGGTTAGTTGTATGTAGAAAATCTTGTCAAAATTATTGGCTTCTCGCATTAAGAAGGTTATAGGATCTCTTATCTCAGTTGAACAACCGGATTTTCTATCTAGTAGAAGTATCGGGGACGGAGTCTTGATTGTGAGTGAAATCTTGGACATTTCTAAAAGGGAGAAGAGAGAGTGTTTGGCTTTAAAGTTCGAATTTGAAAGAGCTTATGATTCTGTTTCGTGGGACTTCTTGAGGTTTCTTCTTTCTAAAATGAACTTTGGGGTGAAGTGGTCTAGTTGGATGGAGGCTCTTATTTTCAAAGGGTCTACTTCGATATTGATTAATGGGAGTGCTTCAAAGGATTTCGTTGTTAGTAGTGGTTTACGTCAAGGAGATCCTTTATCTCCTTTCTTATGTTTGCTTGTTATGGAAGGTCTGACTATGCTTATGAAGAAGGTGGTTAAGGCGGGGCTTTTTAAAGGTTTCAAAGTTAATAAAGAGTTGAGCTTTAGTATTGTCCAGTTTTCCGATGATAGGATATTCTTAAGAGATTGTTGTTGGGATAATCTTTGGAGCATCAACGGTATTCTTCGAGTGTTCGAACAGGTTTCGAGATTGAAGGTCAATTTTCATAAAAGCTGCTTTAGTGGAGTTAACATACTTGTTGGTTTTACAGAAGCAGCTGTGGAGTTTCTTTGCTGCAAAGTTGGTAAGGTTCCCTTTTGTTTCTTGGGTATAGTTTTTGGGGGTGAAGGAGGATTGGGGGTGAAGAACCTATATTTATTTAATAAAGCTTTGCTTCTTAAGTGGAAAGGGCGATTAATTCCGGAGAAAAGATCTTCGTGGAAAAGGTTGATTAAGCATAGATATTCCAATTCTTGTGTTGAAATGGAATTGTTTTGCAACAATGGTCGGGAAGGGAGGAAAACGGGTTTCATCTAGTGGAGAGATCTGTCAGCTATTAGTTTCGATGATGAGACTCAATCTGATTTTTTTTAGAACAATTTGTTGTGTGATATAGGTGAAGGTAGAAGTTTCTCCTTTTGGTGCAACAAATGGTTGGATGGACATTCTTTGAAAGAGTTGTATCCTATTTTGTTTTTGCATTTCTCTAAACCTAAGATGGTTGTTGCAAAAGCTTTTACAGTGTGTGAAACATGTTTTGCTTGGAAGACTAGCCTTCCTAAGTTTGAAGAAGGCATGGGCAGGTTTGTAGAGGAGAAGGAATGGTATGTGTTGCTGCAAAACATCCACTTGAAGGCAGGTATTGAAGACAACATCCTTTGGTCGGGGTCTGGTGATGGTTCATTTTCGGTGGCTAGCTGTTACGATTTATTATTGCACGTCCATTATGTTCGTGAAGTGACCAAGGAGGTGCAGAATGTGTTGGGTGCTTTTTGGAAGTTAATAATTTCGTCAAAAAATCCAAGTCATCATTTGGAGATTAATGTTGAACCGTCTTGCAACTAAAGAACAATTGGGCAATAGAGGAGTTGAAGGAGTTGTCCAAGACCTTATTTGTGTGTTCTGTCGAGATAATGTTGAAGATGTTAGTCACTTATTCAAGAATTGCAATGTTGTTGATAGAGTGTGGAGAGACATTAGTAGTTGGTTGGGGATAAATTTGAGGAAAGGGACTAAATGTTATGAGTCTTTCATAGCAGCTCAAAAAGATTTCAAGCAGAGTATAGACAACTCGTACGGAATGGTTGTTTGGGCTGCAACGGTGTGGCACATTTGGATGGATCGTAACGACTTTATTTTTAAACAGTCTTGTCCTACTGTAGATGTTATTGTTTGCTCTATTAAATATTCTTATTGGTTTTGGTTAGGAAAGACTTACATGCCTTTTTCTTTTAGTATTCTAACTGACTGGTTTAGTAATCCAACAAATTGTCGGAAGAATTTGTAATGTTTTTGTGAGGGTTCGAGTACCCCTTGCGCTCATTTTTTAATCCATTACTTTTTTTAAAAAATGACACTGACAATGTAATTTGTTGAAGTTGCAAATGGATTATTATTGAACCTTTATACTTAATATACACATGAAATAACATATTTTCTTTTATGTTTTCAGAAACAATTATCTAAATACTCATTTAGTTGGAAAAAGAAACAATTGGCTGAATAGTAACAACATTAAAAAAAATAGTTATCAAGTTATGTAACTTAATTTAATATTTTGCTTTAGTTCCTTAATTCTGTTAGTATTATTGGTCTCTTCCGTTAATTTTTTTGAAAAAACGTTAATCATTGTCAATCTGGCATGATAACTCAGCAAAATCATGAGATTTTTCATTATTTATTATGATCATCTATAACATAAATTATGAGATTTTTTTTATTATTTCTCTATCAAAATATCTTCAATAATTAAATTTCACCATAATTTTTCAATTTATCATCATCTCCAACCCATAATTGCTTTTTTATGAATTTCTTTTTTTACCGGCTCAACAATTTATTAATAGAACCACAATATTTTTTAAAAAGTGGATGTCTCAAATTAAACCATAATAAAACAACATTTTCTAAACTACAACAACAACTCCATAAATTTTTGACAGCTTTGAAAATGGAAATGTCAATAACCTTTTAAATAGAACCAAGTTACAAAAAAATCAATGTAGTTATTATTTATTCGTTAAATTTCTTCTACAGTTTAGGATGTTTGGCAAAGTACTCATCTGCTATCATGGTATTGATATTTTTCTTCAACTCTTGTACTATAGAAATTTCCTTTTCCAAACGCTCAGACTCCTTCTAAAATTTCTCATCTGCTTCTTTAAGCTCAACATACAGGACATCAAATCAAAACCACCACACCAAGTTTCAGATTCCCTCAAAGTTTCACTACCACCGCACCAAATTACAAATCAAGAAATCATAACATCACAAATCTGAAAAGAAACGAAACTTAAAAACAAGAGGAGAATAAGAAAGAAAAAAAGAAGGAGAAAAAGAAAGAAGAAGAGAAAGAGAAAGAAGGAGTGATTCAAACAATTATTCTCTTTTTTTAAAAATCAAAATTAAAAATAATTATAGATATGTTATACTATGTTGAGGAGAGAAAAAAAGGAGAAAGAGAAAGAAGACGGCGGTTACAAGTTTCATTAGATAATCATTAGTGTATGTTTCAAATAAAATATAAATAAAAATAAGGATAGAAAATATGAAATATATTAAAAAAAAAAAATTAATTAATAAAATTAGAAAATATGGCAAACAAAAAGCTACGTAGGTAAGTTAACATTTTTTTTATTAAAAAAAATTAATAGAATGTACTGTGTAGACTAACTTATAATATTTTTTTAATTATAGAACTAAAGTGAAACAATAAAATAAATTAAAAGACTAAAAGATGAATTAAACAAAAAAACAAATCATTTTTAATTATAGAACTAAAGTGAAACAATAAAATAAATTAAAAGACTAAAAGATGAATTAACAAAAAAAAAACAAATCAATTTAAAAAAACTGATTGCTGACAGCAAAAAAATATATTAAACATAGATTTAAATTCTAAGGTAGATAAAAAGTACCTACATTAAAAGTATTTTCCTATAAAAGTCATTAACAGTACCTACATTAAAATTAAAACGTTTTATATTATATTGTAGTTTTTGTTTAAAATGTAGATTATGAAATATAAGTCTAAATTGTAAATCTAAAATAATACAACTAAAACTTAACATAATTTTTTTCTTTCTTTTGTATTAGATATGAATTCCGCACTATTTTTATCTATTGGATAAGAGCTTTTATCTTGATTGGAAGTCTGAGATAAAAAGGAAGTTACGAAAAGTGTGTCAATTATTTTTCTTTGGCCAATGGTTGAGGTAAAAAAATTGAAAAATGTGTCACTTTTTTCCTCGATTGAGAGGTTAACCGAGGGGAAATCTTTCAATTTTCATATCAATTGGACCTTAAACCGAGGTGAAATCTTTCACTTTTTCCCTCGGTTGAAACTATTAGCCGAGGGGATAGGGGATAGGGGTTAGGGGATCGCATTTCACATCGGTTGGGACCGTTAACCAATGTGAAATCCCTTGTATTTCCTTGTGTCTAATGTCGCATTTGTCCATATAGAAGAGTGTCGGGGTAGGTCAGCTCGAATTGGAGAACTCGCGTGTTGTTCGCCCTCTTCTTCCTCTTCAGGATCTATAATGACCTTCTGTGTTGAGAAAGAACTCCTGCCATTCTCGTCTGGCTTCAAGACTTTGGGAGGGCGAGTTACAACAGCGCTCCCTTCGGGGGCCCTTCTTGCCTCATTTGGGGATGAGGCTACCCTGATGAATTTTCGGACTATCACTTGTTGGGTGCACTTGTGAGCTGCTAAAGTCCTACAATGCCTATGAATGGGTGAAATGTTTGGTTTATAAGACAGATGACACATTTACCTAATACCTTAAGATTTTGGATTGAGATGTGGTGTCTCCCTCTCTTGTGGTCCTGAAGCATTAGTCTCTATGGTGCTCCAGTCCTCTCGTACTCCCCAACAGTGGTATCATAGTCGCGGTTCGGATTTGTGGGGGGAGCAGAAGTTGGATCAGGTGTTGGATCCTGTTATAGGATGTGGGGAACTCACACTTGTGGAGGAGAATGTTGGGTGCAAGTGTGAGTTGTTAAAGTCCCACATTGCCTGTGAATGGGTGAAATGTTGGATTTATGAGAGATGACGCATTTACCTAACACCTTAAGGTTTTGGGTTAAGATGTGATGTATCCCTCTCTTGTGATCCTGGAGCAGTAGTTTCATTGATGCTCCCGTATCTCTCGGATTCCCCAACATCACTCTATTGCTTTTTATGGTTCGTCTTCTTCTTGGTTAGACGAGCTTTCTTTTTAAAGAATGGAATGGATGACATCTTTTATAAAAAAGAGAAAAAAGATAGCTATAAATAACCAGACGAGTAAATAATCCTAAAAAATTGGGAATAACTATAATCACAAACTTACACAAGTATTTATTGATCTCATTGTTATTTCCCTGATCTAATTCAATAATTTTCCAGTAACTCGTAACTTTAAAGTCATCCCAAAAATAAACCACCTCCCTCTTAGCAGGGATAAGATAATATAAATTGAATTCAGTGATCACTATTGGGTCTTCTCTCCAAGACTGAGGAAATCGAGGGGTGTCATCCTCCCCGGTTGTGATCATGGAGGTGCCACCTTGCTCCTTTATTCTAACAAATATATCCTTCCAATTCTTGCAGTGGTTATAATGGTGATTGAATATGTCTTCCCAGATATGGTGCATATACTTGCACATCATCATTTCACCATAGTCTTAGTGCCATGGAAGGAAATGAGTATCTTTATGGTAGGGTTGACATCTAGGCACCAACACGTGATCTCAAAGGCCCTAATAAAATTCCATCAATTTGGAGAAATCTGGGAGGGAGCAATGTTTGCAATTTCCAAAACGTTTGCTTAGAACAAGCTAAAGGGAATTAGAACCCCCAAATCATGGACGACGGAAAGGTGCAGATAAAAGAAAAGATCAAGAGAGTCAAGGAAGGCAACCTTGTTAACCCGCTCTTCCTCAGAACATGTATCCAAAATAATAGCCTCCTCGTTACAAGAGTATAATATGCTGATATGTTGTCGAAAGGAGTCTACCCTCTCCTCACAAGTATAAATAGTCCTGAAGTCCCCGACGCTTGTTACTTAAGACCGTTGACCTCCTTTAGTTACGTGAGATTTCCTAGGAAATATTAAGAAGAAAGGTAGCCATTATAACTCACATCACTTCTAGTGCTCTCGTAACTCTCGAACACATCTATTTCTAAGAACTTATAAATGATTGAACAATTCGTTCACTATGTGTTCTTCATGCAACACAAATACATTTTTTATTATTACTTACTATTTGAAAGATTTATCACCTTACCGCTGTCATATAAATCCTTAATGATTTCTATTAAAGAAGAAAATGAGTAAAGAAGAGTAAAAGCATATACCTTTAGATAAAGGAATGAGAGTTGAACTTGGTGAAGGTTCAAATGACATTTTGAAGGAGAAAGTATCTAAAAAAGTGAAAGAGTGAATATTAAACCCTTCTTTATAAGTGTTCTGTACTAGACCGAGACCTACCCCTCAGTCGGGCAGGCCCAACCCAGCGCTACGCTGGTGAGGCCCAACAAGGCCCAAATTCCTATGTCGGGCACAAGCCTCAACAAGGCACACATGTCGGGCAGACGACTCCCTTGACGGAGAGGCTCACACGCTTCTCCCACGTTCTCCACGTGCTCCCCCACGTGGTGACACATTATCAGGCAACTATCCACCTCCAAAAGAGTTGGTCAGCCCATCTTCCGAAGATCACAAGGAAGATGATCTAGGGCGAAGACCACATGTTGGTCTTCACTACGCCACATAAGCCCTGGCAGTTACTTGGGTTGGGCCTGGACGTCTGGCCCAATGTAAGTAAATGTTGGCCCTGCGCTAGGGGCGCACTATAAATATCCTCTTTCACTAGGGGGTCAGGTATCTCATTCTCTACACCTATTTCTCTGTACTTGCTCTCTCTCTCTCTCTGATATTTTACACACTTAAGCATCGGAGTACCTTGCAGGTACACCCCCTCTTTCTCCCTAACTCCGGTAAAAGTAGCAATCCAACGACGCGTGGCAGGCCATTGATCCTTTCTGATCAGGTGAGATCAGTGGCGTCGTCTATGGGAACTCTCATCTTCCCCGTTCTTTCTCATGTCCGAGCACAGAAGCTCAAAAACCAAAGTGAAATCAACCTTTAACTTCCATACCGACCATGGTCAGCCCACACAATAACAATGCTCCCTTCTCCAACGGGGACAGCCACGACCCCAACACGGCAGTCCACAGTGAGGAAGATGACCACAGGGACAGGCACACCGCCTCTCCCTTCTCAAAAGACGCGACCTTCAACACCGCCAAGCGCTTAGATAGCCCAGATGTCTACCAGCCCATTCCGGTTCCGGCGGGCACCGGACCTACTGTCACGGCCCTGTTCCCAGCGATCAATTAAACCAACCTAATAATCTCCGGGTAGAATGAACGGATAGGGATGCTCGAGAGAGAACAACTGTCGCTCTCCCCCCGCAGAGACACTGTCGCCCGGTTTCTCCCAGTCCATCTCCTCCCCCGCAGAGACACCATCGATGGCACTCTGTCAGCCTCTCTCCCTCTAAGAGACATCGTCGACAGTGTTCTGTCAGCCTCTCTCTCCCGCAGAGAAACCATCGCTAGGCTTCCCTTAGTCCCTCGCCTCCTCCACGACAGACATGGTACGTAGAGGACTCCAGAAGCCCATCGCCCCGACCAGCAGGGCGCTGTCCCCGTCTTGAGAGACCACAGTCGATGGTTTCTCACAAGAGGGAAAGGTCCCCTCCTCAAGAAGAGCGACGCTCCCCGGCTCAGAAGAAGAACAAAGCAGTTGTAGCCTCCTTTAGACCAAGGGCTCAGTCGAAGATCCCACGCCGGCGAAGACACCGCCTGGACTCAGCCTCCCCCTCATTGCGCCTGTCTGGAGCGACGAAGATACCCGACACTCACCACTATGTAGGGCCATCAGGGAAGCACTGTTTCCCCTTGGGATGGAAAAACCCTCAATCCTAGCAACCTACGATGGGACGATCGACCCCGACGACCACGTCGAAAGCATAGACGCGATGCTAGACTACAGAAACGTCCAGGGAGCTATCAAGTGCAGACTGTCCCCCACCAAATTGAGGAAAGGGGCCATGGTGTGGTACAAATGGCTTGCGCCTGACTCCATCGCCTCATGGGGCAAACTAAAGCACCAGTTCTCCAGGCACTTCATAGTGTCCCGACGCCATCCGAAGATAGAGGCGGCCATGAAGGCCATTATCCAGGGGAAGAACGAGCCTCTTAGAGATTATATTGAGAGGTTCAATCGTGAGGCCGTCCAAGTATCCACGATGGACAACATGAAGAAATTTCTGATCCAAAGGGGAATAAGGCTGCAGTCTGACTTCGCCAAAGTCGTCTGCCTCGCATGTTCCCTTACCCCTTACCCCTGCAGAGGGGCCAACAGGTCGTTTTACTGAGTACACTCTACTCACAGCTCCCCGCAAGCACATTCTGGCCGAGTGTATCAATTTGGAGTTTCAAAAAGGCGGTGTCCGATTCTCAAAACCGACAGCCCCAAAGCCCATCGTGAACAAGTCCAAGTACTTTCAGTTCCACCAGAGCCATGGGCACGTGACGGAAGATTGCATTCACCTCAAAGATGAAATCGAGATTTTAATCAAAGAAAAGCATCTGAAACAATACCCCTGGAGAGGAGAGGCCCCCCGGCCCGAGACCCGCGAGGCGAAGAAGTTCTAAGAGGTGTCAATTCCCTCCGACGAAACGGGACTGCATGTGGCCCTATGTGTCTCCCGACCAGAGGACTTCTTCTTTAGCGAGCCCTCTAGACCGCTACCGCCCACAGCCCGTGGGAGAACTTCCTGGCCATAATGGTGATATCGAATGGAAAACCCACCAAGCTGTCGGTTGGGTATGTCAAGAGAAAATTCGAGGAGTTCATCGACAAGAGCTCAAGGATGAACGCTACTCTCGACAGGTTCAAAGGGCAATCGAACCCGATCACCTTTTATCTCGAGGAGCTTCCCAGAGGGGCATCCAACGCCAGTATTCTCCTCTTGATCAGAGCACAGATGGAAAACTTCGATGTCCGCCGAATCCTGGTCGACCAAGGAAGTTCGGTGGATATCATGTACGCCCATTTATTCACCACCCTGCAGCTGGACGAGAGCCACCTGACCCCGTACGTGGGCTCCGACCTCCAGGAGTTCAACGGCACGACCACCAAGCCTTGGGGATATGTAGAATTATTCGTCACCTTCGGGGCCGAGGAGACGGCCAGATAGGTGAAAGTCCTTTTTTGGTGATAGAGTGTCCCTCGTTGTACCAGTGCATCCTGGGACGGCCAACCCTAGCCGAGCTGACCGCAGTACCGTCGACAGTCCACCTGAAGATGAAGTACTACATGACTAGAGGGCGGGTCGTCACCCTCCACAGAGACATTGAAGCATCTAGAAGATGCTTCGTGGCAGCACTCAAAGGACTTAGCTCCATCAATGTCACCTCCAAACCGGCCAGCTATCCAGCTCGAACTGAGGAACCAAAGCCCCTCCCGCAGGTCAACTTTGTTGACCTCGACAACCGTTTTTTTGGCAAGCAGGGACAAGGAAAAGACCCTGAGGACACGCCTCCAAAGGACAACGAGCAACTCCCCCATCCGACACACCCCATCCCAGACAGAGACTTCGAGCTCATCATGCTAGGAGACAACCCCGAAAGAGACGTGAAGATTGGTACGGGTCTTCCCGACCTAGCGAGGAAATAGCTCAAGGCCTGCCTCTGGGAGAATGCAGACCTCTTGCGTGGAACGCTACCGAGATTCCTAGGCTCAACCCCGACGTAGCCTACCACCACCTCTCCATAAATCTGGCCGCTATGGCCATAGTTCAACATAGGCGTAGGCAGTCTCTCAAGAAAGCGGAGGCTGCTAAAAAAGTTGTAAAAGACCTCCTAGAGGAAAATTTTATTTCGGAAGCCCGGTACACAACTTGGCTGTCCAACGGTGTACTTGTTAAGAAAACTAATGGAAAATGGAGAATGTTCGTTGATTATACTTATCTCAATCGGGCGTGTCCCAAAGAAGTTTACTCATTGCCTAACATCGACAAACCCATCGATATTTCTACAGGTTTCAAACTTCTGTCGTTCATGGACGCGTACTCGAGATGCAATCAAATCCCCATGGCGAAGTCCGACAAGCAACATACGACCTTCATGACCGAGTCAGGCAACTACTACTACAATATAATGCCCCTCGGCCTGAAGAACACTAGGGCGACCTATCAAAGGATGATGAACAGAGTCTTCCAAGGATAAATCGGCAATATGCTCGAAGTCTACATGGATGACATGATCGTGAAGTCACGAGACGAGGTCGATCATACCGCTCACCTCCGGAAAGTCTTCGAAACAGCGAGGAAATGTAGGATGAGGTTCAACCCCGACAAGTGCACCTTCAGTATGCGAGCTGGCAAGTTCCTCGGCTACTACCTAACGAAATGAGGAATTGAAGCCAACCCGGACAAGTGTCGATCCTTCTCTGAGTTCGCCACTTTGAACACAAAGAGGTTCATCTAGTCACTAAACGGGATGCTCACATCCTTATCACGATTCGTCGCCAAGTCCGCATAGCACGCCCTCCCCTTTTTTAGATTATTACACAAGGAGGTCGCATTCGAGTGGACCGAGGAATGTGAGCAGGCTCTCCGCCACCTCAAACAGGTCCTCTCAGAGTCGCCGGTACTATCAAGACCGGAGGTCGGGGAAACCTTGTACTTGTATCTCGCGGTCGCCACAGTGGTCGTTAGTGCGACATTGATTCGCGAAACGCCGGAGGGGCAGAAGCCGATATACTTCACGAGCAAAGCTCTCCAAGGCTCCGAGCTCAGGTACCAGTAGATCGAGAAGGTTTCCCTGGCCCTCATAAATGCGGCCAAGAGGTTACGTCATTTTTTCCTGGCCCACACGGTCGTAGTTAGATCGGACTAGCCCGTCAAACAGTTACTCAGATGACCAGATATGTCGGGATGAATGCTTAGATGGTCACTCAAACTATCAGAACTCGACATCTAATGTAAGAGCAAGACGGCTATCAAAACCCAAGTCCTGGCCGAATTTGTCGCTGAAATGACTTCCGCAGACTCCCTGACACCCGGGGAGCACAAATGGACCATCTTCGTCGATGGCGCCTCCATCTTGACGAGAAGTGGAGCGGGCATTATCTTAGAAAATGAAGAAGGTATCATGATAGAAGTCTCCCTCGCCTTGGCGTTCCCAACATCGAACAATCAGGCCAAATACAAAGTGTTTCTCGCGGGCCTACGTCTAGTCGAAGATCTGGGTGCCAAAAAGGTGAATATCTTCACAGACTCCCAGCTCGTGGCATCCCAAGTACGAGGGGAGTATCAAGCCAAAAATGACAACCTCGCCGAGTATTTGTCCTTGGTAGAAGAAAAAATGAAGGGCTTCGACTCTGTGGAGGTAAGACATGTCTCGCACGAACACAACACCCGAGCAAATATCTTGTCCAAACTAGCCAGCACGAAGAGGAAGGGCGAGAACAAATCTATGATCCAGGAGGTCCTCCCTTTCCCCCGCATCAAGAAGGACACCATGCCCACCGAGGTAAACACCATCGACGACAGCGACTGCTGGATGACCCTGGTGTATATGTACCTTCATACAGGGAGCCTTCCTGATGATTCAAAGGAGGCAACCATCATTAGGCGCCAGACATGTTCTTACGGCCTGATCAAAGACAAACTGTATAGGCGGGGATTCTCCATTCCCTTTCTTAAGTGCGTCGATGAATCCCAGGTGTCGGGCATACTCCAAGAGATCTACGAGGGGATCAACGCATAACACCTAGGTGGGAGAGCGCTCGTCCACAAGGCGTTGCGAGCAGGGTATTATTGCCCACCATGCAGCAGGACATAAAAGAACACGTCAATAAGTGTGATAGATGCCAACGGCACGGGGACATGCACCTCGCCCCACCTAGAGAGCTGAAAACACTTTCATCGTTGTGGCCATTCGCCTGGTGGGAAATGGACATCCTCGGACCCTTCACCATCGGGTCCTATCAGAACAAATATTTGATAGTCGACATGACTATTTCACCAAGTGGATAGAAGCCGAAGCTCTGGCCAAAATCACAACCCAAAACATACTCTGTTTCTACAAACGGAACATGCTTGCCCGATTCGGCGTGCCCCAGGCCATCTTCGCTGACAACGAGACACAATTCACTGACAAGAACTTCTAGGGCTTCGTCGCCAAACTAGGCACGAGACAGCACTTCACGTCGGTCGAACACCCGCAGACGAACGGGCAGGCGGAAGCAGCGAATAGGGTGATTTTGCACGGGATGAAATGTAGGTTGAGAGACGCCAAGAAAGGATGGGTCGAGGAGTTGCACAGCGTCCTCTGGGCTTACAAGACCACCCCACACTCCATGACCAAAAAACCCCATTTCGACTGACCTACGGGACAGAAGGGTGATCCCTGTCGAGATAAGAAAACTCTCCAGGAGAACCGAATCCCCTTTGCCTGAGGAGAAAAATGACGAGGCACTCAGGGAAGAACTCGACCTGGTCGAGGAGATCAGGTCAGAAGCATCCCTGCGAGAAGCTTCCCTAAAACAAAGGATAACATTACACCATGGCAGCAAATTCATCAAGCGCGAATTCTAAACGGGCAGCCTGGTCCTGCGAAGAAACCAAAAGGACTCACGCGAAGGAAAGCTGGACGCAAACTGGGAAGGCCGCTACAGCGTCCGGGACAAGATGCGCAACGGGGCCTACTACCTTGAAAACCTACAAAGGAACAAACTTGCTCGACCGTGGAATGCAGAAAAACTTAAACAGTATTACAGTTAAACACTGCCCGCGACCCTTCGGCATCGCGACACAGGGACGCGACATGGTACCACCGCGACTCCTAAATTTAAAGACAAAAAGACAAGATTCAGCCCTTTTATGTGTGCGGGCACGACCCTTGCTCCAGCGGGGATCTCTGACCGAGCTCCACTGCTGTCATACCAGTAGGGCAGAACACCCATCTCGCGATGGAAGGTTCACGCCCGGGGAAGAGCCTTTGCCAAGAACCTTAACCCCTAACCGGTCGAGTACCATCTCTAACCACCTGACTAGTTCCCCACACAGTTGGTCACACCGAAAGTCGAGCATGTAAACAAACAACATTCATGCATAAAAGAAAACAATAAACATACAAGCACACGCAGTAGAAAATATCACAATTCTTTCTAGGAAAGTGGGTAGAACCCATTAGACATACTTACATAAAAAGGGCACATCGGTCCGAAAATACATCACAAAGTAAAAACAGGCGCGCAGGACAGAAAAATCAACACGAGCACGCAAGCCCAAAAATACTAAAACAAACCCTAGGAGGTCTCCTTCCCCTCTCGCTCTTCCTCCTCGATAGTAGGGTTGTCGTCATCATCCTCTGTTCCAATCACTACCACCCGTCCGTCGACAACCTGGTGATAGGGTTTCATCCCCTCAGTGATAAGAGCAACCTCGGGGTTCACTATCCTGAGTTTCTCTATGGTGCTCTCATAGCCAACCTCGACAGCCCCTAAACAATCCTGCTCGAGCTCCCCAATCCTTGCCACCATTTGATCCCGAGAAGTCAAGAGCTTCTCCTCATCGGTCTCCTCCTCGGCAGGACGAAGGACAACTTCCAGCTCTTTGATCTGCGCCTGCAGCTTCAACTTGTCTTCCCCAGCGTCCTTTAACCGCTCCCTCGCCTCGCTGTTCCTCTTGCACTGGGCGGAGTTATCCTCTCAAGCTAAGTCCAGCTCGACAGCCAATTTGGTCATCTTAGACTTAGCACCCGCGAGGTCCCCCCGCAGTTTGGCAAGATCAGTAGAGGAGTAACTCTCATCGCTCAGAGTCAAGGCCGTTGAGAAGACTCACATCATCGCAGTCAAATCCTCGATCAGTCTCTGCCTCCTCGTCTCCCGACTGGCACCGATAATTGTCTTCGCCTCCGCAGCAGGCACAGTAGGAGACCTGGCCCTGTGGAAGAAACCAGGATGCAGATGACAAGGGGGAATCAGGAACCCCTCCTTAGCGCCGCCCTCAGTAAGGTAGACGATAGTCTCCGGCCCATAGATCCTATCCCTCTTCGGAGTCCCTTGCGACAAGGGAGATTGGCTCCCATGTGTTGACGCTGAAGAGCCTCTTCCTCCTTACTCGGCAGTAGACAATTGCTCCACCTCGGCGACCCTCCCTTTGCCACCCTTCGTCCCACCTCTGGTGGTCGCCAGTCGCTTCACGCGCTCCTGCATGGTCGACATACTTCTTGCAAAACAAAAAACAAAGGATTAGCGAAATACAAGAATAACAGAGCCCAGAACGGGTCGGGCAGGAGACGACTCAAAACAAGCTGGACAGAGGACAACCCACTACCTAACATATGCAATGCCTCCTCTTCAAACTCACATTCGAGCAAGGCTTTCGTATTGATGAGCCTCGACTACTGGAGAATGTTCCCGTTATTGTCGAGGATGAAGTTGCCGTCGGGCGTCACGCATTTTTCCAGGATGAAGCTTGCCACGAAGGCCACCAACCTTTGGTAGCCCACCTGGTCCTCCGCGTCCAATGTACCTGCCCGCACGATATAGTGGTATGTGCTTTGTTTGAAGTGTTCCTTCGTCTAGTCCAATGGAACCCTCGACACCATGACCTCTTCTAGTTGCTCGTTCACCTCCCGTACCTCACGACGATATAACGAGGCGCGTACCTGATGAGACACGGGCCTAACCATGAAGAATTGATCCTTGAAGGTCTGGACAGAATCCATGTACGCCCTAAATAACCTCTCTGTCTGCTTCAAGGACACCCAGCCCTGTTGGCCATCAAGCGTTTGTCTTTGTAGATGAAAGAGCCGAAAGAACAGAGTGAGCATTGTCCCAATCTGAAGGTTCCGGCAAACGAACTCATATGCCCGGACAAAAGCAATCGCGTTGAGGTGCAACTGCGAAGGCTCCAGCCTCAACCAGTCGAAGACCCCCATCTGAAAGTCTGAGAAGGGCAGTCGGAGTCCCTCTTCTCGAAAGCAAAATTCGTACATGGGAAATCGCATCTTCCCATAGCTCGAGTAGATCCGATGGTGGGCTCGCGGTCTATACACTTGCCAACTCGTAGAGGAGCCCTCACGATGATCCTCGATTGTGACAAACGCGCCGGAATCATCCTCGACAAAATGGGAAGGCGTACTCGAGGGCTCCTCCCCTACTTAATCTTCGACTGTCCGATTCTGCCCCTCGACGGGCGGGGCCGCTAGAGACTCGAGTTCTTGGTCGACTTCTATAACTCCATGTATCCACGCAGCCATGTTCACCTGAAAAGAAAAGGAAAATGATGAATTCAAAGTTTCAAGATCAAATTCACCCTTCCATCACAGCTCAAGCGAAAAGGCGAAGGGGATAACCTACGACCTAAGATCCTCCAACCTCGACATCCACTTCCCCACCTTATTTACTATCATATGTCCCCGGGGTACTCATCCAAACTCTATCATCTGTATCCTCGGGGCATTCATCCAGTGTAACGCCCCGATTCTGAATTTCCATTTTTATTGAGTCCTAATTTGATTTATTTAAGTGATTATTTTATTTATGTGGAATTTGTGTGATAATATGTTATGTTTACATATTGAGCTATTTTTGTCGACTTTGAGAGTTTCGGGAAAAAATAGGTTGGAGGGTATTTTGGGCATTAGTGATAATATTAAGTGGGTATTTTGTGAGAATTAATTGATAAGTGTGTGGAAAGAATTTGGGAGGAAAGAAAATAGAATATGTGATATAGGGAGAATAGAGAAAGATAGAAACATTAAGAAGAAAAATAAGAGAAAGAAAAGAGGAGGAGAGAAAAGAAGAGAAAGTGGAACAAAACCTAGAATCATCAAGAATCAACCTTAGCTTGCGATTAATCAGGTAAGGGTGAGAAGTTTTATCATCTTAATAATGTATATGATCATGTATGTGCTAGATTTGATTTGTTGGATTGTTTTCTATGTTTCCATTTCTAGGTCGGAAGTTGATTTAATCGGTAGAAATTGAGTTTTATCGGTTAGAATTTGGAATAGACGGTGTAGTATAGTCGGGTGATGAGTGGGTTGTGCTACTGGAACTAATTTGGATTAAATCGGTCGGTTTGTGAGGTTTGGGCTTTTGGACAGCCATGGGAGTTCTGAGTTCGTAGGTTCGCCAGGCGAATGGCAGCGAAGCTTCGCCAGGCGAAGCCCAATGAGCAGCAGTGAACTAAGTCAGTAGCAAACACCTTGTCTTTGCTAGCAAGTTCGCCAGGCGAATGAGTGTGGCGAAGGTTCGCCAGTCGAGTGTGCTAGTGAGTGCTAGCGAGTAATTCCAGAATACTTCCCAGTGGTCTTCGCTGGCAAGTTCTCCAGGCGAACGAAGTAGCGAAGGTTCGCCAGAGGCTTCGCCAGGCGAAGGTTAGCGAGCACAGCAGCATATTTCTTTTCTTGTGTTTTCCATTCGTGGATTGGTTGTGTGGTTTGGTTGCGATCATTCCTTGTCTGAGATGACTAATTATATGTTGTTATGTGTGTTGTGGGTAGCCATATGGCATGAATCCTAGTTTGTGATTTGTGAGGTGTGAAATGTGGTCATTTGGCAATTTTGTGCATTTACTTGAATTGAATAGAAATACATGGCGAGATTAATTGTGAATGTGAACCATGTATGAAAATTGATTTGAATGGATGATGAATATATATATATATATGCTTTGTGATACATATATTTGAATGCATAATGAATGTGTGCGACGAATGTGATGAATGCATGAGTATGTTTGTAAACATGTATGCATTTCAAGAGTGTCATGAGTCATGTTGCATGTGAAGCATCATGGTATGCATTCTTGTGTTGATTGATTCCTCGGTGAATCTGCAAAACCTCGTGTGCCCTTGTGAAGTGTGAGCGATGGTTATTTATTGATCCCTCGGTGGATTTGCAGAACCTCGTATGTTGCGATGGTTATATTTGATTCCTCGGTGAATCTGCAGAACCTCGTGTGCCCATGTGGGGTGTGAGTGATGGTTATTTTGGTTCTTCAATTGAACCTGCTGAAATGAGTCGGTACCGCATTTGCATCTGCATAGAGTCGTGTGTCGGTCTCTATGAGTTGCATGTAGACATCTGTGCATGATGTATGGTGAATAAACATGAATGTAGATGTTTATGTAAATTGTTGATAATTGGCATGAATGGAAGGCTTGAAGATACATGTATGTGTGAATATATATGTATATGTGTGTATGTTTATGAATTGATATAAACATTGTGGATGCATATTGTATATGCTTGGTACTGTGCAGTGGGATGAGTTTCGTGAGAACGCGGAAGACGTTTTTGGACGTTATGTGTATACATATATACATATACATATATATATATATACATACATACATATATATATATATATATATATATATATATATATATATATATATATATATATATATATATATATATATATATATATATATATATATATATATATATATATATATATATATATATATATATATATATATATATACATATATATATACATATATATACATATATATATATACATATATATACATATATATATATATATATATATATATATATATATATATACATATATATACATACATATATATATATATATATATATATATATATATATATATATATATATATATATATATATATATATATATATATATATATATATATATATATATATATATATACATATATATATATACATATATATACATATATATATATATATATACATATATATACATACATATATATATATATATATATATATATATATATATATATATATATATATATATATATATATATATATATATGTTTATGTGCATTATGTATTATGATATTGTTTCTCACCCTTCTACTGTTTTATAATGCTCTATGAGGCATTGCAGATTAGATTGTTGGAGTCTTTGTGAAGCGTGACTTCATTCTTTTTGGGTCGGTCGGCTCTGATATGTAGCATCGGGTAGCTAGGGATTATTTTGATTCTTTTGTGATACATCTATGTTTGTATCTGCTGATGAATGTTTATGTAAACATGTCGGTTGAATATTGTTTATATTGATGATGTTGTAAATCAACTTGAATGATGTACATGTATGTGATTACATGTTTTGGAAGTTATGAAATATTTAGATGTTTCCGCCTATGTTCTAAATATTTTCCTTGTGGGTGTTGCCCCGTTGTTGCATATCTGTTGAGCAGGTGTTGTATATGTTGAATTTTTGGTATAATGTGATATGCCCCTTTTATGCCGTGATATAAATGTACTCTGATGAAATTATGAATTTATGCCTAAATGATTATTTGTATTATTTGGGGGTATAGAAATGGGGTGTTACATTAAGTGGTATCAGAGCCAGTGTTGAGTCAGTTGTGTCTGTCTCGTTGTTTTGTTGGTTGAACGGTTGTTTAACCTTGTTGTTATTTTTGGGAATAATCAGAATATGGTTGGTCGTAATGAAAATGCGATGGTTGTTGCATTGGAGGCAATGGATAGGGCGGTGCAGGGTGCGCCGAATTTGAACGCTAATGATGAGTTTAGAAAGAATCAGTCGTCGGTATTCAAGGGAAGGTTTGATCAGGACGGTGCTCAGATTTGGTTAAAGGATATCGAGAGGATGTTTAGAGTTATGAATTGTGCTGAAGGCAACAAGGTGAGACTTGGGACTCACATGTTGAGAGAGGAAGTCGATAACTGGTGGGTCGGTATGAGACAAGTTCTTGAAGTAGACGATGAGGAAATCACTTGGAATTTATTTCGCACTGAATTTTTGAGAAAGTATTATCCTGAGAGTGTGAAGGGAAGGAAGGAGATGGAGTTCCTGGAATTGAAACAAGGCAATATGTCTGTGATAGACTATACGGCTAAGTTCACAGAGTTAGTGAAGTTTCATCCTCACTATGATGCGGTGACGGCGGAATTTTCCAAGTGTGTTAAGTATGAGAACGGCTTGCGCCCTGAGATCAAGCAAGCAGTGGGTTATCAGAGGATTAGGAGATTTTCGGACTTGACCGAATGCTGTAGAATCTTTGAA